>VZTJ01000622.1:327580-389881 GCA_013397795.1 Orthonyx spaldingii | reverse complement strand
TGTACGTGTGCTCATGTATGTGCTCCTGTGTGTTCATGTGTGCATTCGTGTGTGTTCATGTCTGTACGTGTGCTCATGTATGTGCTCCTGTGTGTTCATGTGTGCATTCGTGTGTGTGTATTCGTGTGTGTCTGTTCGTGTGTGTGCTCATGTGTGTTCATGCCTGCTCCTGTGTGTGAGCTTATGTGTGTACATGTGTGTTCACGTGTGTGCTCCTGCGTGTTGGTGTTCCTGTGTGTTCACTGACACGGGGCTGCAGCAGGGACAGTGACCGGCAGCCCCAGGAACTGCTGTCCACCTGCATCTGGACTCCTGTGTCCAGTTCTGGGCCCTCTGTTCAGGAAGCACATTGAGGGGCTGGAGCATGTCCAGGGCAGGGAACGGAGCTGGGAAGGGGCTCAGCCCGGAGAAAAGGAGGCTCAGGGGGCCCTTGTGGCTCTGCACAAGTCCCTGACAGGAGGGGGCAGCCGGGGGGGTCGGGCTCTGCTCCCAGGGAACAGGGACAGGAAATGGCCTAAAGCTGCACCAGAAGGGTTCAGGTTGGACATCAGGAGGAGCCTCTTCACTGAAAGGGTCACTAAGTATCACCCACGGAGGTGGTGGAGTCACTGTCCCTGGAGATGTTTCAGTAAGGACTGGACGTGGCACTCAGTAGTGCCAAGGTGGTGTCCGGTCGCAGGCTGGACTTGGTGACCTCAGAGGTCTCTTCCCAGCTGATGGATTCTGTGACTCACAGGGCAGCCCCACGTCTGTCCCCACATGGAACCCCTCACACTCTGAATGGAAAGGCAGAAAACATTTTTTTTTTTCCAAAATATAACTTTATTATATATATGCATATATACACACACACATCACACTCACTATATAGAAGCTGAAAGAATGCAAAACAGGGATGGCCCACAAACTGTTTCAGGAGTGCACAGGTGTGCACAGCTTACAGGTTTCCAGAAACTCCCAGCAGCTCCTTACCTGCGTCACTTCCACGTTTCACACCAAACCACAACCCAGAGCTCACGGCACCGAGCGACATCGCAATCAAAGGAGTAAATGAAAATAAAGATGAAATATTTCTCAACTCAGTCCAGTGTCAAAAAAAACCTTAAAAATCTAAATGTACAAATTCAGCCCTAAAATGGTTTAGTGCAAATATGAAAATTAACAGCATATTTTAAGGTATTTAAATAAGCTTTAATATAACTCTAGTGCTTCATTCCTATACATGTTTTCCCATCAACAGATCCAACAGACAGGGGCATTTCCTGTTACGGGCGGGACAAACCCAGAACCTGGGAAGAAACAGCATAAAGTCACTTGTTAAATCATTTATTTACCTTTCACTGAAGTTTGTTAAAAAGGGACAGGGAATATTTATTAGTGGAAGAGCAAAATATTTATGCTTGTAGGGACTCTGGAGCGGGCGGGCAGGGGAGCGAGGGCTGGAGAACCGCTGTCCCTTGGCCTGACATTCAGCACAGGCTGCTGGTGGTGCGCAGGTCGGCGGGGCCGGGCTGTCCCCGCCCTCAGAAGGTCTCGTCGTCGTTGCACTCGGCCGTCCAGTGGCCGAACACCTCGCAGGTGTCGCAGTAGGGCCGCTCCTCGCGCCGGCTGCCGTGGTGCGCCGAGTGCGGCGGCTCCTCCAGCGCCTGCGCCTGCGTCGGGCAGTCCTCGGTGTCGTGCAGGTCGAAGCAGCCGCAGATGTCGCAGAAGAGACGCGGCTTCTTCTTGGACAGGCTCTCCTCCTCACTGCAAGACAGCACGGCACAGTCACTGCCTCTGGCTCACGGAGTTCGTGGTTACTGAGACTCGGGAAACGCCGCAGAGCCCAACAAAAAACAGGATGCAAACCCCTTCTCCACCACCCTGCAGTGCCCCCACAATCCCCTACTCTCTGATATTTACTAAACAAGCTGCTGTTTGTGCAAGTGTTTGCACAGAGACGTTTAAAAGAAACACACACAAACCAGTTTCTCTCTTCCCTTGAGAGAGATGAAGTCATGATATATCAAATAGGTTTTAGTTCTGTTTCTCAGGATTGGATCATCCCAACACAGCTACAGCCTCTTGGGAGCAAAGACTCTTCTGCACTGGGAAAGGGCCAGGCCCCACCAAGTCTGGCAACAGACAAGTCACCACACATCAGTGTTTGTGACTGATAACTACAGAGCATCATTTGCACCACAGTGTAAGGAGAAGGCTGGATTCAACCACTGCACTCCAGGGAAAGCTCCCTCTGTCCCTCCTGACAGCTGAGATCAGGCTGGTGCATGGTGCAGCTGCCAACCTGCTCTACCAACACTTCCTAAAAGAAGAGCCAAGGTTTCCTTTAGGATTTGTACCTGTCATAGTTATTTATCTCCTCTTCGTTGCCATTGAGGGCTGCTTCACACATTCTTTGTATCTTCAAGTTCAATTCTTCGTTTCTCCTTTGCAGATCCACTATCACTGAGTTCAGGAAGTCGATCTGGGAGAGCCAAGGACAAGGACAGTCAGAGGGGCAGGGGGATGGCACCTCCCCAGCCCCGGGGTTCAGCACTGCTGAACGCAACCAGGAACATTTGGCAAATTAGCAGGGAAGGAAAAAGTGAAACCAACCTCGCCCTGGTGGAAGGAAGGGTTGCCATCAGCAGGTGAATTCAGGGAGGCAGAAAACCAGAAAAAGACTGGTGGTTAGTGTATGTTCATGACAGTTCTGGTGGCTGCACAACTGGGAAGGGCATTTTTTAATCACTCTGACATTCATGATCTAACAAAGACTTTATCGTAAGCAGAAGGGGATTCTATTCTAACCATCTTTTCTAGGCATTTGTTGGCACAGGCCCTGTGAAGCAGCACTTCACGTGGTCACTGTGACTGAATCACACCTTCCTGGCCCCAAGTATGTGCCAGCTGAGCACCTTCCTTCTGCACTGCTGCCAACCCTTGCTCTGAGTCCAGTTCTGCAGTTTGGAAGAAGCCAAGGCCAACATTCTCAACTGCAGAAGCTTAGAGGCACCCAGGAGCTCAGGGAGCCCATTTCTCTAAGATGGCAAGCACCAGCTTCAGGTGGGCCACAGATTTTCCTCATTCACACCTAAGAATCCTTCGGAAAGAAGGCCAGGGAGCAGTGAGTGCTCTGCTGGGCTGTTCCTCACTGACAGGCACAACTTGCCACCCTTGTTTCCTGCTTGTTTCCTCACATTCCCATAATCTGTTTCTCCAGTATCACTCATCACTTGATTCTTAGTATTTACTGTCACTGACATTTCCCTCCAGAAGCTGAGGGCTACAAGATAAATCTGCTCGTTAAAATCCTGACTGACAGAACTCGGTAAGAACTGTCTTTGGAATATTCCCCTCTCCTACAGCCCCACTGCTGGTTTAGCATGCTCACGTGCACATCCAATACCTGCTTCTCTCTTGCAATTTCCTCCTGAAGCAGAGTAGCAGCATCACCTTTAAAGAAGAAACCAAACAAGGCACAATGTGACTCGTGCAGTGGCTCAGTCAGGAACAATGTCACAGTCTCTGCGGGCACGGGCACTGGAGTGGCTCTCGCTTTACCTGAGGGGCTCATCAAAGGCTGCTCGTTGTTTTCCTTAAGTTTTTGCTCCAAGTTCTTCACCTTTTCCTCAAGTTTCAGTTTGTCAGACTCCAGTGACTTCACCACTGACTGCAGGGTTTTTGCAGAAGCGTTTTCTCCGCGGAGCACCGTGATCTGGAAGAGTTGTTTGACAACACTTGGACCTTCCAGCACCAAGCCAGAGCACCAAGGCCACAGTCCCCACGGCAAGGGCAGAACAGCCACCAAAACCAGCCAGGAGTCACCTGGCTCAGCACAGGCATCTAAAGATTTGATGCTAAGTGCCACATGAAATAAAAATATCAGCCAGTTCTTCAGGAGTCAGCACACAAAGCCTCTGGCTGAAACTTAAGGGAAATTAGGAATCATTCCATTCCTCATTTACCTCATGTCTGAGTTTTTCCAGTTCTTCATCTTTTTGTGTGATCAAGGCACTAGTAACATTGATGGATTTCTGTAAAGATGCTCTCTCTTCATCAATTTCTTTTTTTAAAGTCGATTCTCTAAAAGAAAACCAAGTACAACCAGAAATCATCTCACGAGTGGATAAATGTAGTGGCCTAAAGCAGTTTCATTTAATTTCAAGTATTAAACTACTGTAAGAAGTGGTTCTTAAAAAACAAATTACAATTTGTTACTTGACTAAGGTTTTATATATGTATAAACATTTCAGGTGTTACAACTGTGGAAACAAAGCAAAAACTTTACCTAGGTAGTACATGCCAGAATCTGCATAGCACCGTATCCATTTGAATTTAAAGGAGCAAGTTAACAGACTGGGGAGATACAGGATAAACAAACACGTTGCACAATGTTCCAAAAAAACCTAACTTGAGAGTTTTGTTACTTCTTGAAAATTATTAACAAGCAACAAAACAGGCATGCAAAGCTCATTGTCAAGTGGTCATGCAAAGCATGGATGAGGCTGGAAATATCAGCTGGTCCTCACTAATTTCAGTGACATCATCATTTCCTGCACACGGAGAAACCACATGGGATTTGTTTTACTTCACGGGAAAAGGGATAAAAAGAAATCCTCCAAAGCAGGCACAACCCCCTTCTGTGTATATATGTCCAGTTTTCCCAATATTTTGCGTGGATCTAACAGAGAGACAACTTCTGCCTACAGCTCCTGCCTTAAGGCACCGCTGCTGTGACACCCTCGCACTGCAAGCAGATCTTCCTGACAGGTCACACCACACACACAGTGAGGAACTGTCCTCTGATGTGAGGAGCAGTGCTACAATGTTCCTTACAAGGTGAAAGGTTTTGGTTAAAAAAGAAAACAACAAAAAAGTGGCTTCAAACTGTTGAGTTTTCTCCAAGAGGAGCTGGCTCTTCAGCGCAGGCAGCAGTGCCGCTGTCAGCTCTGAGCTCCTGCAGGGATTCTGAACTGCACTGCACTCTCCAGGACTGCTGAAGGATCAGGAGCAGAGCCCATCCATGTGGGAGGATGCTCAGGGGGCAGCTATCGAGCTCAAATGGAAAAGTTTCCATCTCTGTGGTGCCTACAGTTAGTGAGAGCCACGATACCCAGACCATGAAACACAGGAAGTCTCACCCACTCGAGATAAACGGGCAACTCAACAACGAGAGCACAATCAATGCAATTCTTTCACTGTTCAGATTGTACTCGGGAATGGAAGCAGCAAGTGGAGAATCTGGGGTTTAGAAAAGCTGAGGCAGCTACCAAACAAGAACCAAAATTGATTTGGTTTTGGTACATTTTTACAATGAGAGGATCAATAGAAGTGGAAACACAACAACTTGCAGACTGTGTGATCTTGCCTTCAGATACAAGTTACAATCTCATGAAGAAAACCCAAAAGGGCACTGGCACGGAAAGACCCCCGTGACCAACCCCGAGTCAGCAAAGCACTCAAAGCTCCACAGCCACCTCCGTGTTCTCCCGCAGCATTCCCAGCGCTCTGCCCTATCCCGTGCGTTTCAGTGCTTTGCTGAGTGCATCAAAGGCACGTGGTGCTGTGGGAAAGAATGAGCCACCAGTGCACGGGGTGCTGCTGACAGAGCAGAGCTGCACATCCAGGATTTGCTGGGAAGTAAACCCTGAGGCCATCTGGGAATCACATCTGTAAGTTGCTGCTCACAAGCTCTGCTGCACCCGAGGCTTCTCCCGAGCGTCCCTGTGCTGTGCAGGCAGCTGGGGAAGGGCAGATGGAAACCCCAGTGACTCAGCCCATGCTCAAGAGCTTGTGATGTAGCCAATGTTTCCACTTGGTCAGATCTTCACTGAGAGATCAGGACCAAACAGATGCTTTTGGCACAAATATGGTTAATTCGCCATTCGGCTTCAACCACCACAACACTGAGGTGGTTGGAAAAAGGCAAACAGGTTGTAAGGATAGAAATAAAATATTTACAGACTCAATACAGGGGCCTCAAATGCTAAAACACAAGGGGAGAGAAAGGAGAGAAGAAAAGAGGAGAGAAAAGAGGGGAAGGAGGTCCCTGTGCTGGAGCTTTGGGTTTTCTTTCCCAGGACAGTCTCTCTGGGAGCTGCTCCAGCACGGGACCCAGAAATGCTGGAACTGGAGAAGCTCCAGCTAACGAAGGTGCTGATCCCTGAGTGTGGATCTCAGTTCACTGCCAGGCAGAGCCTTGGCTGCTGCTGGGAGCGTGGTGTGCAGTGGGAGTCACACAGTGAACAGGTGCAGAATGTGAAACACCTGCGCTGTGAGAGCTTGCAAGGAACATCTTGTGGAAACTATTTATTTTATTTGAAAAAAAAAAAATTGATTTGGTCAACTTAAACTTTTTTCCTGCCAATTCAAGTCCCTAACATCTGCTTACCAGCAGGGGGGAAATCAAAACAGTAAAAATGACTTTTTCATTTAGATGCCATTTTAAAACTTTACTTTATTGAGAAGCTTAAACCATGTTCTGAGCAGTGTGTGGAAGGCGTGGGAGAAAGGGGTTTGTTTTGGTTTAACATCAGAAAAAAAATCACCCAGATTCTTCCCTTACTACAAAAATAAGAAATTCTAAGAATGAAGCAAATACCTTAAAGTGCTACTGGGTAAGCTTTAAAAATGCAAGATAACAAGAACCACATGTTAGAAACATGGAGTACAAATGCAAAATACCATAAGGAAGAACAATATTTGCACCAAGGGCCTTTTCTGTTTTGGTAAAAAATATAGAGACTTTTTTTTTCATTATATATATATATATATATAGAGCTGAGTGTTTTACAAAACAAAAGCAAGACACCAAGGGACAAAGGCAGCCAAAATATGTACAACAACTTTACTAAAAAAAAAAATAAATTATTTATTGTAACGTGGATAGACTTTCTTGAGTCTTACCATTAAAGACACACAGATATAGCAAGGGAAGCAAGGGCAGGAAAGGGAAGAGAGAGGAATGAAATGAGTATCGATAAATAGCGAAGCTCAAAGACAGTCAGACAGCAACCCACACTGAACCCAACGAGCTGAGCAACACAGAACCCCCCAGGATCCACAAACACCAAACTCCTGCCACTCTCAGCTGGGCCATTTCTGACAAGGGGATGCTGGAATAGAGGGAGGGAATCCTGGGGGTGGGAGGAAGGTGAGAAAACCACCACCAGAGATCTGACCTAATTGAAACACAAGGATGGCTCTTGCTCAGCAGCTCCAATTCTTAAGGCAAAGGGAGGAAATCATCATCTTCCCATCACCACATTCTGCGGAATTTGGGAATTTAGAGACTTTTTCCCATTATTTTTAACTACTTAGCTCTTTTTGCAGCCTTTTTTTTGTTAGCACCGGTGCCATATGTTGGCATGTTCTGAGCCCCAGTGCCTGCAGTTTGCCTCAGTGATGCTGTTCCTATTCCTGTTCCTCATTTCCCCCTGTCCCTCATTTTCCTCTTCTATTGCAGTTTATTCAACACTGCTGAGCAATGTCATTAACCCAGTCACAAACTGGGGCATCTCGGTGTAACCCACCGAAGGTAAAGTCATGGTAAAATTCACTTCACTGATTTCGTAATTGTCTGGATTACTTCAGGCAGCTCACCCAGAGTAAAACAGAAGGAAGATCAGAGTCACACACTTTCCTTTGTAGAACTTACAAAGGGTTTGTCTTTGAAAATGTTCTCTGTGGAACAGAACTGCTGGAAAGGACTGAATGACCACTCCCTCCTTCCTTTCCTCAAGTGACTTCCAGGAGTTACACTACTGAAAACACATCTGGAAACACGTTCAGTAACAGGCTGGTGATGCAGCTCATGAGCTTGGTTAAAGCTGGAGGTTCAGCTGATCCCACTCTTGACATTCCCTAGCTTGGGAAACACCCCCTGTGCCTGCTGTCCTTTGGAACAGCGGGAGACACAACCACCCCTGTCCCAGGGAACGAGGGAGGGAACAGTGAAAACACTGAGTGGCCAGGGATGTGCATGAACACCCAGTGCCACTCACTGCTCTTTGTTGTGACCATTATAAATCCAGGAAACTTCACAGGGGTTGGTTTGTTTCTCCTGGAACACCCGAGGTGTCGTGGGGAGCTGTGTTTGTTTGCTAAGGATTTCTGTAACTGCTTTTGGAAAGCCCCCACGTCCCTCAAGGCACAGGGGCCAATCAGCTCCCCGTGCACACACTGCAGACACTCAGTTTGTGACTTGGGACCTTTCCCTGAGCAGCAGTTTACAAAGGGATGCCCCATCACCAGGACAAATCTCCTGGCATTTGGAAGCAGTGCTGAATGAACTGCAATGACCCACAAGGAACTCGACAGCCCAAAACCGTGAGAGCAGCAAGGCAGTGCTCAGTAACTTTTCTTTCCTTTCCCCCTTTTCCTCTCATAACCCTCCTCAGCATCACCAATTTTCTATGATTTCCTAAGAGCTCGCCGGGTCAGATCTGTGCACACACATTTTATCAGACTGGGGGACAATCCAACGTTCCAGAGCAGACTAAAACCAAACGTTAAACTGGTCACTGCAAATAAGAATTACCACAAGGTGGGAGGTGTGGAACTAAAGCAAACGTGGACAGTTCCATCTCTAATCCAACGGGTGCAACAACTCAGCACTTTTAACCATGACACAGCAGAAAGGAACAGCTCTTAGCAGTGTTTCTGTGATACATTTCTGTAGGACTGTGGGGTTCAACACACATCAGCAGGGACAACTTACCTCTTTTTCATCTCTAGTAACTGGTTATTGAGTACTGATCTCTCCTCTTCCAGCTAAAACACAAGTACAGACAGACTGCAGTTAATACACCACAGATTGTTTCCTTCGTGTAATCTAACAGAGCATTGTTATCATCATAAAACAAAAGTGGGAGAGGCTGCAGAGCCCCCATATCCTCAAAGTAGCAGATTTTCTACTGGCACAGCACATGCACCCAAACCCAAACTGTTCAGTGACCAAAACATCAGCTCCTGAGGGCCTGGTGGTGCTTTGCAAGCATTTCCATGTCCTGTGCACACAGCAGAGGTGTGAGACCAGTGTTGAAGGAGATTTCCAGACCCCCCAGACCCCCCAAGAACCCTTTGTGTGCCTGGCCATTACTTTTATCCCAGGACTGGTGAACTGCTGGGTTTGCTGTGCTGGATCATTGTACCCTGATCTGGATTTGTCACTGCCCCGTTATTCAGAGATAAGTTATTGACCCCAAAGCTGCTGGGCTGGTGTTTGATACCACATCCTGGACCTGTAACTCAGCAAGGCCACTCTTAATTGCTTAAAACCAGCAAGGCTTTCAACTGAAATTATTGTTGTTGGTTTTTGGGTCCAAACTGGCTTAGGAAATACAAACGAACAAAACTGCAAAGGCCCACCACAGAAACACTGAGCTTCTGACAAGGTTAAGAAATCAAGTAATTTTCAGGAAAATTATTTTTCATCATCTCCTCCCTCTTTCTTATTCAATGGCCAAAGCCAGCAAGTACTGCTCTGAGAACTGCCTGTACCAGAACTCCCTGAGCACAGTCTCCAGTGGGATTTCACAAGCTTCCAGGGTTCATCCCCAAGGTCAGGAACACATGCATTTATAATGGAAACCTCAGAGCCCTGACAACAGCTCCTGCCCCTGACAGAGGGAATTCTTGCAGCACTGTGCAGATACTGAGGTTTGGCACAGAAGGTGTTAAACAAGTTTCCTCGAGCAGGCAGGTTGTCTGCCAGCCCCCAGCTCGCAGCTAAATGCAGCTCACTGAGAGCAGCCATCTCCTCCACATTTCCTGACAAGTTACCTTCTCCTTCCCTGTGCTGCAGGGCTCTTAAACCTTCCAGGTTTGGGATTAACCAGGATTGTTTTGCTGGGCTTAATCAGACAACTTTTATTGATATGAAAAATAGGTACTAGAAGGGTGTAGGGAGACTTGTATAAATAATTCTTAAAGGAAATCAAGATGTGTCTCTCAAGGCAGGTGAGCACTGTGGGAGAGCAGAGCAGCCAAGGCACTACGGGGGTATGGCCAAGCTTCTCCTGCAGGTCAAACCCAGTCAAAACCCACTTTCACCAGCAGCGCCCTGGTTCCCAGTTTCTGTCCTGTTGCCTCTGTGAACTCCTGACATCTGTACAGACTGGTGACAAAGAAGGGAGAAATATGACAAGTCTGAGAAATGTGACTCCCTGGGAGCTGCAGCTTCGGCCGCTTCTCCAGCCCCTCGTTCTGACCCCTGAGTGCCAGGCCCCTCTCCTCCCGCAGGTATCCAGAGAGAGGGGACACATCTCCTGTGCACCACCCTCCCAGCTGGTTTTCTGGACTCCTTGTCCTCTGCCAGCAGTGGCATTTCTCTGCACTCACACTCGGCACCCTCAGAGCAGACCTTGCACACTGTTAATAAAAGATGGGCCAGCTGAGCTGCTGGGTATTTCTACACCTTCTCCAATGAACTTCAAATGCCTGGGCAGCTCTGAGGCTCCCCAAATGCCACAACAAATAATCAGAAGCCAGGAAAAGTTCCCTGAGCTCAGTATCTATCTGAATGTGACTCTTTAACTAATTACAATCAGCTAATTATTTATGGATCAATACAGAAAAGCTCTCTCTGCATCTTTGGTGGGAGACACTTTAACCTTTAGATGTCCGGATAAATCATTCATGAAACAGGATTCATTAATTTTGCAAAGTGTGTCACAAGCAGCCACAGATTCTCTAACCCAACTGACAACACACTTGTTAGAATTTATGTGGTTACCACAGCAACGGCTCAAAATTCCCAATCCCGTGTTTGCCCTTCCTGATGCATTTCACAGGTACCTGCACAGACCCTCTGCAGCCTGAGCTCTGCTGAGTTCTGCTTCCCTCCCCACTGCTCAGATTTTTGGGAGCACAACGTGCAGCTCCTGGGCAATCCTGCTGTGGGAAACTCTTCACTGCCACCACAGACACTCCTCCAAAATCCAGTGCAGGATTCTTCCTGGTGACATTTTCCCTGCTTCCCACGGAGAGCCTGAACCCAGGGAGCCCAAAGCCTGAGGCCCCTGGTGCCTGAGGATGGTGTGGCAGGGGAGTGGAGGTGTTGGGATACCTGGGACACCAAAGGCCTCTCCCAGCCCAAACACTACACTGGGGAACTGCAACAGGCAGCATTCCCACGTTCCCAAAAGTCAGATTACATTTTCCTAGCTGAAGGGGGTACGGTGGAACACCAAGGGCTGAAGAAGGCAAACAGACTGTGTGTCCAAGCTCCAGCAGATCCTCCAGATCCCTGCTCTTGGAGCTGTCTACTCACGGGCAGGTCAGGCTGGGGTGTTCCAGTCTGTGAGGTGATGGATTAATGCCTGTGCTTCCCACACTACAGCTGCCTGTCGTGGCAGGGAGAGAGGGATCCCTGCTGACAGATCCAGAGCCAGCAGGATGCACACAGCAGGATTCCTTCCCGAGGTCAGCTGGAAATGAGGGAGGCCACACTGAGCTGCAGTGACCGTGGCCAGCCCATGGCGCGGGGTCCTGTCCCTCGGGGCCTTCCCATGTGTCAAAAAGCAGAAAGATTTGACCAGTGCTGCCATTTCTCTTGAAGTTACAACTCTGCCTGGAAATAACAGGTTGCCTCAAAGACTCTGAAATAATTTAGGAAACCCTGTGGGAGTGGGAGCAGCTCCCACTGGCTGTTTGGGACGTGCTCTCCCCACTCTGCTCCTCAGATGGGGAATGAGTCAGTGCTGAGCCCACACGTCTGGGACTCTGCTCGTCACCTCCAAAGGCTCTTGAGGATGAAGGAGCCTGAGCATTACCCCTGTCAGCAGCTGAAAGGATTTACAAAGTGGCCAGGGCTGTAGTCACCCATCCTCAGGACTTCCAGACAGGACCCTTGGGGGGGAATCAGCCTCTTGGCTTTAAAAATATTAAGCCTGTTGAGGGGTGGAAGAGTCTGTGCCCTGTCAGGGAACAGGAACCCCTGCCCTGCACAGGTGCTCTCTCAGAAAGGCAGGACACAAACCCCTGTCTCCTACATTCCTGCTTTTGGATAAATATTTCAAAGATTCCTTCACAGTGTGCCTGTCACTGGAACTGCTCCACAAGAATTAAACCCACCACATTAGGTGCTGTAAATCTATTTTATCTTTTGGCAAGTACCAGTGACACAAGCTGGGTAACTTGCCCGTATTTTAAGATTCCAACAAGATGTTCAGATATAATAGCAAAAAATAAAAAAAAAAAAATGAAGTACCACCAGAAAAGCACCTCACAGGGGTTCTGTTCCCCAGGACCTGCTGCCTGGCTGCAGCACAGTGTGAAGTTTGAGCAGACACATGCACAGCCCAAGTCCAACCAAGTAGTTTTACACAGCATTCTGAAATACATCCTAAAGACTCTTTGCTTGCAGTGGGGAGAGCAGCAATAACAATTCAAAAGCTACATTTCCTCAGTAGTGGTGGATGGACATTTCCACAGTTGTATAACGAAACCACTCCCGACAGAAATAGCAACTCTCTGTTAATACTCTTGGCTAAAGCACGTTTAATTCATGCTCGTTCCCCAGCCTTCCCAAGTATCCTTCCCGGGTTACGTAACCTTCTGTCAGCCTGCACTTCCAACCTCCCCGTGCAGGTGGCTTCCAAATTTATTTCCAAACGTTCCCAGCACCACTCTCATCCTCTCCAGCACACGGCTCCCCGGGGCAGCCCCGGCGCTCCGCGGAGCCTCCACCCGCCCGCTGCGGCCGCTCTACCTTGTGGTGGCTCGAGACCTCGTCCCTGCTCCTGCCCAGCTCCTCGGCCAGTTTCACGTTCTCCTCCTGCAGAGCCTCGAGCTGCTGGGACTTGTGAGCCGCTGCCAGCTTGAGCGCTTCGCTGCGAGCACACAGAGAGCATCGTTACCATAGGAACGGGAGAGGCGAGGGAAAACTGGGGGAGAGAGGCGGCTTCACAGCTTGGAAAAATACATCAGGGTCACGTGGCTGGGGATCGGGAACAGCGGTGACAATCCTGGGGACACGGGGACGGGGTCAGCCCTGCGGCGGCACAAAGCCTGCCCCGCTCAGCGCTCCAGGTGCTCGGGAATTCCCGTGGGCAGCCAGGCCGGGGCTTGGGAACGCAGGGTTTGGCCACAGGGCAACGTTGGCAGCCTGGACTGTTCACAGAAGGGAACTTTGCAGCCAGAGGTAAAACAGAAGTGCTTAAAAGCATAAAAAAGAAAATTAGGAAAAAAACCCCCAGCTTGGAGTTCCACTGATTTAACTACTCCCTACAAGGTCTGACATCCCCACATGCAAGAAAGTGCAGGATCACAGGAAGCAAAACCTCATCTACTCCGTTGTTTTAACAGACACTCAACTGCAAATGAGACAAAACCAAAGCTGAAGAAAAAAAGGCTTTCCAGCTTTCATTAGCCTGTGTTGCTACTAATGAGTGTGGTTTCCTTAAAATAAGTTTATTTGCAACAAATTTTTGAAAATACTTTGCATGGCTGCACCATGAGTGACTACCACAAAATCTTTAAGAAGATTTGACATCTTTCAAGAAACACAAAAGATACCCTTAATTTCACTGAATAGTAATTTTTAATACTGTTTTGTTTTTAAAAAAAGGAGTCTCAGTACTCCTGTGTGCCAGTACTACAGACTTAAACCCTGACTGGAATATTAAAAATTCTTTTATAACTGTGGGAAGTAGAAGAACCCTTAAATCAGAAACTTATTCAAGCACTTCAAAATACAAGGATCTATTGTCTCTTACTGGGCACATTTAGACAAAAATCTGATTTACTCTGAGTTCAGCATCTCACATGACTCTGATTTTTCAACCATTTCTTCCACCTGGTCTCACCTTGACCAATTCCCAGCCTGATCCCCCTGGACTGGAGCAAATTGCTCCCACCCCTGCCAGCGACTCCCCTGCAGCTGCTGAGCAGGAACACACCCATTTTAACCACATTTCCTTGCTGAGGTGCAGCACTAACCCCTCCTCCTCTTTCTCCTGGCATTAAGGCACAGATTATTCAGGGTGTTATAAAAACCCCACACCCACTACTGGGGTCAGTGTGGCTGAAATGCTCCCGTGTTCGTGCCAGGAATTCCCAGGGGATGGCCCTGGGAGTACCCCCAGGCTTTCCCTCAGCCCAGCCCTGCAGGGAAGGCTCTTTCCCAAAGGACACCCTGTCCCTGTCACATCCCTGCCTCCAAAGGCAGCACCTTCCTCCAGCTCCTGTGGGCACAACAATCCCTCTGCTCTCCTCCCCAGCTCAGCCCTGAGCTGTGCTCTCTACCCACACC
Source organism: Orthonyx spaldingii (assembly GCA_013397795.1). Classification (NCBI taxonomy): domain Eukaryota; kingdom Metazoa; phylum Chordata; class Aves; order Passeriformes; family Orthonychidae; genus Orthonyx; species Orthonyx spaldingii. The sequence continues at coordinate 375,645 of VZTJ01000622.1, read as the reverse complement.
CTGCTGAGCAGGAATCCCCATTACCAAGCTAATTCTTACTGTAATTAAAACAGGGCAACACACAAAATAACTATGAGAACAAAGATCAATTAAAAACTAGGCAAGCTTCCCTTCCTCCCCAAGGTCTCAGCTCTGATGGTCAGAGATCACATTCAGCAAAAGTCTAAGAAATAACAGCATTAACCCCCTCAGAGTGATCAGTGTCCTGAGAGCGCCTTGTGGTGCTGGCTTTGCACAAGGCAGCATCTCCTATAAATAATTCCTGCCTGGCAAATTACAGCCCAATATCTGCTGCCTTTCCATAATATCAGAGTCTGCTCATCCCTTGCTGTGCCAGCATTAGAGCAACCAGCAGTCATTTACTCTGGCATCTCCCACGAGCATCGAGGCAGGAATTGCTCATGGAAAGAAATCCTGCCTTCCTCAAAGGGGTCTGTGCAAACACCCAGGTTTTCCAAAGCCACCAGCACGAACTGCCAGTCACAGCCAGACCCTGAGTTCTGTGAGCTGGTGGCCCTGGTGTCACCTCGGAGCTGTCACAAAATGACAAATGGAACCACAATACCAATAATTAGTCAGAGCTGCTCTTAAGCTGTCAGCAAGATTCCAGCTCTCACTCATGAGCCAAGAAATTCCTCTTGGAGCACAGGTGGAAGGAGGTTTGTGATTCAATGCAGGACACCTCTGAGGGCTGGGGATGTGCAGCCACTGCAGGGCAGCAGGAACTGGGATTTTTATTCCCTGTGGCACAGCAAAAGCTTTGCTACAATGAGATTGCACAGGGCAAATTACTTTCTATCAAATGCTTCCAGTTCACCTGTTTGTGTCCAATGTTACACATTTTGAGTCTGTAGTATGTAAAATGTTGTTTTTCAACGAAGCAGCTCAAATAATGAACAATTAACTTGGGTTTTACGTTCCATAGATGGGATTTGGTTTGCACCAGTTCGGAAATAAATACACAGCAGGGCAACAGAAATAAACTTCATAAAGCCATCAATGAAAAATAAAAGCAGCATCAAATATTCTATGAATAAAGCCACGTAACACTCCAAGTGTACTTGTAATTAAATCAAACAAAATTCTCTTCTAATAAAGACTTTAATATCATCTCGTGCCCTCAGGTGGCAGAACCCTCCAACAAACAAATGATTTCAAACTATGCTCCAAGGATTTGCTTCAATTCCCTTCAGCAATTCAGTAGCAACGTTCTGATGTCAAGTTTTGCACATGCTAAACTAATATTTAATTTTGCTTTTGTAAGTGAGGATATCAGAAAGGTGCTGAAAGACAATTTAAAAAAATATAAAAATCAAAGGCAAGTGCACCCACGAAAATTAACAGATTTAACAGTGAAATACTTACAATTCTTTTTTAAGTTCTTCCACTTTCTTGTTCTCCAGATTTAGAAGTTCTTTTGATTTATTAAGTTCCTCTTCATTTTTCAGGTTGTTTTGCTTAAGCATGTCCAACTTAAAGAGGAAAAAAATCCTCGTTACACCAATGAAACCACAGAGTTCTCAGGAAACACTACTCAGCCAAACGGGGGCTCGAGCTCTTCCACTTTCCATCTTTACCCCTAAATTAACCCAGCCTGTCTGGACTGATGTGCTTGTCCAACAACAAATGCCATGAGACTTTCTGCATTCAAACAGAGCAGCACAAAGAATTCCAAGCCCACTGGAGAGCAGTTTCCAGGAATGTGGTGTCAACACCCCAAGGTAAAGCCCCCCGTACCTCCATGAACTGCTGCAGCACTCAGAGCATGATTTGTTTTTTTAAATGCAGAGCTTGTTGCTAAAATCAGCTGCTCCCTTGATCTTTATTCCTCTGAGATAACTCACAAATTCTGCTTTTCCATACCTTATTTTCTGAGAGTCAGGAGGGCTGAATGCTGTGCCTGCACCCACAGGAAATGAATTCCTCGCAGCGATTTCGTTGCATGGGGCAAAGTGCTGGACATGGATTTCCTGAGCTTGTGTCCCCCACGGAAGCACCACGAGCTCGTGGACCTGATTTGTTTGCATCCAGCCCCACAGTATTATTACATAACAGATAATCTGCAGCCATTCTCATGGCATTACAGGACCCTGTGGATTTTTTTAATCCAGAAGGGGAACCCCTCCCATACAAACGTCACCACTTCTAATTCTCAGGCTGGCAGATCCCGCTGGAAACTGCTCCCAGTCCAGCATCAGGGCAGCCCAGCTGTTCCCTCCCAGTGCTGTGGGAGCTGCAGAGATCAAAGGGTGAGGGCATCCTCCCCTTCCTCGGGCCCTGGAGCAGTGCAGAGAGGTGGGAAGACACAGACTGGGAACAGATCCCAGCTGGAGCTGCTGCACCTTGGACTGACACTTCATGCAAAACACAAAATAACCGTGACCATAAAACCTCGTGCATTTCCCACCACTCTGCACTCATCCAGTAACTTTTCCCAGTGGGAAAAGGACAGAATCCTCTCCTGCCTAATCAGATTCTCTGTAACTGAACAGCTGCTCTCACAAACCAGGCAAAACTTTTCACAGAAAAGCATTTAATGTGATTACTTCATTCTGCAGCTTCTCGTTTGTCTGTCTCGAGTTCTCCAAAGAGGCCAAAGTTTCAATCTTTTCTTTGTGAATGGCATCCTTCTCCTTGGTCACCTGCTCCACTGCCTGGAAAACATCTTCTGCCAGTTTGGCCACCTGGATATAAAGGGAGGTGGGGAAAAAACCCAGTTATTAACACCAGGAGCTCTGACAGCAAAAGCTGAACCACAATACTTTATGCACAGCTCCATGGTTTGTCAGCTCCTTTCCAATTAAATAAGGACTTCAACTGGGAATTTATTTGCATTTTGAAGCTGCATAAAGTATAAAATGAAGTGGACAAGGGAAGACTCAATTCCATGCAGAAACGGGTCATAACCCCATGCTCGTGTCACCACTGAGGAATTCCCTCTGTTTTAATTCCTGGATTTCTCATTAGCACCACTGTGATTGCTCAGACCTCTCACCTCTTTAGGCAGGAGTAATTCAATAGATATTCACTTCCAACAGCCTCGTATATTTTCAGAAAATATGGAATTAGAAAAACTCAAAAATTTGGCAAACAATGGAATTAAGAGATAAAGCCAATTATTGCATTATTTCAGTGTTGTTCATTACGGCCTCATAAAGGAAATACTTCACAAGGATATTCAAATACTCAGGCAGGTGTAATCTACAGGATATCTTGATTCCAATTTGCATTCAATGTGATTTTCTGGGCTTCAAACCCAAATTGAAATTCGAAGTATTTTACACAGAACTTGTTGGTGGTGAATACAAAACACTTCTGTGAATAAAAAGAACACCAGAACTGTCAATGTCTTTCCCATTCTCTCACACTGCTTTTATCAAATTACATTTACAAGAGCAGCACATTGTTTTATATTTTTTGGAGTAACTCAGACTTGCTGTAATTGAACATAAAATTGTACAAAGATCCAATCTAAAACCTTATCTATTACTGCTTTAGATTTTAACCTGCAGAGTCCTTCACCAGAAGGAGCTGCTCAATGTCTCCTCCCAGATTCAGGGAACACAACTTCCTTTTATTCACAGTTTATGTCGTTTTCTTGCAACATTCAGCGGCAACAGAGGCTTTCTGTAGTCAAAAATATTTTTAAAAAAACCAATAAAGTTGGTTCAGACTCACAGTTGCAACTTGCAACAAACCCCAAGTAGCACATTGAGAGAGCCCACAAGTGCAGTGTGTTATGAAGTGCTGAGTGTGCAGTGAGGTGCAGAGAGGACACCAGGGGTTAGTGCTCAGGGTTAGTAGAATCAGCCCCAGACTTGACTTTTAACTGTGAATTTCAATACCTCTGGGTTCTGCACTACTGCTTGGGCCTGGAGAGTCTCAATTTCTTTTACTTTCAAAATCAGATTGTTCATCTGCTCCTGCAGCACCTGATTCTGGCCCTGAGACTCCAGCAATTTGCCTGAGAGGTCACTATTTGTTTGTTCTAAATGTTTCACTTCCTCACACAGTTTGTAATAATCCTGGGGGAATTTCCCCTTCTCGTTCACTGTTCCCTCCTTACTGATGACCAGACTTTCCTGCTTAGCCCTCAGGCTGAGCACTTCCTGCAGGACCTCAGTTCCCTCCTCTTCCATCAGCTCCATCTCGTGTTCAAGCACATCCATCTTCTTGGAGATGGAGCCCTGCAGGCCCTGGAATTCTGCTGAGCTGGACAAGGAAGCAGAGTCACCCTTCAGTCGCTCCATGCTGGAGGTGAGCTGCTCTTTCTCTGCACAGAGGGTTTCTTCCCCTTTCATTATTTCCACCAGTTTCATTTCAGATTTTTCTTTCTCCTGAACTAAAAGTTTTTTCTCGGCCAGAAATTCCTTATTTTTCTCTCTCAGCTCTTCTACCTCCTTTTCTAAGCAGCTGATGCTCCTTTGAAGTTCTGTACGTCCCAACAGAAACGATTTCTCGTCCAGTTTTCGAGCTTCCTTTTCTAAGGTTAAGTTTTCTTTCATAACTGCAACCTCTCTGTTTAATTTGTGACACTTCTCCTGCAGCTCATCCCTCTCCTTGGTCAGCTTTTCCCTGGCAAAGGAGCAGGCCTCCAGGGAAGAGGACAGGACCTGCTCGGTGTGCGACGCAGCAGCCAGCTCAGCTTCTAATGCTCTTTTGGCATCCTGGGCCTCCTGCAGAAGATTGGAAAGGTCACATTTACAAGCCATTAACTCTTGATTTTCTAGAGTTTTCTTACTTAGTTCTCCCTTCAGGGCTTCAATGGAATCTTGGAGTGTGGCATTCTCTTGAGCCAGAGCATTCTTGGACGAGAGGTCCAGCTCACGTTCTCTCTTCAGATCAGAAATTGCCTTTGCACAAGACTTGTTTTCATCAAGAAGCTCCAGGTATTTTGTCTCCAATTCCTTCTTCTCTTGGAGAAGAGCTTCATTGTGCTTCTCAAACTGCAACGACTTCTGAAGGACAGATTCCTTTTCCAAGGTCAGTTTGTTCATTTTCTCAGAGCAGACTCTCTCACAAAGCTCAGCATCTGCTGAGGCCTTCGCAAGCTTCTCAGCAATTGCCTTATTTTCATTGAGGAGTTGCTCCCTTTCAGCCAAAAGCCTCTGTTCTGATGAAGAAAGAGCCTCTTTCTCTCGATGTAACTGATTACATTCCAAACTGAGTGTGTCTCTTGAGGCTTTCATTTCCTCGAGAAGACAAGTGAGACTCCCAAGGGAGCTCTCCAGCTCCTCGGTGTCTTTCATCACTTTGCTAAGCTGCGTTTGCATCTCCTCCTCTCTCACTTTTAACACTTGGTTTTCACTGACTGCTTTGTCTAAACTCACTTGCAGCTCTCCTGTGCGTTTGAGGAGCAGCTCCTTCTCTTCCTGCAGGCCCTGCAAGACCCTGCCCAGCTCCTTGTCCAGGGTTTCGTGCCTGTCCTGAAGAGCCAAGAGCTCCCTCAGGGCTGAATCTCTCTCTGCAGCCAGGGCTGACACTTGTTGCTGGAGCTCCCTTTGGTCTCCGGCCAGGGCCTCACAAGAACTTCCCAGTTTCTGGATAACATCATCTTTGTCTTTTATAACTGCATCTTTCTCTTCCAAAAGTCTCTTCTGATAATTCTCCAGCTCCTCCCATTCTCTGACATGTTTCTGACACGCCACGTCCATGGCATCTTTGCTGGCCTCAAGTTCCTCCAGCTGTTGGACCAAGGTTAACTCCATGGACTGGAGAGCCTCATTTTCCTGGGCTGCCTTCAGCAGCTCTGCCTGCACTGCCTCGAGTTCAGAGAGTAATTTGCTTTTCTCAGAAACCAGTGCTCCCTTTTCTGTGCTCTCCTGCTGGCTTTTGGCCTCAGCTTCTTCCTTTTGCTTTAGGATTCTTATATTTTCTGCCTTCAGTTCTTCCTGGTCTTGTTGCATTAACGAAATCTTTGATTCCAATTCTTTAAGTTTTGATAACAAGGGACCTCTCTCTAATTTTAAAGTATTTCCCTCCTGTGCCAAAGTCTCTTTTTCTGATATCAAAGCCCTCATCTTGTCTGACATTTGTTCGATTTCTTTTCTGGATGAGGCTAACACAGAGCTTAAGGACTAAAGAAATAAAGTCAGGGAGAAGGGAAAACAAAAAATGAAGTCAAGCAGACGAATGAGAAATGTGCTTTAAGGGCAAATAGAGCAATTGTAATTTAAGTTTCAGAAGTGTATACACTGACACACAGCCCCTGTGTGAACTCAACTGCTGACAGACACCCCTGTTACATTACAGAACACCCAACATCCACAAAAGAGGGTTCTAGTGGCTAAACAGTATTAAAAAAAATCATAGTTTAAAGGTTTTAAAATTTCATCCAAAATTTCATCCATCCAAAATTTCATGTCATTTATAAAACTACTCTCAATAAATTGACTGACTGCAAATTATTCAAAAGAAGAGCCACAGAATGATTTTGTGAGACTCTGAATGAATTAAAATCTAAGTTCTATTAGATACTGACTTCTAATCCTCAATTTCACCTTCCATAGATAATTCTCCTCACGATTCTATCAAAAATGTAGTCATAACCCCTTTGATTCAAAACACCACATCAGTGGAGTCAATATTGTGTGTCAATTTATACACTAAATGATTTGCTAAATCATTCAGCAGAGATTATAGCAAATAATTGATGAGGGATGAAAGCAAGCAGTAATGTCAAAGAAACAGGAGGAAAAATTAAAATTGCTGAAGTCCTGTTAAACTAAACAGCTGCAGATGATACTACAAAATAAAAGGTGTCTAGCACTTCTAAATGCAGTAGTTCACAGTGCATTTTTAAATCCAAGCATATAAAAAACCAGGGAATGACAACTGGCTGTGCTGAGCCAGGTATCTACAAACATAAAATGTTCACTGGTATCAAAGAACTGTATCTCATCAACTCTTGTGCAACTGAGAGGAGAACTAAAAACCAGTTTGTCCTGTGGGCTTCTCCTCCCTACCCCACATCCACATACCCTGGAAAAGTTCAAAACAGAAACACTGCAAAAATCTGGCTACGAAGGCTGAAGCAGAGAGAAAACAACGAGTCACCGAGAGAGAAAATTTAAACTTTAAGTCACTTGCAGAGTGACAAAATCTACTTACTCTGGCCTGCTCTGCTTGTTTCTGCAGCTCCTCAGCCTGTGCCTCCAGCTCGTTGTTTTTCCTCTGGGCACTTTTCAGTGCCTCTTCTGCATCCAGCAGGTTCTGCTTAAACCCTTGGATATCTGCATCGTGTTTAGCCACCAGCTCGGAAGTTTCTTTTTCATATTTGGCCTGAAGATCTTTGTACTGATGCTGGCTGGTCTCAATCTGCTTTTTCTGGGGAAGATAAAACAGCAACACACAGTTCAAGCAGCAGTGGGACAATGCTCTGCAGTTTTAGTGCTTTTAAAGTCGTTCTTACCATGTCTGTTAATTGATCCTGCAGATTTTTCAGTTCTGCCTGATGAATCTTGAGAGTTTCCTGCTGACTCTGCTCAGCTTTCTGTGTTGTCTGCTCCACGTTTTTCTCAAGCTGAGCAGCCTTTTCATTTGCTTTTGTAAGCTCGAGTTGTACTTGCTCCAACTGCCTGGAAAGACCAAATGAAAGAACATCACTTTCTGCTGACAGCACCACAAGCACAGAGATAAAAGAGTCAAGATTGTGCTGAAGTTTCTATACTCTGACCAAGCATTTAGAAAGAGATTTAATTGTTTAACAGATAGAGAACGTTCTGCTAAATTCAATATACACAGGGAAGACCAAGTTACTTTGCCCCAGTCTGGGGTTTTGTAAAGGTAAAGAACAACTACTGTACATATAATTTTTATTTGGGAAAAAACCCCACATTTTCTTTCACAAAAATGTGACCCAAGTCTTTTATATATATCTAAATAAAACTGAGTTTATCAGGCAATCAAACAATCATGAAGCACAAGCACAACACAGCCTGGATTATTCAAGAGGTCATTTACTCTGGGCAATGAGAAGCACGTTACATAAGAATTTTGGAATTATCAATGTTGGATGCTCTTCAAATCACTCCCAGGAGACTGTTTTGATTGATTTAGTTTGCTAGAATAAGTTCACTTGTCATATCAATGTGACACTCAGGAGCATCTTGTTCAGATATTTACAGAAAAATAAAATGAGAAACTGGGAGTGTGGGAGGGGAGATTTGATGTGACAATGCTCTGGCAGTGATGAAATACCTTTCTTTTAACCTCAGCTCATCATTCATTCTTGTGAGCTGGGCAGAGCTGTCTCCTGATGACTTCATGATCTCTGCAATGTCATTTTCAAGTTTGGCTTTTGCTTCCATCAGCTGCTGCTCCCTCTCTTCTCGCTCCCTCAGTTTCCTCTCCATCTCTGAGCAAAACAAAGGTTGTTAAGCTGTAAATTTAGGAGGAAGGGTATGCACAGAACAGCCAGAGGATTGTGAAGAACTCAAACTGATGCTACAAACCTCACAGATCACCCCTTTAAAATGAAAAATGGTGATTGACTGAACTGGTAACTGCAGCAAAAGGTTAAGGACTCTTCAGAACCAGTGAAGAGCAGCAGTCACGAGCCCTTTGTTTCAGAAGTGATTCCCTTCAGGCTGTGGGAAGTGGGTACAAGATCTCTGTCTCAGAGGGGAAGGAAGCAGAGGAGGAAGAGACCTGCAGGTCTTGCAGGTGAAACCACTCATCAGCTGTTCAGCTGAGCAGCAGAAAATGAACAATGAAGGCAACATGAAGCTACAGTGAAAAAATGCCTCAGGCCAGGGCAGGCACTGCCAGGGGCAAGGGCAGCCCTTGGGATCACTTCTGCAGTGCCAGGCAAGGTTTGCTGCAGGGCACAACTCATGCCTGACTTCCCTCCACACTGGTTCTACAGGAGATGTAGAGGGAGAAAGGCACAGCAAAGCCTCCCACAGGCCACAGGAGCCACCCCAGAGCACACAGCTGATGCATTTCCAAAACATTCCACTTCACCCCTTCCTTACCAGTCAAACTCGACTTGAGCTGCTCCAGTTCTGAAGACATGAGTGCAAACTGCTCTTCTTTTTGGTTCAGTTTTTTCACCGTTTCTAGGCAAGTAAAATTTGGAAAACAAAGTTAGCAACTACTTAGCTGCAGACAATTCCAACTGCTTGCAAGGTATGTGACCCTTCAGAGAGGCTACAAACAATCCTGTCCTTCCCACAGCCACTGACACTGCTGTACCATCAAGCAGGAGCTTGAAAGTGTTTAAAAACCCCATTTTGTTGGAATGTAATTCCTTTTTAGTCCCCTGTGTATTTTAGCAGCACATACCTTGCATAGATTGTTGAACATTCTCTGCTTCATCAGCTGCACTAGTAAACTTTTCTTTCTGAAAAACAGATAAAAACTTAAGGTAAGGTTTGGTAGTAACAGTACAACTCAACAACTGAATTGATATTAGGTATTTTTCATGTACAAAATAGAACAGTTTTGTTCCTATCATAAACAGATCTCAAGTTTCTGAGTTACAGGTTAGCACAGATGTGATGTGGGGTCTCTATCCGTGCTGCCCCCAGTGAGCCACCTCCTACCAGTGTTCTCCAGCTTTAGCAGCAGGAATGGATGCCAGACAGTGAAGAAAAGGGAGGATTTTGAGGAAGGTGAGTGGGGCTCTTCCACCAACTCTGAATATTTACTACTGGCCATGGAAAGACCAAAAATCCCATTGTTTTGTTACTTAATGCCAGTGTAGTTCCTCAGGGAAACCTCACCCAACAACAGAGCATTTGGAAATTTATTTCAATGAGAAATGTCTTTTAAAACCATCTACAAGAAGTGTGTAGCAGGCATTCATTGGTACAACTGCTACAATAAAGGGCAATTAAGTGTTCCTTAATGAGCAGTCTAAATTTAAACTGCTGCTGCTTTTGATTTGGTTTAATTCTATCTGCAATCCATAAATAGATGAGTTCTATTGAGAGAAAACACCTGGTAACACAGGACTGGGGTGAAATGATCTTTATATTCTGGGACAGATCCCATTAGCCATGAACCCCTTCCCTCTTTTCCATGAATAAAACACCTTTGGAAGGTTTTGCTCAGAGCTGATCCACAGATCCACAGATTACGCTCTCACCATGAAACCCAAAATCCACAGAGTAAAGTCAAAATTTTTGGGTGTTACTCACCAAAACTTGAAGTTCCTTTTCCAAAGAATCTTTAACTTGATTTACTGCACTCAAGTTTTTCTCAAGGTCAAGAAGCTTTTGCTCTTTGCCCTGCAGGTCTTTGGCCAAATTACTGGCCTAACAAAGGTGATGAAATGGAGTAAAATAAAATGACAAACATGAATGAAAAATTAGGAAAATTAAAAGGTGAATGTGAAAGAAGTAACTACAATATTAAGATCACTCTAAGATGAAAAATAAAAAAAAAATGAAGAAAAAACCATGATGATGGGTTAACTGAGTGAAGCTGATTTCCACTGATGACTACATACATCACAGCACTAATTACATCTTGGAATAGATTTGAAATCATTAAAATTTAGTTCTTTTGGCATTAATAGTGAATACATTATCTAATGGCAGACGTTTTTGAGCACATTCAAAATTTCGAACAAGTTCCAGCATTAGTTCAATCAATACATCTGGTTCTTTTTTGTTTGATTTTTTGGAACTGGTTGATTTGTGCTTCAATTGGCTGATCAGATCAATACACACACACAGGGAGGGAAAATCTTTCCAAGGGCTCTGCACCACACCCAGGGGTAATGCAGAAACCCAGTGTGACCTCAAAAAGAGGGTCAAAGGTAGAAATTTGGTATCTTGGAACCACCTGTGAAGGGTTTAGGAAATCTCCTTCCAGTTACTTTCCCACTACTCTTCACTACCATCAGCTTTGAGGAGATGTTTCATTCAAAGCCAAGGAAAACCCTGGTCACATATATCAAGTTGCAGTCTGTGGTTCCACAGTCCTGTGAAACAGTGCCAGCAACACCCCTGCAGAGCCTGGGCTTCAACAGAAGTTCCACCACGATTTTCTGTGCTTTCTTTTGGTTCTAACAGCCTCTGCCATCACCTTGTCAGAGGAGGGGAAAGGTGATGAAGGAAACATTTCCCCACTGAGCCCCAAGTCCTTTTGTCTACCCCCAAAGGTTAAAGCCTTAGGATGTGTGGATTCTTCCCCCAAACAAGCCAACAAAATAACTTTTCCACAACAGGAAGATTTCAGCACAGATATGCCCAAATCTGCAGCAAGGAAGGGCAGAAGGAAATTTTTCCTTTTGCCAATTGGTGCAGGTGGAGCACCAGAAAGCTGTTGAGACACAACCCAGTTAATGCTCCTCTGAACCTCCTCGGATGGTCCCAAGATACACCCTCAGTAAAACTCCTTTTTTCTGTGATGTATTTTCTACAGCAGATTAAAACAGTACAAATGTAAAATAAAAGCAAAAGAAAACTCAAAGGATGGATGTTGATACAAACCTGGCTAATTCCATCAACCTTTTCAGTCTCTAAAGTCTGAATTTGTTTCTCAGCTGCCTCAAGCTGCTTGCTAAGTTTCTCGATTTCCAATTTACCTTCAGAATTGGCTTTCTCAAGTGCAGCAAGGTCCAAAAGCTTTTCTTCAGCAGCTTTGATCTGTGGTGTAAGACTATCAATAACTTTGGTTTGTTCATTGCACTTGGCTTGCAGTACCTCTAGCTCCTTTACCTTTATCTCAGCTTCCTGCAATTTGTTTAAAGTGTCTTCCATTTCTACTAGATGCTGATCTTCCACACTTTCCAGCTTGGTCTTCAGGCTTTCCAGGTTTTGCTCTTTCTCCTCCGTGACTGCCACCAGCTTTGCTTTCAGCGACTCGATCTCTTTCAAGTGATGAGATCTCTCGTTTTCCTGCTTCAGTTTTAAACTGGACATTTCATTTTCATAGTCTGACTTCATCTTCTCAATCTGAGTCTTCAGCTCTGCGAATTCTGCCGTCTGAGCCCCGACACCTTTGCTGAAGGAAACTTTCAGCTCTTCCATTGCTTGCTGATGGGAGGCGATTGCAGATTCCAGCTTGGACTTCCACAGCTCTATCACGTCGGAGTTCTCCTTGTTGGCGTGGTCAAGCTTGGTTTTCAAGGATTCATTTTCTTTTGCCATCCTCTCATTCGAAGCTGAAAGTGATTTGATCTCTTTCTGCAAGGCTTCCTCACTAAGGCCAAACTTTTCTTTCAGGGAATTCATCTCATTCTGATGTTCTTTGCCAGCTGCTGCCATTTTTTCCTGCAAAGAACTGATTTCTTGCAGCAAGGAAAGAGAAGTGTCCACGTCGTCGATGTGTTTGCTGGAATCCAACCTTCCTCGGAGCTCAGCCACCTCCTTCACCCTCAGTGCCAGGTCCCTCTCCAGCTCCATGATGCGGGACTTTTCCGACACCGTGGCCACCTAGGATCAACAGCATTTTAAGAAAAGGAGAATTATAAAAGATAAATTTAATGCAAAGACACTCAGGCCTCGCTGAAAAGCTTCCACCGAGTGTTGCAAATTGCTTCAAAATGGGAAAAATGTCCACAATTGGTATGACAAACATCTTGTCTATCAACATAGACTTTATTACAATCATTCTTCTGATATTATCTGGAAATAACTTGTTAAAAAACTTCCAAACTACTTGGATGGGTATTATCAATGTTTAACAAAATGTTCCTCAGAACTATTTTAAAGCAGACTGGAAAAGAATGGAGAACCTTGAGGTCTTTGTTGAAATAATTCCTTCCAAATTCATCTCACACCAGCTACAAGACTGTCAGAGAAAACGACAAGCACATTTTTAACCTATAAATCCTCTGAAATTCCTTTTATACCTGCTACACTCTCTCTGAAAAAGTGTCCTCGCACTATCTGAGCTTTTCAGTGACTGCTGGGAGCAGTCTGTGCTACAGCAAAGCTCCCAGAATTAATTCTCATTAGGAAGTTACTGTTTTGACCTCTTGGAAGAGATATTACTTACCTGCAGTTGCTCTTTAAAAGTACTTATTCCATATTGTTGGTTTTATATTCATCCTGGTTTTTTTAATTCACCCCACCTCAGCTTCAAGAAAATCCCCATGTGTGAGCATGAATATATGTGTGTGTGTGTATGTATTTATCTTTAAGAACTGGCATCATCTGCTGAACTTCTGACTTGGTACAAAGTATGTCAGTAATATTCTGATAGGTAACAGTATTACTAATTACTGGGATATCCATTGAAAGATTAAGTCATTGGTGGGGAAAAAAGAGCTAAAAAGCCACTGCAAATCATGACTTAGCAAAGCAAGTGGTACAGCAGCTACTGGAGACCTCAGGAACCAAGCCCCAAATATTAAGTTTGTGTTAAAAGGACTGCCACGTTCAATCTGAGGTTTTTTGGGTTTAATGAACTCTGCTGATTTTTAAAATGAGCTACTGAATGTTCCTTTGTTTCAACTCCACAAGGTTATTTCAACTTTCACAGTCCCATCTTGCTACTTTTGGATCCAAGGATTACTGTTGCAGTGTGAAGACATCTTACCTGAGTTCCTCCACGAGTCACACGTCCAGGCACACACACACACCCCACGGAAGCTCAAAATTAATGCTAATTTTTTACAGTGTTCCAGCTCTGGCTACGGCAGGAGCAAGGACCTGTTCCGGGAGGTGTCACCCCCAGCACTGTGCCATCAGAAATCTTCCACAACACAGATCAGGCTCGTTATTCAAACAGGGAAAACCATTACCCTAGTGTCTTCTAACTCCCTCTGGAGTTTGTCAGCTTTGGTCTTTTCAAAGAGCAGGCTCTGTTCAAGCTCCTTAATGCGGGCATGCTCCAGTTTGGTCTGCGTCTGTTAGTGGAGAGGGAGAGGAAGAGAACACAACGGTGCCACCATCACATGCCAGCACAAGAGGAGGAGCCACATGCAGGCCGTGCTGCCAGAGCCTTCTAACAGGTGAGCAGAGAGGATGCAAGGGGGGGAGAATGGACAGGGGAATGCTATGGATGAGGAAGATGGGCTGGAGGTGTGAATGGATGGGCATGTAAAAAAAAAAAAAAAAAAGAAATCAAATGTGTAAAATAAATAGATAAATAAATAAACTGCAAACGGAGGAATATGAACAAAAAAAGTTTCATGCAGCTGAGTAGAAGTTATTTATCAGTACATGAAGTTTTCAGCACGAATTAGAATAGTTATGTCAAAAAAATATATATATGTGCATATAAATCTCTACCTGTTCTAACACGATGGTAAGTCCCTTTCTTTGTCATCTCTTTTTCCTTTAATGTGTTTGGCTTATTTTATAAAAAATTTACTTATTAACAAGGGGACAAAAATTCTCCACTGAGGCTCATGTGACAGATCAAAACTTTAACTTGCTTTTTTTGATAGGAGCTGTCTCAGTCTCAGCCATAAAAACACTTCTGGCCAAGACCTGGGAACATGAAGGTTCATTTGTCACTATGGTTGGAATTATTTGAACAGAAACAGAAAGAGAATGGTTGTCTGTAACTCCAAAACCCTCCTCTTTTTCTCCCTCTTCTCCTCTTTCAGGAAGGAAGCAAGAAACAAGATTCCTCAAAACCAGATAAAAAAAGTGAATCAGCCTGGTTGCTCTGCAGTTACTGAAGTCTAAATATGTTGAACAATATGTGGAAGTAAGAAAAAAGTGAGATCTTTGGGATTCTAACAGGTTCCTGAAGAGAAGCAGGACACAGATGAACCCAAGTGAGTGGGCACCTTCTGTCTTTTGCTTGCGAACAGAATTTTTAGCAAGAACACAGAATATTTGATATTCTGGCTTGATATCCAGATAATCCCTGAGGCCAGCAAGAGAGCCTGAAGTTTGGGAGATGCAGGGAAAGTCCAGCAGATAATTCAAACCTGACCTGCACCTCTGAAGAAAGAAGAAAAAAATATAAAGATGGGGATGAGCCTCATTTGCTTCTCCAAACACAGGATTCCTTCAGGCAGCAGCAGCAAGTTATCTTCCTTCCCAAAAGCATCCAGATATCCAAGGGGGTTAAATTTTTAAACAGTTGGCTGTGTTACTGTGGAGTTCCTTGGTCCACAAACAGTAAAATCCACAAACTCTTAAAAGTTGCTTCTGAGATTTGTTGA
Organism: Orthonyx spaldingii; assembly: GCA_013397795.1. Classification (NCBI taxonomy): domain Eukaryota; kingdom Metazoa; phylum Chordata; class Aves; order Passeriformes; family Orthonychidae; genus Orthonyx; species Orthonyx spaldingii. Next base: position 360,569 of record VZTJ01000622.1, on the reverse strand, counting down.
TGTTTGAAATTCCGTGGCAGGTCTGTTTCTGTCTCAGTGGAAGATCTTCAGGGTATAAGGGGGGAAAATGCCCCCACAAGAACACAGATTATCCTTTTTGCTGCCCACAGCCTTTGAAAATGGAATTAAGTATTCTAAGAGAAGTAACAATATTTAATAAGTGGCTACAATTCAGTTTTCTCTCTGACACAGGTCAGTATTGGTTCTGATCCACAACCAAACTGTAAGTCAGTCTGAAAAACAATCTGTTTTAAAAACTGGAAATTCAAACCTTACTTGCTCTAATTCACCAATTAAAAACTAAAAGCCAAGAAATCCCAAACCTCATGGCTGCAGAAGTCCCCCTGTCTGCCTTTGGAATATGCAACCTTAAGTTTTTCTATGCTACATAAACCCCAAACCCTTTGATCATTAATTTCATAGACAGTGCTTTACCACTGCAAAGAACAGACAGATCATCACTGATTACTGGGTTTTTTAAAATCCCATCTCTTACACACTTCAAAGGCAAGTGAGTTAAAATCCTGCCAAAATAGAAATAAAAGATTACAAAAATAATACTCCAGAGATCTTTGCTTGACACCTTTTCCTGCATTTAGAGCATGAGAGATTATCCTTTAATCAAATCTGATTTCCAAGGGACAGGTTCCAGATTCCCTGAGGTAAAAATCACTGCAGAATTTTGAACTGCTCAGATTTCTCTCCTGATGATATAGAGAGAAATTCTTACTGATTATGGTTCTCTTTGAGGAAACCCAGAGCACTGTGAACTGAGAAGAGCAGAGCACCCCAAAAAGATGAAAAGAATTTGATTGTAAACCTTAACTTGGATGGAAAAGAAAAGCAGGAAAGAAAAAAACAGACAACAAAAGGAAAGGAATCATCTTCCCCTTCTCCAGAGCTTCACAATCAGGGAAGTGATGTGGAAATGGGATTCTTACTCTGCCTTGAACCTCCATGAATTCCACCCAAACTTTGGAGGCCAGACATCAGCCCCTTCCAGCACTTGTGTGTTCTGGCTGCTCTTTCACTCCAAAATAAACCTGCCTGTGACATTCTCCATCAAACTGTGGAACTGAGCTGAGGCCATAAATCCTCACAATCAGCTCTGGGATGGAGGAAGGAGCCCTCCAGTCCCCTTGTGCTGGGGTAACAATCACAGGACACCGCCGGGATGGGGGAGCCTGGAAACTCTTTTAAAAGAGAGTGAAGATGTCCATTTTTAATGGAAAAATCAGAGCAGGGAAGTCAGGAGAAAAGATGGGATCAAAGAAGGAGTGCACAAACCAAGAGAAAGGAAGGGCACATGCAGATTTTTTTCCAACAAAGCATCAGCCTGATGGGGAGACTGGAGGAGACCTTGAGGGAGCTCCACAAAGGGAACCCCTGAGGATGCACGGTAGGAAACCAGTTCTGGTCTGGAGAACCTCCTATCTTGGCTGGGGATGCAGCAGAGGAGATAAATTTACCTTTAAAATTCCACTATTCTGAGCTGGGGAAGCAAGAGGACTCCTTAAACATCTTGCAAGGCCATTTCTGTTATCAAGTAACACATTTTCCCTACATCATTTGAAGAGGAGGTACATGAAGATACAGTAAAATCAGACAGCTCTGGACAGTGATTGTTCAGATGGTTTAAATCATCTCTTCCCTTAGCATTTCATACCAAAAAAAAAGGAAACAAATAAGGAGAGATGAGGAACAGACAGATTATTTTCCCTCAGAAAAATTGTCATCCATTGAACAGCGGCAGGAGCTCACAGGAGAGCAGGCAGGATTTTGTGAAGAAAACAGCTAAAATCCTAATTTTAAATTCAGTCAGTCATGTTCTACAAGCTCCTTGACTCTTCAGTGAGTTGCAGAGGTTTTGACCCTAAAGCATTCTAATGTCACACTGGCCCTGTCTGCAGTTAATGGCGATTGCCACGTTTAGTCATTACACACATTCTTTCCAAGAAATGTTGTAATTGCTCTGAAAGCAACATGCACACAAATACCAATGTCTCAATAACAGATTATGCAGTTAGTGAATCAGTAGAAGCATTTTCTGCACACAATCTGTTAACACGGGATGTCTCTGCACATTTAAGTGCCCTCTTACATTTTCTGGGTCTTCCGAAATCTGCCTCTTTCGCTATCAGTAAAATTAAAAAAACAAACAAACAAAAATGTTTCACCTGCAGACTCAGCACTGCCATTCCAACACAAACAACAGGAGACATTTCATCAACCTGAATTCAGTTTAAACCCCCAAGTTAAGCAGCTTGACAAACCAGTCTTTAGGATGGTTTGCCACGACTATCGAGTGCTTTAACAGAAAATAAAAAAACCAAAATATTTCCATGGATTAAACAATAAAAGGAGCATTCTGTGAAAAGTCTAGATAGGTATCTTAAAATGAATGGAAGACTAAAATAAAAGAAATGTTACATGAAATGAGTATTTCTCATAAGGCTAGCACTGAAATCACAAATGCTTTACAGCAACACAGTTAACTAAGTTTGCACTTTATGCTGTGCAGGAAGTTCTAATATCTTTCTGATTAGACAACAGAGTAGAACAACTAAAATTATCTTGCTTATTAATTGGAATTTTGGGATAAAAACTGGCAATGTTCAAATACCTGAGAGCAATCCTTCCCTAAACGTTTTCTATTCTGACTGTCTAATAACACACTGGGCTGTAGCCCAGCATTACAGTTATATAAACAATAGATTAAAGTTGCACACATGAATTGCTATTTAGATTTTATGTGCAAACTCTCAGGACAAAACACTCTCCATTAATCAACCTTCCCTAAGGGAAGCACAGCAATTACTCAAAACATTTATTAACAGGACTAGTCTTCAATATTCATTTTCAAAGGCATAAATATTAACTTGCAATTTCCTAACTTCAAAATGAGTTTTTTTCTTGGTGGTTACTCTTAACAGCAAAAGGTAGCATTTTCTATGAATTAATTTAATTTCTTCAAATAACTACAGCCATTCTATAGCACAGCCTTTGCTCAAGTGTGCAACTGAATTTGGGGTGCAATCCTGCAATTTTGGGACAATTGTTTTACTCAAGGACTGCACAACTGGATATCATTTTCATGTGGTTGGACCAGTATTGCATCTTTTAATGATTCCTGCCTTTCTGTGCCCTCCTGGATATTCTGTTTACAAAGCTGGAGATATTTTACCTCTAGGTCTCCTTTGGTAATGGATTCTTCTTCCACACGGAACTGAAGGTCTTCAACTTTCCTGTGGGGACAGCTCATTAAAATTCAGATAACTTTGGAAGAAAAAGCTTTCAAGCTCACTTTTCAGTGGAAATCAGAATGACAGTGACAACATTCCCATTGTACCAGCAAACTGCAGGGAACATTAAGGAGAAATCTCTCACAGGAAGCATGAGAGGGAAGGAAAACTACCCCTGACAAAGCAAGGCATCACTATTCCTGCAGCTCTGAAAGGGCTGGTTTTTGTATTTTGTATTAAAAACCTTTAAATTATCATTGTTTCTCTCCTTCTTTCACCCTTCTGCATGACCTAAATGAGCAGTTTGGTCTCACATTCTATATATTCCACCATTCATGTAGGAAACAGAAATTCAGGACACATCCAAAGTATCCACAGGCCTTCAAGATGTCACATTGCATGGAAACTCCAGCACTGAGAAACATCTGGAGTCGGGATGAACAGCAAGATGCACGAGGGGAGCCCAACAAGAACATTAACTACATTCATGAGGACAGTTTGGGGTTACCTTTTCTCTTCCTCAAGCTGATTGAGGAGCTCCACTTTCTCCCTGTCAGCTGCCTCCACCATAGCTCGGAGCTGGTCCATTTTTGCCTCCATCTCCAGCACGTGCTAATCAGGAAGAGGAGTAAAACCAAAATCTACTAAGCTGGGAAATACAGGAATTTTTTCCAAGTTATGTACCTGTACCTCAGTAACCACAATTTGGTGAAGTGATGGGCCAAGTGACAGGAACGTTATCAAATATGTAAATGATCAAAGACTGTAGTGAAGTTCAACAAAAATGAGTTAAATGAGCAGATTCAGTACCTCATCAAGCCAAAGATCCCACAAGGGAGATCTCACAGGTATGGATTATTTTACTTTTAGCACATCACCTCTTACTCCCAGCCCTTTTCAATGAGAAAAGACCATTTTGGAGGTTAAGTCCACTGTGCCAAACTCTGTTTCAGAAGAACAACAACTCTCTTACCCGGTCGTGCCCATCGCGAACCAGAGCCAATTCCTGCTCTATCTCCCCCACGTGACTCGTTGCTTTTGCAACTTCTGCCCTCTCCAGGTCCCTTTCTGCCAGGAGCTGCTCAATGTGCTGCTGCTTCTCCTTCAGGGCCTCCTGGAGGGCCGTGGTGCCCGAGATTTTTCTTGCATACCGGGAAGAGGTTTCTGTCAACTTCACAAAGGAAATGTGTTAAAAATCACTCTGCTCCGAGAGAAAGAAAACAGGGAGTATCTCCAGACTCCACAAACACGGGGTTAGTAAAGCAAATGCTTTCTGTGACCTACTGTACCTTCTCCTTTTACATTTAAATGACTTCATTTTCCAGAATTTAACAGTGGCCAACACATGTGGTCAGAGCTCTGTAAAGAGCTGCAGCCAGAGGAGGAGTGAACATAAAAGGCCTCAGTTGAAGGTGCAGACGCACACAAAGGCTGGCTCAGAATGTTCCCAAGCATCTTTATGTGTTAAAAAAAGAAAGGCAGCTTTCTAGCAAGCCAAAAACATCGTGCCTCTAGTTACCAGGTCATTATCTTGGGTCACCAGCAACAGCACAACACTTCCAAATGTTCCATGAGAAGCTTTGGGAACTCCAGTCAGAATCTGGCACCTCTATCATGGCAAAAACCAGCCAGGATTGGAAGCATTTACCTTGACCTAAAGTCAGCCTTACAGCTAAAACCTTGTGAAGAACAACAATTGGTATCTGATTAAAATAAATGATTATATCACTTGGAATAAAATTACTTCTGGAAAAAAAACTCTGAAATACTAAAATTCAAGAATGTAGATTAAAATTAATCAGGAGAATTGTAGCTAAAATGCAACCAGGTTTTCCTTGACCTTGCATCATCTCTGCCCCACTGAATGGAACCAGTACCAGGGAAAATTCAGCATGGCCCTACCACCTACACCCTCACAAGTTCTTGAGCTAGAAGGGAAAGTAAATAAACTGAAATTATGAAATGAATAATAGTTGTGAAAACAAAACAAAAAAAATCCAGTGCTGTTCATAAAAACTAACTCCACCAGCTGAGAAATCTGCCTACGTATTAAATGAGAATGACAGTTCAGTTAAGTTTTTTTAAAAAAAAAACCCAAATCACAAAGACTTGCTGGTCCACCCTTTAGCTCTGTCCAATCACCCCAAACCAGGAGTATGATCCTTCCAGAGATCAAAACGTTGAACTGCTGCCACAAAGAGCCTGCAAAGCTGGCACTGGCCAACACCCCCAGCTGAGAGCTCAGCACGGGATTATTCTCCTGTCAGCACAAACTCCCCTCCCCTCCACCCCCAGCACTGCTGCACAATCCCTGCCCAGCCCCTCCCAGCCCTGATCCCACCCTGCACGCCCTGCAATCCCCTGCAACTGCTGCATCAAGTGGCTGGAAAGGCACCAGACAGAATAAATCACCTTCACTCTGATGCTTAACTGGTTGTTTTGATCCTCCCAGTTTCCAGGAGAAATCCCATTCCAGAGTGTATTGCTTTCTAACACTTCTAGGTCTCCAAATCACCCTTCACTCCCCATTGCAAAACAAATCCAAAACACTTCAGAGAAACATCAGCTTCCTTCAGACTCGGAAATAAATACCAATTGCATCAGACAGCCCCTAAAATCATTAGATCACCTATTCTGACAGCTGCTCTTATTACACAGGAAAAAGTAAATAGACACAGCCCTGAACAAATGAGCAGTCAACGTGACAGTCCAGCAATGCCCAGAAAAATATTAGTTTTCCTAGAAATTGAAGCAAGAAAAGTCTGCTGTGTCAAAGCTGATTACAGGAAATCTCGTTTCCCCAGCAGCTTAACTTTTAAAGAAAAGGTCTCAGAATTATTTAGACAATCCTTTACTTGGATGGCCACCAAATATTCACGCTGCCTGGGAGAAAGAGTTGGAAGAAAGCTGGAATTTTAATTCCAGAAATAATGGATTACAGCAGCTTTGTATTTTATGGCCTAAATCATGCAAAATCCCTGGGACACAACAAAATAAGCAAAAACGTTTTAGACATTCACAAGGTGTAACTTAGGGGATCACAGCACATGGAATAAAGCATTTGGCTCCATGTGTTAGTGCTGTGATCCCAAACTAGAGGGCACTCTGCAGCTGCAAGTGCAACTTCCACAATGGATTAAGTAATGAGGTCCCACTGTTTGTGCCAAATAAAAATCCTTTTTGTGGTCAGGTATTAACCCTGCTGGCCTGACCGACTGCTGACCTCTTTTAATCTGCTTCAGTTCTGCAGGACCAGGGTAGGTCACCTCTCTGGGCACCTGCTGGTCAGTGGGACAGTGGGACAGGGAACCTGCTCCACATCACTGGGAGTCACCTCTTCCTAATCACATCTATCTATGGACTTCAGTTTTAAAAAAAAAAAAAAAAAGGAAAAATCTAGGGTGACTGTGGAAAAATCCAATTATTTCTATGTTTTCAATTGCCATAGAAGAGGTTTCTCCAAACTCAGCCTTCCCAGATTTCCGTTTTACTGCTGCAACCCAAGATTAGGACATTTATGTAACAGAGCAGCTTCAAAAGAATCCATAGTAAGTGTATTAGGTGGAATTAGTACTGTGTTAGATTTCACCTGAGCCACTGCACTTGCCAACACAGCCTTTATGAATTCATAGGATTAAAACCAAATGTAAAAGAAAAGAAAGAGGCTTCTTGTCGGCAGAGACTTGGAAATTGCTCCTGCTGCATTTCTCAGCTGACTCATCTCTTGAGCAGCAAAAGGAAATTTTGAACATTTTAGCCAACATGAAGCTTAATAAAACCAGTGTGATCTCTGGAAGCTTCAGCGCACACCAGATCCTCAGACACAAACCTGAGGTGGTGAAAACCAATTAAACGGAGATTGCAGCCAGAGAAATTCGCCGGTGTCCTTAAGCCCCGTTCTTACTGCAACCACTCCGTTAGCCTGAACGAAACATTCAAATATTCAGCTGCTCTCCAGGGCTAGCTAACATTTCCTTCCCTCACGCATGCTTTGAATGAAGACGAGCGCGGCGTGCCGCGCCCACGATCTGCTCTAGGTCCCCGTCGGGGGCTGGGAAGGGGAGCGTGCGATGGAAAAAGCAGCTTACGAGTCCTGTGCGGCTGGGCTTGCTGCTTACGGAGGAGGCCACGGAGCTCAGCGAGCTCAGCGAGGAGGCGCTGGGGCTGCGCTTCAGGGCCGTGGGCGTGGGCAGCACCTTGCGCACTGCGGGCTTGGCCTTGGCCGGCGTCGTGGAGGGGAAGCCGATCTTGGTCACTTTGTGCACCGGGGCGAACAGGCCGTACTTGGGCTGGCACTGGAAATACCTTCCGAAGGCAAAGCGCACAGAGGAGAGCAGGAATTATTCTTTTCGTGTGGTTGGTGAAGGATTCTAGATCAGGAGTGTGAAAGTCTAAAGGACAGGGGAGCAGCTGGTGATGATCTCATCCACATTGCGTTGCGATTTTATTTAACACCAGATTTGGAAAAGGGACTTTGAGAGGCTCAAACACTATGATCATATCAGACTTCAGAAATTCACGTTAAACACTACAGCTCTAGTGCCTAAAAAATTCCATTCAGATTCAGTTTTGTATCCATAGCTCTCCCCTTCATCACATTCCTCTGAGGTGCCAACACACGTGATGGCTGAGAGTTAAAAATAGAAATCAGATTTTAATTAAATCAAGTAGTTTTATATTTTATTACATACATACCATTTATGCATATTTGATGATACAGAACATGTATCTTTGATTAAATATAGACAAAAACCACTTATAACTTTAAGTTGTGATCACCTATGTTAAGGTTGGACAATTCTTGTAAAACCTCTTTTTCCTGAGGTAAAAGACTGTTCCTTACGGCAAATGAAAAAGAAAGTTAAATTGTGCTGGTAATTAATGCCTGCTGATTGTGACTTTTTGAAGGAAGGAGCTACACTGCTCCCATCTCTACCAGGAGGCAACTGTTGGATCAGGAGCTTCCAGATTTCCCTTAAGTACAACTATTGGATATCCAGAGATTTTCTCAACTGAGCATTCCTTCCGAGCTGAGAAATCAAACAGGCATTCAAAAGAAGGGAACTGTGTTTTCCATTAGCAGTCTATGAATCAAACTCACATGGGAGCAGAGATCTGCTCATCCCATGAATGCAAAAGAAGTGTTGGCATCAGAAAATTCAAACCATTGTACAACAACCCTCCCCACCACCAGCAGATAGGGCAGGTTTAGAGCCTCCCTCCCTCCCCTGACTGAAAATTTCATGGAAAATGTAAGAATCCAAAAGAGAACACAGGGGAAAATCTCGAAAAGTAAATCTGGAAATGGACTGACCTCGTGCCAGCAACAGCTCCATCATTCTTTCCCAGGGGTTCATCCAGCTCTACTCCACACCATTCTCCTTTAGCAAAGTCAGTTTCTCCCAAAAAACGCACAACTCCAGCTTTTGTTCCTCCAACCTAAAGAAATAAGACAGACACCTGCATTTAATGCATTTCCAAAATAAAACACCAAGTTCAGAGAAAAAGCTTTTGGCATAACCATGGTCACAAAGAACAGGAATGACATAACCAGTTCTTATTTCAAACTATGCATTTTTTTGTCTATGAGTTTGTTTTAATGTTGAACAAATACTGATCTTCACAACCAAAAATATATTTAACACGACACAGTATAATCAGTGTACTGAATGCAATAGGTTTGTGCTGGAATTTCATATAAATTTCTACCAGCAGATAAGGATTTCTAAGGTCTGTTTCCTTCTTATTCTAACTCTGTGAGGAAAAATAAAAGAAATGAAATGAGAAAAAAAATCCTTTCATATTTTCTCTGAGGAATAATTCAGATAAACTACATAGTACAGCCCTCTTGTATTTAAAAGAACTGATCTAAAACATGATACAGAGCACTTGGCAAAACTGTAGATATAACCAGCTATTTGAATCCTTGGGGAGAAGAGAATCATTTTATCTTTTCTTCACTTTCAAAAATAAAAAACCCAACCCAAACACTCCTAAACGAAAGACTAGAAAGCAGCAGCTTTCAAAGTCACAATATTAAATATTTACAGCCATTCCAATTACTTGCAATGTCTATGAGCTACAGCTTTTCTTAACTCCCAGAGGATGGAAGAATTAAATTAAGTGAAAAAGGAAAAGGTGTGGGGCTGACCACTTGCCAGGAAGAGCCACAAGGCAGAACTGCAGGATTCCTGCAGTTCAGGAAGAGAATACGTTGTGCCCTAAATTTGTGAAAATCTGTTCAGCCTGCATCCAGCACTGTGAACACAGGGACATGGGGATGAAAATCTCTTCAAGAGAGTCACAGAATTCCACATGGAAAACACACCAATGGCTTGAAAATGTCCACCTGTGTTTTCCAGCACACCTTATACAACCAGGAATATTGTGAGGCCTTGGCAGGGAGCTTGAATGAAACCTAACAAAGACTGTGACTTTCAATTTTATAATTTAAAAAGTAAATTAGTATTTCATATAACTTTTAGAGCAGACATTCTATTTCTTGAGGGAACTTCCCAAGATGCGCAGAGAATGAGCTCCTCGTGCTATAACTCAAGGTGCATGATCACAGCACATGAGAGAATTCACATTATTCCATCTGGGAAGTGTTCACTCACGAGGTCACCTGTGAGGAATCGAGGACTTTATGCCTCCACAAAGTCCCAAGTCAGTGCCCAGGAGCTGCCACACACATTTGTGCTCCAGTTTCTGGCTCATCAACTCCCCTCCGGTGGCAAGATGAGGCTTCAGCTGATGAGGAAAAATAATCCTACTCCACACAAACCTCAGAAAAACAGGGAGAATAATGAACCTTTTTTGATATTATTCAAGTGAGAAAGGTGGCAGAGGCACCTCTTGTCCACACTTAAGGTGGCAGCCCCTTCTCTGCCATTAGAAGCAATTCTGGAACAACTGCAGGTCACCTTCAGATCCTGCTTTAAGTGGCACTGTAGCAAATTATTACTCTCCATGGAATAAAAACACACAAAGTTTACAGTTATCATGACTCAGCCTAATATAGTAACTCGTAGAACCTTTGGTATTTGGTGTTCTTGGCAGAGAGCACACAAACAAGCACCAGCACTGGATTAGGAAAAAAGAATTGTAACCATCCAAAGAGTTACAGAGAATCCAGATCTCTGTGGGACCTTGGTGAGGAGGGAATATAAAACATTGATAAAGTATTTTAAGGGGAGAACTACCCCTTAAATTGAGGGATATGTTATTCACCCTCAGGCATTATCTACTTTTTCTAGAGGATAAATACTGTCAGTACAAACATAAAAATATATTTTAACTGCACTATAGGTCCATACTGAGTCTTCCAAGTTCTCATTCCTTTTTTAGCAAGTTTGGGTAAGGTTTTTTGCCTCTTTAGGTTTGTCTTGTTTTGTTTGGTGGTTTTTTCTTTACAGATAAATTTGGAACATATCTTTAGGTGAAAAGACTGGTTAGTTCTGGTTAGAAGCTGTTTCCCTACTCAATTTTGTACTGTTTTCTACCTGAAAAAAATAGAGTTAAGTCAAAAGAGGCTCTACAAACCCATTTAAGAAATTAGACAGGAAAACTACAACAATGGCCTAGATAAGGAGCATCCCTTCCAAGACAATAGTCAGGTTTGGGGTTGCACAGAGAGATTCCTCAAGCTCCTTTTCCAGAACCCTTGAGCCAGGCAATGGAATTTTTTCCTGTTTCGTGGCATGGTGTTTGTGCTGGTTTTTTTAAACAAACCCAAATTAATTACCTGAACACAGCCACCCACCACCTTTCCAGGGCTAAGTGAGGTAAGAGGTGTCTGAAGCACCATGGTGGAACAGGATAACTCCTTGAAAGGATTCCCAGGGACAAGAAAAACTGCTGCAATCTGTTCCCTGCAACCCACACTGCAAATAAACCTCCAGAGGTGTAATGCTGACTACAGGATAACACAGATTAAACCTGGGTGCCAGAACATTCATCTCTTTTTCGTTCATACCTTGGCCCTGCTCATCTTCCACATTTAGGTAAAAAATGCAAAGTGTTTATTTTAGAGATGCCACACTCAAACCACAACCTGCAGCAATCTGGCAGTGCCCAGTGCCCCCTGGACCTGCTCCAGCCCCCACAGTGCCCGTGAGCCAGGGCCTGGTGGGGGCCAGCAAAGGCAGGAATTCATATCCCGGAGCAGATGGGGCTGCACAACACGAGATTCCCGGGAGAAGCAGCAAAGTGACTCGGCTTGTAACCATGGTACCTGAGTTATTTTAAACCAAGAAGAATGCCAAAGAATTTTTGCTTTTTTCCAAACCCAGTCCAGCTTCTTTGAATAACCAGCTACTACATTTCTCTTCCTCCACACTCTGTGTGTCCCTACAAGAGCAGCAATCGGAGCACCCTGTGGCAGTAACGTGCTCAGAGCATCAGTGAAGGTCTATATGGACAGTTTTGCTCAGTTTTAAGCAAAACCCTTCTAAATTTCAGCTTTAAAGACAGGTCAGCACTGCTCTATAAAGCCTGAGACTACTGAAGGCTTCCAATCATGCACAGACATCTCTCCCAAACAGTGCATTTATCTCCAGCTGCAATTACTACCTGCAGGTGACAACACCTGCCTTGAAAAGAAAATAATAATAATTATTGCCTTGGTAGTACAATGTGAGGTGCTACTGTACAACAGAGTATGGTAAAGGCTTTTCATGATAAAAGTTACTGTACATATACAGATTTAATAGTGACACAAATGGAAGAAAAGATCCTGACATGATTAAACTCAAGTGTTCCAACCAACATTAAAGAATTGTACTTACAGAGTTATAGTATCTGTTATAGAAAAATTAATTTTTAAAATTGTAAGAATTATAGCAAAAAAGGTAAAAAACCTAACCCCAAACCACAAACTAGCTGCATTTGCCAGATCTACCTCCCAGTACTGCATGAAGGACTAAAATAAAAAAGGCCAGTTTCTAAAAAGAAACAGGGGGAAAAAAATATTAAAAGGTTTCTAAAAGTTCTGTGAAAAAAATGGAGCACAACTACACAAAGACAGTTTTCCATGACCTTCTTTCATGCTAAGGCAGGTCACTAAATAATAGATAGAGAAAAGAACTGCCAGACCTGTTCTCAGTCAGTTCCCACACTCAATACAGTCAAGCTGCAAAACACAAAGTGCAATACTCCAGAGAATCTAGGTTAGACTACAGGTCACTGTGAGGTGAGGAATTTTGCTTGGAACTCACTGGAGTTATGTCAAACACATGCAAAAAGTGATTAAATTCCATTTATCCAATTATACCTGGGCTTACATTAATTTGCTGCCAGGTAAAGGGAAATAGCAAAATGGGTTTGGAAACCTGAGGTGGTTAAAAACCTGCTGGTGACAGGACAGAGGGATGAACACATCAGACCTTGTGAGAACCTTTCTGGAGCCACATTTCCAAAGATAAGGAGAACTAGGAAACAAATAAACCAGTGTAATTCAGAGGGGGGAAAAAAGAGAGATGGTCTAAAAACTGAGAGTGTGATTTGAGCAGTGCTGGTGGAAAAGAGGACGGGCAGGGTCTGAGCATTGTCAGAGGAACAATATCACTTATTCAAAGCTGCCCAGAGGAGGCAAAAGGTGAATAAACACTGCTCTGTCTCCCCTTCTGCCCCAGCACGAACTTGAGGTGACTCCTGAAAGCATCACTTGGATATTTCTGCATTTTCAGGACAATTCAGCACCACAATAAGCAGCACTTGGAAAAGTAAAACCCATCCAGCCACACAAGAGCCTTTGAAACACCTGGGATCCACTAATCAGGTTCTAATCAGAATCATCTTCCTCTTGTTTCTCCAAATTTAGCAGAACTGTTTCCAGCTGGCAACAGGAATTGTGTTTAATTGATTGGTTCACCCCTTCAAGGCCAGAGGGAACAGTGGGATCATCTCCTCTGGTTCTCATGGAACAGGTCTTTGCATTTCACCCAGTTCCATCTGTAATTAACCCTGTAACTGTACTGAGCTAATTTCTGTGGGGATGTTTTCAGAGCAGAGCTGATATCCATCAGGAGACACGCTTCCACTGACAGGCTATTTTCATACTTAATCACTCCATTGTTCAAACATATTTAAATATCAAATAAACCAAATTTGGCTGTGGCCTCTGGCCACTGGCTGTCATTATGCTTTGTTTTGGAAGATTACAGAGCTCTGCAGCATCCACCAGGCAGGTACACATAGGTTTTAAGCAAGACACCTCAATTTTTCCCTTTGAAAATTAACAGCTTAAGTTCTTAAATCGTTTATTGCAAGATACTTTCTCTTGCTTGAGTCATTTTCCAGCTGTGTTCTGAATTCCTGCCAAATTCCAATGGATTTTTCAAATAACTAAGGATGTAAATATACAGAGTTCTCAAATCTATCAATGAAGTCCAGTGCTAAGCTTGAAGTTAGACTCTTACATAGTATTCAGAATTTAAAAATAATAATAATCCCACCACATAAGTCCATCATGGCACTTTCTCCATCAAATCTGTAATTTCAGAGAAGGAAGCAAAAGTGTTGGACAGAACTGCCACGTTTTAGTTTGTCAACATCTGGTTCCTCTATCAGTTTTTGCCTTTTTTATTGAGATTAGACAGATATTAGATATTTCCTTCAGATATATTAAATATTTGCTTCAGACTATCCTACTTCTTTTTAGACATATCTACACAACATCCAACACTGGATCAAGGCACGACTGGAATAGTGCCAGAACATCTCCCAAACTTTAAACTGGAGTCCCTAATTCAGATTTTTCAAGCCAGCAATTCTGTGAAAAGCAGGATTAACAGGCAGTTTTCCTGTGGCATTGGATATTATGGTTGAGTGACTTCACAACCTAAAAATGCAAGAGTGATTTCTGCTGTTTCCACTGATGGGAACAGGATTCAGACAAGCCTTGATCACGTGGATTCTCTGATGTGCAAAGTTCTGCGAAGGCAAATTGCAGCTTTTCCAGAACTGGTGGGCAGAGTCTCCACCTTCTATTGGGCTGTTTCCATGGAACTTGGAAGAACTGGCTTTGAAACCTCTCCATTTCTACCCAATTTGGTTGCAGTCGACTTGGAAGCTGAAAAGCAAGGCCAAAGTGGGCAAAAAACCTCATGTGCAGTGAGATAATCACACACTCTGCTATCACACAACCCTTCAACTCCAGAGAAAACAGTTTAGTAACTAAAATTGACCTGCCACTGAGGTTCAATTCATTCAATCAACTCAAAGGAAACAAACAAAAAAAAAACCCCTTACAGCAATTCCATACTACAAAAGCCACATGTGAATTCATCACCACCACAAAAAAAAAAGCAAAGACTAAAATAAGTAAATAAACTGTTCTTTCTCCCATCCTGTGTTAAAACTACTGAGGACAATGTGTTCCTGGATATTTCCCCTTGGGAAGGCAGGGAGAGGGGAAGGAAGCCAGGGAATCCACACACAAAAAATGAATTAACTACCACCAAAGCATGTGGGGACGTCACCAGTCCCAGCCATTCCATCCCAGTGACTCACATGCAATCTGAAGTTTAATAAGGAGTTGCCAAAACAGAGTGACTCAGACACGACTTGTGCCTTGCTCTAAGATAAATTTAACACCTCAGTTGTGAGCAGATAGGTAACGACACGTCCTGAAAAATGCTTAAAAGTAACAATAAAAGAAAGCAGAGGCTTGCACAGGGAAAATCACCCTGATGATGAATTGCAGCAAAGCCCTTGGATACCCCTTCTGCCTCAGCTATTCTCTCATACATGTATTTCATGCTGTAGCAGCCACTTAGCAAACTAATCTACATCATACATTACAGTATCCAAAATACTGTGGCTAAGCAGACATACATAAATCTATAAGAATTACTTTCATCCTTGACTTAACATGACAAAGCCATCATCAAAATACCTCACAGCCACCTCAGCTCGAGGATAAAGCAGAAGTGTGACTGAGCATTTAAAGCTGTCACATTTGATGGAGGAGGCTTGAGAGAAGAGCCCCAGGAGAGCACAAAACAATCACACGTTCCCAACTTCCAAATTTTTCTTCCTTTTCCATCCTTGCATTCATTGTGCCACATATTTCTGCACTGTTTTAACTGTAACACCACCAATGAATATTTGTTTGCATAACAGTCAAATATTATCATAGATTTTTAAACAGACTGAGCTCAGAAGTGCATTTTCTATTCAGAAAGCTGTAAACTCCAGAAAAAGGAAACCTTAAAAACACCACATGGACAATGCTAAAGAGAGACACTCCTCTCTACTCGTGAAGTTTCTTTTTCCCTTGGTTGCTTTTAAGAGCTGTGGAATGTAATCAGTTGACAGCCCTACATCATGTTTACTTGCAGATAGGTTACATGGGTGGAAACAAATCTGACAATAATCTCCTATCAGCCCCTGCCTGTTCCAGCACCAAAGACCTTGGGAAGAAACAACACAGCAAGGAGTAACTTATAGCCAGCTCTGTAAAACTGGGAATAAAGAGAAATTGGATGTCACTCATGCACGGAGAAGAACTTTGCAAAAAGGCCACATCAGCCCGTGCCTGTAAATTGAGTTTGCATCTTCTTGTGAACATATGGACGGAGGCCGAGGTCCAGCTTTACAGCTCAGCCCCACGAGCAGAGATTTGGCAGACTGTGATGAAGCTGTAACTGGTTAAATGAATGAAAGCACTTTAATCCCTTGAGAAGGCTAAGGCCCCTTAGGTTGATAAGATTTTTATTTATTTATTTCAAATACAGCATCTGGTCCCTTCAGGGAAAAGCCGACGACGCTGTCAAAGCTGCTTCAACTTTTGGTACAGGCAACAGTTGTCACATAAAGTAGATTTCTTCTCCCTTTTATTAACAAGCTGGCTTTGTTTGGGTTGGGTGATTCAGGGGGGTTGTTTGTTTGTTTTTAAAATCAACTTTGCATTGGGCTCTTAAGAAATCCCAAGTGTGCAACACCAGGGCAAACAGGTTCTCTGGCCACAACTCAAACAGGAAACCCAAACTGGCTGAGCCCGAAAGTAATTTGTTTTCTGTTGTTCTTTCCCCATCTGCTTTAGCACCGAGCACAGCACTTCCACTGGCACTTCTTGCACAGGAATTCTTATTCATAGCAGGTTCAAATGCTGGAGCCTGATTTGCAGCAGGAAAATCAGCTGCAGTTCTGGCACTGTGCCATTAACCTCGGAAAGGCTGGATGAGGGCAGTGAAGGAAGTGCAGATTTCCACATCGATTTTCCTATGTTACAGAATCCCCAAATACAAGATCAGGCTGTCCAGAGTTAATGTTCTCTCTCTGTTAAATCACATCCAGATTCCAGAACATACATCATATGTGAAGAATGAAAATTATGCCTAATGCAGAGCTGTTGGAATTACTCTTTGCATTAATAACTCTTCTTTGGTTTAGCCCTGTTTTTGTCCAGTAAAAGATACATCAATGCACCAAATGAAAAGCTGAATAGTAAATTACACATAACAAACCCCAATTCTTTGAAATATCTAACTTATCTACCTAAATTTTCAGTATTTCCACATACTATCATGAGGTATTGTTGGTTTGTCGTTAGTGAAAGGAAAATTAAGCAAAAGCTTGCTGGATAGAACTGGGATTTGAGGGAGACAGATTTATGATCACAGATTCCAAAGATAGCAGAACACAGGGTGCTATTTCAATTAATCATCTTTGAGTGGTAAACTACAGAAATCTAAAGGTCCTTTTCCACTAGAACATCCATTCAGAACTATAATACCTCAGTGAATATTTGTGTATTCACTTAGTTTGATTTGCTTTTGATTTGCTTTGACTCCTCTGGAATCTCAAGAAAGAGAACTACTAAGACAACAGGACAATGGGAACTTCTCCACGATTATTACATTTCCCTTACGGGCATTGATGTCTACCATGAGTTATTTTTCTGATGTTTACAACTCAATTTAATGGCCTGGAAATGTCTTCTTCAAATTGAGGGGAAAAACCAGGAAAGGCTGTAGCTGATTGTTGTAAGTATTTTTCTGCAGGCACCCACAGCTGACACATCCAATACCTTGAAGCAGTGTCTGTTTTGATGTCAATGTCTTTCTAATACACAAGGTCTTTTGGGAAAAGAGGTTTTTCTGCCCCCTGAAAAAGCAAGGCTGCTTGTTTTGCCTCTTTTTATCTCTGTATCTATAGCACTGTTCAGCACAACTTCACATGAGATGCTCTGAGCAAGCCTGGCTTTGAGAACACACAGGTGATCACCTCACAACTCTACTTGGTTTTTGCAGTGGAATCTATTTTCTCTGGCATTTCCCCCCTTTTTTTTTTTCCTCTGGAAATTTTGTTTCTTTTTCTTCTCTGGAATTTCTTTTCTTTCACTCTGAATGGGTGTCCCAAACAGTCTGTATGTAACCACTATTCTTCCTAATGTTACCTGAATTAAGGAAAGATCATGTAGGGTACCTGTCTTCATAACCAAATAAATCAGGGACACATTCACTGGAAGCTTCTTTTTTTACTAACTCTTTACATTTTTAAGATCTCAGTTCTCCTGTAGAAGTTTGGGAGGACTCTAATATGGGACCATGTAGCATTTGGTAATTACTTTAAGTGTACAAAAGACTGGTGAAACAACTAAAGATCAAAGGAATAAGAAAATAAGCCTAAGGCACCTTTTCTCTCCACACAAAACAATACAAGGCCATGCACTGGAGCTTTAATCACATCCTCAAGAGTTCTTTGCACATAACCTTTAATCAAACTACCTCATCCCAGCACCACAGGTTCAGCACAACTGAGAAGTTTGCTGGGACAATGCAGGAGCAAACATGAGGAGTGACAGCTCCTTTTCCTGGAGAGGAGCAGTATTAACATCTCTGTAGGAACAGGAAAATATTCCAACAAAGCTGAGCTGCTGGGAAAGCCTGAAATTGAACCCAACATTTCAGGTTCAAACTTGTGCCCAATTTGCATCTGTGTAACACAGAAATTAGAGATATGAATTAGCAAACACTGTCAGAATGGCCTCTTGTTCTTTGCTAACCCAGACTGGGCAGACAGAAAGAGCTGTAAGATTTTGCCTTTTTTTGTTATTGAAGTCATCCAAAACCAGCCAGTTACCAACAATAAAAAGAAACTTAAAATAATTTAACTGATCCATTCAAGGTAACTCCAGTTAAGGACATTTTTAGAATCCAAGTTAGAGGAAAAAAAAAATTTAACAGACTGAAATACTTCAGTGTAATAGTCCACACCCTGAGAACACACACTAAGATCAATAAAGCTGAGGCACATCTGATGTCCATTCTGGAATGCAATCTTGGCTGACGAGCTGTGCCTTACCCATCTATGAATCTGCCCTTCAGGACATCATTTTCCAATTAGCTGTTTTAATAGGACTCCCAAATGAGCTTTTGTCTATCATGAATTCATTGTTCTGAACTGCAGTTCTACGCTGCTGGAGGCTCCCTGTTCTCAAACTGTAATTCTCAGCAGTTGTTTCCCCCACGTGTCCAATAATCATCAAAAAACCTCCACAAAATACTCACAGCAGTTGGTCCAAGCTGCAAGAACTGATGGATGTTGCAGCACTGAGGCCCTGCAATGGTGTGGTCAGACTGGAACACATCACGTGGCTGTGACACCACACTGTCACTGAGAGGGGAAATTCTGTGCTGAGGTGGGACTGGCAACTTCCACCCAGCCTTTCATCCTCTTGTGTGACATATTCCTGAAAAGGGGCTGCTGTCAGCATAAATAAAACCAAAAAGAAATGGAGCAAGCCAGGTGGATTTGTCCCTCTGATGGAGCAGGAATGGCTGAGGAAGTGACACAAGTGACAGACAGGTCTTTCCCAACAACTGGTGCTGGTTGTAGGCTCTGAGGACAGTTCCCAGAATCACTCAGTGACACCTCAACTCTACAGTCCACAGTGCTGGACAGGAGTTCAGTGCAAGGACAAAAATATTAACAGATGAATCCATTATTCAGCCAAGCTTAGGATTATTTGAACTAACCTGGCCATTTAAGATATTTACATGTGAATTATTATTAGACATGACAGCAGAGTCTGAGATCTACTACAGATAATTAGCCTGGGATCCCAAAGGATTAAAAACCAGCCAACAAAGATCCTGTTCCTTTAACATTCATATTCCTGAGTGTCTTATACTGGTGTATAAATTATAGTTATGCACCACCAACATACTGTGCCAGGAATTGCTCCAAAACCTCAAAACTACAATTTGATGACTCAAGAGGAAGATTTAAGGCAAACAGAGGTAGTAGAGAGAATGAAATACTAAGTTTAACTTGTCCTACTTTAACAAACAGAATTTGGGACCTTATTATTACCAGACTGTGGCACTTAGGATATGCTGCTTCTGCAATTTGCAGTCATCAGACACAGGGAAGGCAGAGCGATGCCCTCACAAGCACCAGAGAATTCTGCCAGCCAAAGAGGACATCCCAGGAGGGCTCACAAAGGTCCTTGAGGAAAAGACAAACAAGTGGTTAAAGCCCTGATGTTGTCTGGAGGACAACAGGGCTCTAGTCTCCGACAGAAATAGCCAGGGATAAACCACAAATCTTTGTTTCCATTGGCACTCCAAGAAAACACATCTCAGCCCAAATCCAGCTGCCAGCCAACCCCTGCCCTCACTTCACCTTTGTCTCCTTCTTCAACTTGGCCCTGTGTTTTAAGCTCTCCTTAAACAGAAAGAGCAGGCAAATTCTTCCTTTAAAAATACAATAAACTAAATTAAAACATCAATCCACCTTCACTGCAGAATTATTATCTGGTGGGGCAATGCAGGACAAACAATACCAGGGGTTTTTTTGTACAATGTCCTTACAGTAACCCCAGAAATGTTTCTATGCCAGGACACTCACGCCTGCCTAATGGAAATTCTAAAATTACATCACAAATAAGAAAAGATTGTATCAAAATAAGAGTGAGACAAATATTCAGCTTATTGATACACCTGAGTAAATCAGACCTAAAATCAGGTCTCTGTTACAGAGATCCTAGATCTGGTGGACATAGAACATCATTCCAGTTATATTTGAAGGCTACACAGTCTTTAAATTAAGAATACAACATACACAATGCACCACCAGTTTTCTGATAATTAATTTTTTAAGAAGTTAAAACTAACAAAGCAACACCCTTTTAAAAAGTGAGATGATACAGTGGCAGAGGCATTTACGGGCCTGATTTTAGGAAGGGCAGCCAAGTAATGTGGCACCTCCCCACGAGCACACGTAACTCCTGTGATCAGTGGCATTATGTGACTGCTTCTGTTCCTGCCTATCACCACTCAGGAACAATCAATTCCTGACCTGTCTGCTTTCTAAAGACACAGGGCAAGAGACCTGCATGGAAATCTCACACACTTGGTTTGTATCTGGCATGACTGGAGCTCTTGAAGACACAAAGAGATAAGCTACAAATATGTTGTTGAACACAATGTTTTGTTTTAAACAGTGGTAAAACATAATAGATTAAAAACTGCCAAAATAAACATTTTATCTTGGTACTGCCAAGATCCTCCCACAGCATGCAAAGAGTTGGTTTACAGAAGACCCTAGACAAAGAAGGCTAGAGCATGAATTTACATTATCTTGACCAAGGAAACAGCAGAGAATTTTTGGATATTAGCAGAAGTTTCAATTAATCAATCAAAAGCAGACAGGGAAACCTTACCAGAACTCGATCTCCAATTTTGAGTTCCCTTTCTCCTTTTTTTAGTGACCCAGCTTCCGAGAGATTTGATATAGATTCACTGGCAGCTTTGGAAAGATTGCTAATCTGAGAAGGAGTTGCATGTTCCTTAGCAGCAAGGGGAGTTTTTTGTGGAATTCCTGAAGGGGGAAGTGCAGCAGTGGATGAGGACACTGCGCTAGCAGCTGATGTGGATGTTGGGGACGTGGCTCTCGAAGCGTGAGCTGTCTGGGTACCGTTGGCTTCATCCTCTGTCACCACCTTTCTGGTCAGTTTTGATGGCCTGGTAAAAATTCCCCTCAAGGGTTCACACTGGAAATAGCGAACTCCAGCCACAGAGCCATCGTTCTTCCCAATGGGCTCATCCAGGACAATCCCTGCCCACTGCCCCGGGGCAAACTGGGTTTCTCCCAGGAACTGGATGAAGCCAGGTTTGTTCCCGTTGACCCAAACGCGCTCCCCGACTCTGAAATCGTCCACAAACTCCTCATGGGCATCTGCAGGGGCTGTGTTTGAGGTCTTCTCACTGGGAGCTGCTTTTTCTGCTGGAGCTGGAATCACAGCACAACGAGAAACAATGGGAATCAAACACATTCATATTGCAAAGAGCATCACTACTTCGTTTCAGTGTAAAAAACACCTGGAAAAGCACCATTTCTAAAAGGAAGATCACAACTTTTAACTTTCTTGTGCAAAAACTGCAATCTTTGGGAAAAAATAATTCAAAATCTAAGGACAGAGACATTGAATGCATTTAATGAAGGTTTTGGTAATAACCTTGTAAAAATCACAGGTCTTACTTCAAAACCTACCAAAGCATTTTTATCATGACAAGGTTTCTTTCAGGAAAATTGCTTGATCTCCAATTAGTAGCCTTCAGATTTTTTCTAAGTTGTACATGTAATTTTTTAAAATCAGAAACACAAGCAAAAATACATTGGTGTAAAGGGTAAAAATAGTGTATACTACAAAATTCAAGGTACTTCTTGTTAGAAGATGAATAAGGGAATAATTAAGATATTTAACTATTCCTTACCAGCAGCAACAGGTGCAGGTGTTTTCAGCAGTGTACCTCCGTGCTTGATGGTCTTTGAAGGAGCCTTAAGTCCACTTGGTTTTAACATACTCATCTTTTTGCAATACCAGTGGTTATCCTCCTCGTCTGTAGCAACTATCTTTTCCCAAACATGGATAAAATATATTGTTCAAGCTTTTTCAACTCTGGAATAAGCCTGTATATAAAAAGATCAGACATGAACAAAGAGTGTTAACTCCTGCAGAAGGGATTGCTATATACACACAATCTGTGTATAAAATACATTATAAAAATTAATTTACAGTAGCAACCAGCAGCATTTCAAACTCCCCATCCTTTGAAGGCCATTTTCTATTAAAACCTAAATCATCAGAATAACTCACTTTGCTGAATGGTGCTGCATTTGTCTTTGAGATTTAAACTAAAAGGCTATTTTAAGAAAAACAAAGCCCTTAACAGCATAGCTAACATTACACATAGATTTAACTGCTCCACACACACAACTCTTTTCAGTCACATTTTTCCAGCATTGCAATATCCCAGCAAAACCAACTTGAGACCAGAGAAATAACAGCAAGAGAAATCAAGACAGCCAGGAATTTCAGGGTAAAAGGAGTAAGGTCTCTAAGAGATTGGCACTGAAAAGCTTAAATTGTTTAAGAGTTGCATGATGACAAGTGAAAAGCAAAGAGCCACCTCAGCTTTCTGTGACCTCAGATCACAAGACACGCTGGCTCTGGCTCGCAGTCCCCACCAGTGCCCCAGCAAAGAGGAGGGACTCTTCCCAACGTTGCTAGGATAGGACTTGGAAGCCAGCTAGAAGCTTTTCAGGGAGCTGTGTTTTGCCAAAGGAGGCATCTTCTTTCTGATTACAAAAGCTTCAGAAAGGCTTTTTCATCTCTAATGAAAAATCTGTATTTTTTTTACCTCAAATACAAATTCAAAGCCAAACTTGAAGGCGACTGCTCTCCCTCATCTTCAAAGGAATAAACTGTTCTGTGTGAACACAGCTTGGCTTTGTGCTGACTTTTACATGAGGCACTGCCAGAACAGCCACACCACTTCAGCAGCACACACCTAAGCAAAAACCTGAAGGGGAAAAGGAAACGGGCACGCAGCGAGTTTGCTCAACTGTTTGCTCAGAACACGTCAAACAAGAACTACAAAGCAGCTCTCAGGCCTGCCCTTCACTCAGCATTCTGGCACCTGGCAGGACACAAAGCTGGGCAGCTGCAGCCTCCCCAAACCAGTGCCCAGGGGTGCAAACTGGGAGCTCAGCACCCAGTTAAAGGTAAAACAAACCTGGCAGAAGGAGAGGCAGCTCTGCTGCAGCATGGAGAGCTAAGGAGAATAAACCAACCCTACCAGTCTAAGATTTATCCCTCCTGTATTATGAATTATTAATCAGTGTTCCTAAAAATCAATTCACTGCTTTGTGAACCTAAACAGCAAAGTGAAACTTTCCTTATCCTCTTGCAAGACCCGCCATATAAAATTCAAGGCATTTTCTAAGCCTGCAAAAATGTTAAACTTTAAAAAGCATGAGTTACTACCTGGGATGTAATTGTGTTTGCCATGAAAATGATGAAGTGCTGTGAAGATTTCTGAATCTTTTTTTCTAGTGTTGCAAGAGGTTTGTCACCCACCTGCCTGCAGAGTTATGACCCTGTATCATATTTCCTTATCTTTCCTTTTAGAAATCTTCTAAAACTGCACTTTGGTCTTACACACCAAGGACCTGAAAAGCCAATTCTTTTCTCTCTTACACATGTGCTCCCTTCCTCAGGCTACAGACCCTGCTCCCTCCTCTCCAATTCCAGAATCTCCATGCTCGCCTCCCTTACTTTCCTCAACCTGTCAAAACCCACGACACAGAAAAACTCTACATGATAAAGAAGGATTGGGTACAAACACAGAAACAGGAGAAGCATCATGGTCAGTCCTTTTTAGTTCACAGTCAGTGTCAAAGAGCAAATTGATGGCGATTTGGGCCAAGGGGAGCCTTCCTTAAGGAAGATTTCTCCTAAAGCCTGGAAGGTGGAACTGTTTCCCCCAGCACTCTGCCATTCTTTTCCATGAATTACTCCTTTTCTTTCCCCCAAAGACCATTCCAGCAGCACAACTACATTGTGCAAGGAGAGGTGTATCAAGAGAAAGCACACACTACATTACCACCCAAATTGGACTCTAACAGTTTCGGTTAATTATTTATTAATAGATGGTTAACGAGCCTCTGCTCAACAGACAGTCAGAATGTTCTACCACTGCATTTCTTGGCTCAGGGTACTCATTCATAGTTCAATCTTGCTCTCCACAGTCATGGATTATATATTTGCTGTGTCATTTGCTTTTCTCAACACACAGGCCTTCCACTAGGCCAGAAGTAACACAACCCCTCATGTCCTGGTTTCACAGTTACTGAAATTGTAGCTTACTTCAGACAAAATAAAAGCTAAAATTATAGGCAGCACTTTTTGATAAATTATTGCCTCACTGCAATAGTTAAAAATGCAGCTTTTGCTCTCAGGGACAGGGCCTTCGTAGCAGCATTGCCTAATGGAGCTCATAAAACACATAAATTTGCATCAAGTGATTTTCAGCATTACACACTCCAACATATCCTAACAGGCTCCAGATGTCAATGATCTCATTTTGGTTCTCATAAAAGAGAGCAGCTCACTGCTTGTCTCAATTTGTTCTTTCCTTCCTTGAATCTGTCTCAGCTCTCCTGAAAAAGGATCCTTATAACCAACAGGCGAAAATATTACTGTGTCCCAAAATATCCTATCAGGAACCTAAGGAAAGGTCCAGAAAGCCTCTGATAATGTATTCCACTGAAGTGTTCTACTGCAGGTTCTACCAGTAAAAAAACTGAGCACAAAAAGAGATTTTAAGCACAGGCTTTACACTTGTGCCATTATTGGAAATACATGACTACACACGATATGAATTGTAACTGATTAATGATATCCTTATTCTTATTTAGCTTTTACAGTATTAGTAGCTCTAAGTATTGCATGGATAAAGCAGCAAGCTGGGAACCATTGGTTTAAGTAAATAAATCCTACTAATGTGATAATGGATATGAATTGTTGGCAAGCTGGTATTAAAAACAAATAAATAAAATGTAGCCACATAACCCTGAATTATAGGAGCAGAAAATTTTCCAACTGTCAGAAAAGGAGTTCCTATAATAAAAAGAAAGCAGCTGTCCAATGTCCCTTTCAAGACTATTTTCAACAAGTAGTACTCCAAAAAGAACTAAATTAAATAAGAAGCCAGGGAGCAAAGTCTCAGCTCGCTCCACTTAACCCTGTAGCCATGACAAGAATTTAGGAATACCAGTGGAACCACAGGATAGTTGAGGTTAGAAAAGACCTCTAAGATAATTAAGTCCAGCTCTTCCTAGTTCTTCAAAATATTTCAAATCAAAAAGATTAATATTTAACTTAGTTAACACCACTAACAGAGTAAGTGCTGTAGGAAAATGCCAATGCATTTCTAGGCTCAAAAAGAGACCACTTGATTTGTTAACTGTGCTGAGCACAGAGGTGGCTTTGCAAAACACATATAAACATTCACACTAAAAGATAAAGAGTAAATATTCTAAAAGGGGTTTGTAGAACAGAAAACTGCTAAGAAATCTCACAGGGCCCTACAAGCAGTGGCAGTCAGTAATGAGCATCTAGAAAATAAATTCCCATACCATGAGGAAAAGGTAACATGACCAAATAAACCAGAAAATCCTTCTCTAGAAAAGCTAAATGGAAAGTATATTCCAAAGACCACCAAGATGCAGTAACTTCACCTTCCTGAGAGAAAAACAAGCTCAGCACAAGAAGCACTGTTTGAATCTCTGCCTGACCAGCATTTCTTAAATACCTGTTTCATACTTGTTATTCAACTGCTGCTGCCAAGCTTGAAGGAGCTCATGAATCATTCCTCAAATACCTGGAGTTTAGAGAAAGTAACTTGGAATTTTGAACCTGGAAAGATTTCCCCTCCAGTCCATGAGTTACTCCAAGAGCTCTGACCCTACATAGTAATGAACACAACTCCTAAATTTATTGCAATCTTAAAATTAAGCATAAAAACATGTTCTGTATGGTTCAGATCTAATTCCTACAGCTCCAAAAGCTGTATTTGCAGTCTCCTGGGCTGTCATTACACTCCTGTAAAAACGAGTATATATATTTACAAAAGCACTTACTGGTTTCAGTTAAATTTACAAGCTTTTGAAATTCATACCTAATTTAAAAACACAACCCCATTTTGGCTTTGAACAAAATCAATGCCTTCTCCTTGCACTGCTGTTTGCTGCCTCTTGGAGAATATTTCTCTGTGTGCAAGAATGAGCCAGATCAGAGCCAAACTTCTGGAAGATTCTGAGGGGAGTAATTAATGCACAGCAGGTGCACAAACTGACCAGGCTGGGACACGGCCAGCAGCATCCTTACAGGAACAATTCTGGATGAAGGGGGCCCAAGAGAAGCCGAATTCTGGAACAAAAATCTTCCTGATCCTGACTCCCTCTCTGCTGCATTCTGGGTCTATGGAGAGATTTCTTACTGGGCACCCAAAAAGCCTGAATCACCACTTTGCAAGCAATGGATTACATCTACAATGAAATATTCCAGAGCACACAATATCCATTGTAAATGTCTCACCCAGCTTCAAAGCCAGTCCTGTACAATGACAAGTTGCTAAACCAGAAGGATGGATCTGGAAGGCCTCACGCAGTCACTTTACAGAGCTTCTCTGGAGTGATGCAGCACACTTGGTGTTCCTGGCCCACTTAAACACAACTATTTTGGAGCAATGAATTCACATCCAGGTCTCTCTGCATTGATCCACTGAAGCCAGACAGCGAAAAGGCAAATGAACTTCTCTCTGACCCTCATGCTGCAGCCTTACTGCAAATTCCATGTGTTTTGTCAGCTCTGATGCATTTATTGAATGGGCAGCAAGTTCAGACTGAATCACACCAGAAAGCACCGTAGGCATTTGTTAACAAAGCAAGGCACAAACAGCAAATTGTGGTGGCACTGATGTGACACCCTCTGCAGAGGCCACTGCTAAACCCAACTGAGCATCTGAACGCTGCTCAAGGATTGAACTGCACTGCTCAGGGATCACACTGTGGAATTAGAGGCATCTTCAGGTGTCAGCCACATTGAAACTATTGCCATTTAAGAAAGATTTTCTACATAAACCAGAAAACAAACAGAATTAAGAATTGAAGGTTTCAATAGAATAAGAGTTGGCATTTGGAAGTCAGTATTTGATTACTCATTCAACACGCAGCAATTAGAGAAAGGGAACATTTAAAAACACAACTTCAGTTTCATTTTGTCTTCCAGAAACCACTGATTTTTGTGTCAATTAATCAAGTAATCTGATGATCTGAATATAGCCTTCAGATATATCACTTCTAGAAGAAAAGACATTATTTAGTTCAATATTTGCTATGCCAAGTACCATGAAAACGTATTTATTTGGGTTAGGATGCCCTGCTTAGTGCCAACATCAAAACATGAGGGCTGGTACATGTCCATCAAACGAGTGGTTTGCACCTCACCTTTAAAGGTAGAGAAAAAATTGCATTTAAAACTCAGCTGATCAGGTAGAAAATAATAAAAGGAATACAGACCTTTCAGATCTGTTGTTTGCAGGTACTGGTACAGGAAATAAAGATTTAGTAAGAAAACAAGCAAGGTCTCGTAAGTTATAGAGGATCCTTATGACATTCTGCTTCAGCTTTCCAGCCCAATCCAACATAACCATCACAGGAATTCCAGAGGCAAACCCTTCACAAAGGCAAACACTCATCCTACAGGAACCTCAAAGCCACAGTTTCTTATATTGTGTTTTTAACATAAATATGAATTTTACTAGGGACAGGCTCCTGAAGAAATGCATCTCTATTTAATTTAACCAGGCCTAACTATTAAATTAACAGAACAAAAGCAATTCTTGCTCTTCTGAAGTGCCTTCACAGTTTCTACCACGATTAACTCCAGGGAATTACTGCTGTGTGCAAGTTTTAGTAGGGCTTTAGTCTAACCCAAACACAGTTTGCTTTTGCTGCCACAACAACACGAGCCCAAAGCCTGCAGGAATTTGGGAAGTTTGCCCACTGGGATGACACAGCTCCTCTGACACTGGCACTGATGTGATGAACTCAGCCTGAAACGAAGAGAGGCAAAACCCAACAGAAACTGAAACAGAGCTATACTATCCCTGGCAGAGGTCCTGAAAAACCTTTCAGCTCTGTTCTGCAGGGCACTGGTTTAGATAAACGTCCCTCGGTCTGAGGAAAGCAGTGTGTGTTCAGTGAGGCAGGACCACGCAGGGATCTCCTCCCCACAGCAGTCCCAGGGCTGCAACACAAACACTCTGCCTTGTCATCACTCACCCACCACCAAACCACCGCACCCCGGGCTAAGGACATCCCCACAAATAGCTCCTGGGTTTTCGCTCCAAAGAGCAAATCCCTGTTTCCTTAAGATCTCAAAGATGCTCCCTCTGTCTTGTACACTGACAGGGCTGGAGGAGAATGTTTGGGAATCAATCCCAAAGCCCCACAGTGCTGCTCCTCGTTAAGGACATGGGAACCTACAGCTCAACCAGCAACTCAAGATTTATTTCTTAAGTGAAATCAATAGTAGAAGTTGTATTTCTGTACCACAGAGATGACCGGAACTGTTCTCCACATGACTTCACAGATCCCAGGGTATTCAGAACCAAAGATTTTTAGATCACCTTCCAACACCAGCCAGGCCTGCACACAAATCTATGTTTCTCCTTTGATTTTGAACCTGCTGGGTAATTTCAACTCAACCAAATAAAAGGCAGGAGACCTCCTATAAAAATAAATTGTATTCCTACAAGTTTCACAGAAGCAGGTGAACCAGGAGGAGGGAGACTTGTGCTTAAAGAGTCTTGAGTTTCTCCCAGTACCTTCAGAACAACTAATTTCTGAAGCAAAGAATTTGCCATCAATACATTTGATAGCGGCAGGTTATCAGTCTGTTTGGAGATAACATAAAACTTGAACTTAATGTAGTTAGGAAGGCAACCATGATGAGACCCAAATCCACTGAAAATTGGTTTTACAGAATTGCTAAATAAGACACAAGGCTGTTTCTCTACCTTGGGAATTGCAGGATTCACTGCAAATGTATAAACAGGATTCTGCCAGCACATGCCAGGGAAAGGGAAAAGGCAGGGTAAATTCCTACAACTCCGAAACTCTACTAAGAAGAAGAGGAATCAGATCAAAGATAGTAAGAGGCTTAGGACCTGAAAGCATCAGTCAGATATTACAGCACTGCTATGAGGAAGGCAATTCATCAAAGCTTCAGCTCTGCTTATGGATTTTAATTCTGCATCAAGGACATTTTAAGTCACCCCGTTTTAACATTCTAGAACTTGCTGTGCTCATTCAGATTCCTGAATGCCTCAGGATCCTCGGTAAAGAAACCCTGAAACTGAGACTGTTGAGTATGAAGCACAAATGAGAGAGGATGTCTGTAACACTAAAAACCTATTTTGGGCCAGCAATTTGTGAGTAATTTTTCTCAATTTATTGCTATTTCAAACACGAGCTGTTCAGTCTTTTTAAAGGGATTCTGCCTATCTTTAATTAATCAGGAAGAGCTGATAATTGTTAATATGATGCAAACTCAAACACTTCAAGTTGCCACTGTGCACACAGATTATAAAAACACTGCTGCTCTGGTCTATTAAAAGATCAGAAAGCACATGATCCTCCCTCCTCAGCACATCATTCCCTACAGAAGGAGTCAAGGATTGAGGAGTAGAGAAAGTTTTCAACTAAGTAAATAATTGCCACCTCTTCTGGTAAGCCCATTATCATGACTTACTAATTTTCCTACATTTTCCCCAGGAAATTCTTGTCTTCCCCCAAAGACCTCCATTTCAATAAGAAAAAGAACAATTTGTTTGACTGTCCACACTGACTTTTGTTGATGATAATGCACTTCAGCCATCCCAGTAAGTGCATTCAGTCACAATAGAACGATGGCTTTGGAATAGCAGAGCATCAAGTTTAAGCTATCTGGGATCTAAAATTTAAATTTTGAAAAGGAAAATATCATCTCCCGTCAGCCTCAAACCCCAAAGCATTTAAAGGCACAAAGGCTTCTCCCTAATACAATTACAACTGAAGCAGCTGAAACAAAGATGCTGCTTTTTATAGTAAGGATTTAATTTTGATAGACTTGGGTGAAACTGTAACTGTTTCACACTGGGTGAAAACCATCAAGTCAGCTGTCTCTTTTTAGCTCTCCATGTTCTTAGCCTTTTAAATTAGCACCATGACTGCTGCACGGCTGGCAGAGAGCTCAGGACAAGTACAAATTCAGAACTTAGATAAATACTGCTGTGATGGAGTGGATGCTGCTGCCAAGCAGAGCAGCAGAATGAGAGTGTCAAATAAGCTAATTCTATACAATACTGGGTTTCTCTCTCTGCCTTGCAATTTCCCCTCATAATAAGCTAAAAATATAGACAGTAAGATTATAAAGATCAGGGGGAATGAATAGTTTTAATGGTGATTCTTCTGGAGCAGTAGAGCGAAGACGTGTCTTACAAATTAAAAGAATGTATGGTACTATTCTTATGAGTTTGTACAAATAACTAATGAGATATTCCAAGTGGAAAAACTTAGGTGGGTGTGAAAGTACAAACTTGTACAGCCTGTCCTTAGATACATCTTCTAAACCCTTCACAGCCTTTCAGGGGCCAGGAGCCAGTACCAGATTTGTGGGTATTTCTGAGGGTCAGCCACAGAGTGCAGCTTCACTCTGCAAAAATAAATGGATGTGGAGGACAGACACCTGCACAAGCAGGAGATTTAAATCATCAGGGAGATGCTGACAGGGTTCTGCTGGTCAACACCAAGGAAATGGTTGCTCCAGCAGAAACTGGCATGGGGCTGAGGGCAGCTGAGATTACAGCTAATGCAGTATATAATTGCCTTCATTAAATAACAAAACACCATCCATCTGAGGCATTTCCAAACATGCTGCTCCAATAAGGATTCCAGTGAGCTACTCTTTATATGTGCCAGCAGAGCCAGCAGTCCCCAAGGAATGCCAAAGGATTAAACAAGAGCTGCATTCATTCATGGTTGTCATGTTCAAACATTAGAAAACTTGCATTCAACATACAGAGTTAACATTTGACCCGAGTGTTTTAGAAAGGGAAAGAAAAGCAGCTCTGAAAAACCATATTGGCAAGGCAGAGCTCTCTCTTTCTTTTTAAGGAGGATCTACTTTGAAATATTCTCAGTCCCTCCCAAGAAAAACTTTAACAGGGCTAAAAGGATAACGGGAGGAACACTACAGGAATTATGCAATCTGCCCAAGCTGAGTAAAT
Organism: Orthonyx spaldingii; assembly: GCA_013397795.1. Lineage (NCBI taxonomy): Eukaryota > Metazoa > Chordata > Aves > Passeriformes > Orthonychidae > Orthonyx > Orthonyx spaldingii. The sequence goes on along the minus strand of VZTJ01000622.1, from coordinate 329,200 downwards.
AAAGTCCTGGGTATCCACAGTCAGAAGATGGCAAGCAGATACAACCTGAAAGTCAGGCAGGAAATCTCCAGGAGCTCTAGGAAGTCGTAGCAATCAGCAGAGAGAGCACTGCTGCTTCCTACAGTGCCATCACACGAGGAAAGAGGCTGTTATTCCCTACAGAATACATCTGGAAGGAGCAGACAAGGCAGCTGGTGTTCTGCCCTCCCTAGAAAGCTGAGATCTTCTCTTTAAGGGAAACCATACAAATTATATAAAACTCTTTTTTGCCAAATAAAATCTCCCTCTTGATCCCTAAAGACGTGGACATTTGAGGTCACATTTCCAAGCTTTTCTGCTTCAGCCAACTCATCTCTCTCTCTTCAATACACACAAAGCTTTAGTGCACTGTAGCACAGCCAGAAAATCTCCCAGCACGTATACAAGGGCTGGGCAGGAAGAGAACCCTGAAATCTTGTCATTTTACACCAAGAACTAATAACCCTCAGCATGTAAATGAAGAAGTTCTGTACCTCAACAGTTAAACTTTCCTTAGAGTAAGAAATGCTGCTGTGGGGTGGAGGGGAGGTGTTGACTTTTCCTCCACAGGATCTACTTTGCAATCTCTTGCAGCAGGTGCACACGGACACACACCTCAGGAAAACCTCTCTCTGCCATTGCTAGTTTCAAATTCACATGGCATTCTGAATGCATACTTCTGTTCTTTCAATAAAATACTTTGCAAAGCAGCCAGCATCAAGGCATTTCCTCTTTTGTACCTCTTTCTCTTTCTTCTTCCTACGTGTCAACACAAGTATCACATGTTTTAAAATCCTTCTGCTCAAAGATCTCAAAGCAACCTGTGAACTTCTATAAAACCCTGCCCATTCAGCACAGTGGGTAAGTGAAGGGGTGGGGAGGAACAAGTCTTCATTTCACAGTCATATTTTTAATCATCAACATATACAATCACAGAGTAATTTTTCCTCCCCATGCTCTGTTTTGGAAGATTTCTTTGGTGTCAGCTTTTGTTTGTTTATATTTTGAAAAATTATCTAAAGCGTGGAATCAGAACAAAGATGAAAGGGAAAAGTAACTCCTGATTTTTTCTGCGGCAGGAGCCACATTACCCTGTGAGTAACAGCACCAATTACCTTGTGCCCCATGACAGCTATGGCACAGAAAAGGGAGCACTGCATCGCCTGAGGTACAGCACAGTAGCGGGAGCAGGAGGGGACTGGAGCAGAGCCTCGGAATCCCGCAGCTCTGACACCGCCGAGGACATGGCAGCAAACTCTCCTGAGCCACCTGAGGGGATGCAGGAGCAGCTCACCTGGAAATCAGGAGCTTTTGTAACAACGCCAGGGTGGGGAGCGGCCATAAAAAAAACCAAACCAAAAATGCCGAGGTTGATTATTAGTAAAATATCCGCATGTAAGTGCAGGATGCTGGGAACCGCAGGTCAGCACTTACCAAGGAACATACGGAATATCCAGACCCCTTCCCTCAGAATCAGCCGCTCAAGCCGCCACTAACCCGGCACAGCGCCGCAGCTTCGCAGGGCGAGAGTCGAGCAGAGGCTGCGATCCAACCCTCGTGTCCCCGCTCCGCACAACCACCCCGCGGGCTGAGGGCGACGAG
>VZTJ01000622.1:299587-327325 GCA_013397795.1 Orthonyx spaldingii | reverse complement strand
GCGATCCCCCCCACGGCCCCGCCGCCTCACCGGCCCCGCCGCCAGCGCTGCTCCCGCCGCCGCCTCCTCCGGCTGCTGCTGCTCCCGCTCCTGTTCCTGCTCCCGCTCCCCTCTGCAGCGGCGCCGCCCCGGCTCGCAGGAGGCGGAGCGGAGCCGGGGCGGGCACAACGTCTGCGCCGCCGGGGCGGGGACTGCACCAGCGGCAGCGGCACCGGCGGTGCCCCCGAGCTCCCCGCGCCCCCTCCTCTCCCTTTGTCCGCCCCCCGCTTTGTTCGCCCCGCGGCAGCCGCAGCTCGGGGGAGGGAGCGGCCGTGCCCCGGCTCGGAGTGACCCCGGTGGTCCCGGAGCCGCCGCTGCGGCACAGCCCGGCGGGGTGGGAGGGGGAGAGGGTGGGCACAGACGGGGAGGTGTGAAGCGCATCGCTCTAGTGGGTGAATAACTTCACTGTCTGCTGCTTTGCTCCATTTTCCTTTTGTCCTGATGCCCAGAAATTTATCATGCAGAAATTTCATCGTCCCAAAGTACTGAATAGTTTTATTTTCATTGGGTTTGTGAAGCAACACATTGGAAGCTGGCGTTATCCCACTACTAAAGTTTAAACAGCTGGGGCAGCAGCTCCAACGCCATCATCAACAATTTAATGCCGATTTTCAAGGCTGAATCAAACGGCTCTGCTCCACTTCTTCCCCTCTTATAAACAGGCAGCAGAGCCCACCCAGAGCTGGCCCATCGTCACTGAATTCCTCACAAAGCAAACCTCAGTTTGCAGTCTCACAGCTTGTTTGGTTTCTGCATGATGCCATTCGAACAAAAGGGTGATGAGAAAGCAGTTCCATTGCTGGGGACTGGTTGCAATTTGTGTTTCATTTTGGCTTCGTTCTTTGGCATTAATCCAGCACGGTAAAGCACAAAATGGTGTGATGCACTCCCCCAAATAATAGGTTTCAACTATATCAGCATTTTGCAACGTTTGTTAGAATTTCACTTCCTAAACATTAAACACAATCTCTTGCCATGACCATTAGATGGTGAAACAGATACTCGAATCCATGCACAGCCACCTCTCTTTTCCCTGCAAAATTTGATAAAAGTCTCGCTGAATAAGGATTTTGGGATTTCAACGTCGGGTTGTATTTAGAAGTGCAGAGCCAGCAAAGGATTGCCTTTTTAAAAAAATTACCCTGCAGCCCCCCTAGTTATGGAAATAATCCCTAACACAAAAATTGCAATTAGGGTAGAAACTGGAGAGTTGTACTAACTTTAAAGAACACTTGCCCAAAATATCTGCTGGCTTGAGAGCTGCAGTGGTGAACCTTTGTGCTCCTTTCTGGTGGTGCAGATTTGAACTTTCTGTATTGATCTGATGCTAATGTAGAATGGGTTTTTCTCTAAGTGTATCTATCATTCTCCATCGTTAATCTGATGTTTTGTCTCTCAGTTAATTTGCCACCGTGGAAGTCCATCTCAACTGCTTGCAGTTCAGTGCACAGCATTAAAACTGTGTAAGCAAGATTTGATGCATCTAGGACAGAGCACAGCAACTACAAGTCGGCTTAAAGATGGAAACTAGAAGTTGCAACTTTGTGCTGTTATTGTAGAACTTGTCATAAAGTGCAAGCAGTCAGTAACAGTGGAGAAATAATGGATAAAATATGGTTTTAAAGGTGTAAGTAGTTTGCTTCACTCCCTTGCAAGGGTATGGTAAAAATGTCCTGTACTAAGGCAAGAATTGAGAATGATGTCACACAGATAAAGTGAATGTGCCACTGTTTTTTCCAGTCATTTCCTACTGAACAGACTCAGCTTCAAGATCCTGTAGTCCTGTAGGAAAAAGAAGAGTTTATTATCCATCCTTTGACCAGAATCAACCTCATCTAATGAAAAAGTAGCTTTGGAGCAACTGTAACTTCAGTTCATCCCAGCTGGAAATGGCTGACAGCCCCTGTGAACCAGTCTGCACCAGTAGGGCACAGCCAATTTGTAGGAATTGTTGTAATGAAAGATCCTGGTACTGTAAATCACACCCCTATAAAGGATTAGCTATGATTGCAAGCCAGAATATCTTTGATTCCAGTGCTAGTGGCTCTATTTTCTGATCTGCATGATCAGATCAGTCAACAAGTAATACATGGGCATTTTCATAACTCCATGCAAACAGGAATTGCTGGGTGCTCCGGGGAAATTCAGGATGCTGACATAACTACTGGCATCCTGGCCACAAGCATAAGGCTCACTTTAGAATGAAAATTGTCCTCAATCATGTGGGAACACCAGTTGCAGTTCTTTGTCCTTTTTCAGACTTGTGAAGGGTTCAAGGTTGTTGAAGCTTTCTAAAGAGCTAAAATGTTGTCCTTCAAGAGCTGAATGGAAGGATCTCCTGGCTGAAGAGATCCATTTTTCTATTCAGTGGGATGTATTCACCCAAGTACGAAGATTTTGAGTACAGATTTTTTTTCCATCTGAATGATCTCTTCAATATGCACATCTGGCAATTCCTATACAGAACTGATGGCCACATCTGCTACAGAAAAGGCAGTTAATTGCACTTTTTTAAATCTCAGAAGTGCTGCTTCAAAAATCCCAGCACTTGCACTATTATTTTCTGTAGCTTCTTTTTTGTAAAGGCTACAAGAAGCCTTTTCACTGCTAATGTGTTTAGTGGTTCCCTCCCCCAGGTCAGCCAGACTACCAGCAGCAATAAAAAAATAAAGCTCTCTAAACCCATGTTCTTTGGTGAGCTAGACAAGCCAAGTTTTCATCCCATTTTACATTATTTGTTCTACAAAACATGGGCAAAACAATAGAGAACAGTATTTGAACAAATTAAAAAAGAATCCTTTTCTGCATTCTGGTTTAAACAAGATACTTAAATGAACAATAATGTTCATCTTGATGAGTGTTTCGTTTCCCTGATAACTGAGAAACCAGTCTATTAATAAAGATGCAAATCATTCTAGCACTTATGTAAACACCAATAAAAGCTGAATTCTCACCTGCAGCGAAGCAAAGCAGAAGGATTTTGCTCCTACCGAGTGATGAATTCTAAAGAAAGGGTAAATAAATGTTTATTTGGTCATGGGTGACAACTAAACACATGTAAAAAATCTTATGTAACATCTCTGCTGCTGTGGTTGACTGAAGTCGAGGAAGTGTCCAATTGTCACACAGTAATTACCACGTTATTAAACCCATCCTGTTTCCAAGCTACCCCGGGAATCACAACCAATTCCTCCCTCTGACTCACCCCCTCCCACCCCCCAAAATGGAGCTGTGACTCTGCACTGGATTCCTGGGAACAGCATCAATCTTCAGTGGCATTCCCTTCCCAGGGGCAGCTCAGCCATGGCACAGAATGAAGCTGCTACGGGCTCCCATGGCAACTACCGAGGCATTTGAAATGCTTTAATTATACTGGAGCTTTTTCCTCCTCCTCGTTTTTCCATTTTTTTTTTTTCCCCCCTCAGCTCTGCTGCCTTACAGAGCTTGCAGTAAAATAATTATTTTTAGCAGCTACCACGTCTTTCAGATATCTTCTAGCATCTCAGCTATTTCTCTTTCCTTGACGTTTTGAGCGCTGAGAATTGGGTTATAAAAATTTAGACTCAGAAATTCACATCTTTTTAAGACACAACTTCCCACCTGACTGATACCCAGAATATTTTGCAGAGATTTGATTTTTCAGACGTGCATGAGCATTTTTAAATATTTTTGGTGTTCCAAGTGCTGTAAATAAACATGAGGACCATGCCAACAGGAATCTGTGGGAAAATTTGAGTGATGCCTGCTCAGGCTGTACCCACCTCATTACAGATTTTATTACTCATTCATTTCAGTAAGCTCTAATCTAGGTTATTATGCCACACCCATCACCATGGGAATGGGACTTAAAAGTACCCAAAATACTTTGCTATTCAGCTTTTCCTCAGGACTTAAGAGTGTGATCTGATTGCAGTTTCAATATACAAAACCCATTTGAGTAGTTACAGCTGACAGATTAAAAACCTCACTAATTACAAGTATCTTCAGTGCAACAATATATAGCACTTGATAGAAGAGTGAATTATAGATAAACAGCTAAGAGATGCAGATGAATGAATTCCTCATCATGAGAGAAATAGCAGGGAGAACTCCCCATCCCTAATTAACTGTGTGTCTTACAGCAGAGGTAAATACAGGAGGAGTTTTATTTACTGGTTCAGTTTTCTCACAGAACCATCCATGCTGACTGCCACCTGCACAGAAAGGGCAATTCCAAAGAGAAGATTTAAAAGAACAATTTAAAAGATACCTCTGAGTGCCCAGAATTTTGTATGATTATCCTCATTTGAAATTAAATTACTAAAATTAAAACCAGAAACGAAGCAGTCCCTGCCTTCTCTTCTGAGATCAAAACATATCACAAAAAATAATATTTTAAGAAAAAAATAAGCATTACAGGAAGATTTATAAAAGTTTCCTTTGCAACTTGAAAGACAAAAGAATAGCAAATGAAAGTATTTTAGTCACAAGTGCTTTGCTTATCTGTTGTGAGCAATTAATTAGGTGGAAGGGTGATTGAGGATGGACCATAGAGAGCACTAAAAGGTTTAAAGTACATAAAGATTTTCATCTTGTGTGCTCTTCTGCCTTGCTCACAGAAACCACAAGCACTCCCTTAGTTTGGGCTGCATGTCCTACTCAAGCAGCAGCATTTCCTCAGAGCCATTAAAAACAGATCTCTAAGGTGTGGTGAGAGAACTGCGTGTTTCCAACATGAGCAGCCCAACACACCCACGAGGTGTGCGCTGGGAATCGTCACCTCCTGCCCTGCATCCCTTTATCATCCACGTGGGAATGATGCAGCTCACAAAGGCTCCTGTAAACTGTCATTACTGGCTTTTAACTCTATGGAATTAGGAGGAGGAAAAAGTGCCAGACTTCCATACGCTTCCCAACAGAGCTTTCTTTAAATGTGTGCAGAAGGTGGAAACAGCACTTAATTTTGTTGTCCACTCCTGTTATAAAAATACTGTTTCTGCTATAAACTAGGAAGAAAAAAACCACTCATTTTAGAACATATGAGGAACATTTACCTTGACTTGCTTTCCTTTCAATATTTCCTTGACTTCCAACCAAATAAACTGAACTGGTAAAAGCTGCAGAAAGATTATTCAGCCTCTCAGAATTGACATATAAAGGTGCTTTGGCTTTGCCTTCCTGTAAAGTTTAGGGAGAAAAAAAGAAAGAGAGATAAATAAAGGCTTTAACTGCAAAAAGCCTGGAGTTCTCATAGAAATTCAAATGCAGAGTGTACTAATATCATGTGTTTTAAAGATCTTTGGGCAATAGGCACTCACTGCAAAGATGAGAATTTTAAAGAATTAAGTTCACTCTATCTCATGGACATTCCCCTTCACAAGTTTTCTGTTAGATACCTGAAAATGCTTTGGTTTACTATGCATTACACTTGGCTGGGGAGACTTTTCCTGAATTTCTGGAAGGACAAATCTTTCCCAGCTCCAAGGAAAACGTTACATCAACCGAGTGCTCCCTCTCTTGGCGACTGAACAATGTACAGTCACTTCAGCCACAGCTCCCTCCCGAGACAAGAAAGAGAAAAAAGTGGTAGAACAATTAATCAGCAGGACTATAACATTTCTGAGCATTCAGATGTGGGCAGCTGTTCAGATTATGAAAACTGAATGGTATGGCAAAGTTCTGTTTAAGTAGCTGAGAGAATTTTAAAAGCTTTTTGATTAAGACAACCTGAAGGCAACAGTTGTGGCCCTTCCTAAAATATTTAACTGTATTCATCCTCATTTTGCTCAGCTTGTTTCTCCAATTTTCATCAGCAGCTGATTTTCAAAAAAACCAGCATTTTGCTGCTATAGGACTCCAATTAAAAAATCTTTAGCTAAAAGCTCATTTATTAAACTTCTGTGGACAACCACGAACATGTATGTACAGCAAGTTTTACATGAAGGACGATGCTACAAAAGATACAGTGGCAATTAAAACAGACCCACATAAATAATTTATAAAAATACTTGAAATGGTGAAAATAGCATTGTAATCCCCAATTATTTTCCTCCAATTGCCAGCACTTTGATGTGGGAAATCTTAACGTCCGACCTTTTTAAAAACATCCCGAATATATTAAACTTATCTACAGGATAATTAGCAAAATGTATAAAGTGTAGATTATTGTACAAAGGACATATTTAAAAAATCACCAATTCACCTGAAACTCAAGGACAATATAAACCTTAGCCAAAATAATGAACACCAAACCACAAACTCTGCATTTTAGAGTCTCGAGTATTGGCAAATAAAATGCTCTTAACAAATCATCAGTCCTGTTATTCCTTAGTGGAAACATGTAATTTGGGAAAATTCTACATTTTCTGCCTGCATTGGTGGTCCTGGTCAAGATGGAAACCTGCACTGACTTCAACACCAAGGAAGAACAGGGCAGACCTGTATTTGTCAAGATTTTCTCTTTCCCATAAAGATGAGCGAGGTTATTTGAGTTTGTAAAACTGGGGAGGGGGGGGGAACAGAAGGGATTTGGACATAAGAAAACAAAAGACCAGTTAAGATTTAAGTCTTTTTCTTTTGCTGGTTTCTTGGGGAATTTTTTAACAGGCTTCTTATCCGTAGGTAAACCCCCGTTGATTCTGCCATGTTTTCAAACTCGAATGGTGTGATGCCTTCAGCAAACTTGCTCATGTCAGGAACAAGTCCAGATTTTCTCACGGATGAGCCAGTGCTCGTGGGCACTTTGTCACCACCTGTGTTTTCCCCCTCATTAACCTCAGGGTTGGGAGCAGGCAGGCTGTCATCCAGCAAGCCTTCAGAAACTGCATTATCAGGATTTTCCTTTAAGTCGAGCAAGCTGTCCTCTGGATTCAGACTGGCTACTGAATGTTCATTTTCTGGGATCTGCTCGCTCAGGTCGGAAAGCTCCGTTTCCACCGAGATCACTTTCTCAGGTGACCTGACTTCTGCAACAAGATCTGCTTCATTCCTGGCTGGCGATGATGTAACGGAATTTCCAGTTAAAGGTGTGTCAGCAGGAATATCAGAGTCACTGGTGGTGCTCTCCGCCTGCTCCAGCGCCGCCCAGATTAACCTCTGCTGCTCCTCCAGCTCTTCCAAGGTCAGAGTGTCCTCATCCATCACCGAGTCCACGATTTTGGGCTGGGGGTTATCACTGGGAGGGTTTGGTGGTGGAGTAGTCCTCGAGAGGGGAGAGCGGGTGGGTGTGGAAGGCTGAGGGGGTGTCAGGGGGGGTGTTCCTCGTGGCACAGGAGGAGGAGTGGACATGGATGGAGATCCAGGAGGCAGAGGAGGTTGGAACTGAAAGCTGTTGGGAGTTTGAGATCTCTGTGCCCCTTCCAGATCTAGAAAGAGATTAAAAGACATCTTTTAGAACCTGAAATCTGAGCAGGACAAGATTCAACGTGCCAGTGTTCTGATTAATCACCAGATTTATGTCTTCTCCTCCTTGGTTTTCAGCTGAGACAGAACAAACTCTGTGAGGGTTTTGGGATTTTAACCCATCCAAACTATGGGTTTTGGGATTTTAACTCTGCCAGCCATTCAAGGAAAAAAACTACTCTTGAAGGTATTAAGAACAAAGGCATTCCACACTGAGACACACTGAAGGACTCCTCATAGCAGATTTCAAAGGCAAAGCCAGAAGCTCCTCCAGCTATACTAACGAATCCTCCTTTGAGTTTGCCTCATTTTTAGGGAGCTATAAGCTTGCAAATTTATGTCATTTCATTCAAATATTTAGGGCTTTGGAGGTCTGCTTAACAGAAGTTTCTTTAGCATGGTCCAGAAGTAAAGAGATCAGAATTTTTTTAACATAACATTGCAATTGCTCTGAGCACACCTGGAACCTCCTGCTTGGTACTGCAAGCTATGAAAACCACAGTGACAATCACAGCAAATGCCACTGCAGCAGGACACTGCTGGCCTCTGTCAGTACTGACATTAATTACCACCACAACGACTCCTAACACGTTGGCTTCTCCTTTTAGCTCTCACATTTCAATTCAGAGCAAGTTATTTTGAAAATAAAAGCTGAAACTAGGAAAAAAAAAATGCAGAATGACTATACCGGAGTCCAGGTCCATGTCAGCTGCTGCTACCTCTGAATTGTCTTCTCTTGGTCGTTTGGAATGATGAGACTTTGACTGAGGTGCAGCCCTTTTGTTGCTGGATTTTGGACTCGGCTGGAGAGAAATTACCCATAAAACAAAAAAAAATTAGTATTATACTATACAGGGTAACATTTTCAGCTGTAAGAACCTACTTAAAGCAATTTTGTAACTATACAATCATTTGGGGACCCAGTGTGTAAATGGATACTGACATTTGAGGGATGCCTTGGCTATGGCAACCAAATTTCTCACTTTTTAGGGGAATCTGGAACTTCTAGGCTGTGTAAGTTCATAGCAGACTTTTCCCCAGCTGTTTATAAATCATTGCACAACTTGGATCTGCTTGTATTAAATGAAATAATGGAATTAATTTTAAACATGAAGCCATTTTTTGTTAAAACAGGTAAGCCAGATCAGCAATTCACCCCTACCTGTGTCAATAAAAAGTCTGTCCCCTTGTACAGAAAGAAGATATCAGCAAGAGATCATCATGAGCTACACTAACTACAAGACAACATTTTTTTTTAATAATAATGAGATATATTCACCTCTTGATAATTAGAAAGGTAGTGAGCAAAAACATCCTTCTGCTGAGATGGCTGCATGGGGATGGAACCAAACATCTGCCACTCCTACAGCAAAAAGAAAAAAAAAAGAGAAATAATGTTGCAATATGGCTGGTTAATAACAGAACTTTGATTAATAATATTGAATGAGAAAACACATTTGAAGGCCACTAAATGGGCAAATGTAAAGGAGTAAATGCACAAGTGTTTCTTTTCAATGCACAGGCATTAAGATCAGTGATGGAATTCACTGACAGCTGGTTAAAATGCTTTTGAAGATGAAAGTGCAGCACTCACAGGAGATTTCCTTGTGTGCTCTGTGCTTAAGAGGGCACCCACTATGTGGGCCTTCTGTTATAACTTGTTTAGTTTTAGTTGTTACAAAGCTTTGCAGAAGTTGTGTACTGACTGGTCTGATGTAACTTTTTGTGATTGAAATTATATTTATGGAAACACCCACAGTAATTTTCATATTCCAAGAATAGTCAGAAAATGTACATGTATGGAAAAAACCAGCCATTCCTGTGTGAAGTTTTGTGTTTAAAAAATATCAAACTGTCCTTGCAGGCTCCTGTTGGTCTCAGAATGGAAATAATCCCCACAGAAGGACAAGAAACATGACAAGTCTCAGTTAGATGGATGTCACATTAATCACAATCCCCAGCCCCAAACCAAGGGCTTAAAAAGAAGAGATTGTTGAAAGAAAGTTCTCAGATGTAGAATACAAAACATGAACTCTTGGCTAAAAGCAACTACTGCCACTCAGTATATTGTTCAGAAGGCAGAGAACAGCTACTCACATCTGGGATCCCACTGGGAGTGGATATATTAAAGCCTGGATAATTTACCAACTTGGACACATCGTAAGTGATGCGTTTGGGCTGGGGAGAGCCCTCATCTTCTCCTTCCACATCACCTATAAATGAATACAATTATTAATGATGTTAATTAAGAACACCACCGAAACAATCTACAGGATTTAAGAACAGGAGTTTGGAATGCAAGTATTGACAGAAGGTTTTGAAATCCAGAGAGGCAGTAACAGTGACCAAATCCATCAGACACATGCATGAAGCTTCCCCAGAAACTTAGCTGGGTATTCCTACACAACTGCTCCTCATGTACCTTTGCTATCCTCAGAATTTGGCATCAGGACTGTTCTGAGATGCAGTATCAATGTTGGTCATCAGCAAAAAGCTGGTAAATTACTTAACTGGGTTCCAAGAAATGTGTTGTTTGCTTGCTGGTGGTTTTGTTGCTACATAAGAGCAAGTCATTGAGTATTATGGCTGCTTTCATGAAACGTCAGAGAAAAAGAGAGAGGAAATTGGACAATAAGAGATTTTCAAGTCTTGCAGTTTCACAGAATTCCAGGTTCAAGCAGTGAAATCCCACTGACAGTCTCCATCTTTGCAATCCAACCATTATGGAACTTGTTTCGTTGTTACATCGTAACTGGTAAAAAATTTATTCGTTTTTACATGAATGAAAAGACTTGATTTGCAACCTGCTCACTCTTCCACGAGGAAGATGAAGGTTCACAAACCAGTTACTTCACTGTCTCCTCCTGACCAGGGTGCAGCCAGCACACAGCCTCACACCAGAACTGCATTCCAGCCCCACACTTCTCACCTTTTCCATCATACAGAGCCAGCCCTGAGTGCTCCATCTCTGCCTCCTTCAGCCAGCCCGGGGGGTACCCCAGCTGTCGCATGCGATAGATGAACGGGGGCAGGCTCTTGTCTGTCACACCAAGGGCATCCTGAAGGACCCCACTGAGCCAAGAAAACAAACAGAAAACAGAAAGTCAGCCAGGAAAATCCCTGACTGGTGACAAGAGGTTATGACCATTTTGTGGAGTTTCCAGCTGTCAAGGTAAAACAGCTGAGTTTTAGCTCAAACTGTGCAGCATTTCCATCCCAGATGTAACAACTCCAGATCAAAACCAGCTCTGATATGAAATATAACTTTTTGCCTTGGTGATATGCTTAAACACTTTATTAGATTTAATTCTACACCAAGAATAAGCTACTTGACCTGCTCCTTCTGACTCATGGCCTTGACTGTAGCTATCAACAGGAAGGGTGGACCTTGACACTGAATTTACTGGTGGTTTTTTTAGAGACTGCCACACAATACTATGATTTCTTTAAACATTTTCAATAGAGAGGAAGGGACACTCAAAGCTCAAAATTTGCAGACTTTTGAGTACATTTCTAGTTTAGTAGGAACATAATAAATTTGCAATTTGAGAAGTCAAAGAGTAACAATTATCTCCCTGCATTAGGGAAGGGGTAGGACTATCAAGCTAGCAGTGAAGTTTTCATTTGAAAAATATCTCTGCAATCTATTAAAACTCTATTTAGCAAATTCAAACATAATACACTCATAGTTAAGAGAAGCAAGTGGACTTAATAAACTCTGGCAATTAACATCTGGCACTCCAAATGCAGAAGAGGTATTTCAGAAAAGCAGTGCAACAGCAAATGGAAAGAAAAGAGATACCTAATTACTCCTGGCTTAAATTTTCCAAACCTCTCTTCTACTTCTTCTGCATGGTAACGCTGCTGAAAATTCTGATTGCTCGAATCACCACAAGCTTCCAAAAACTCCTTTCTCTTCTCATTTATACGAGCTGCATTTCGTGGCTTAAAGATAATACAATTGGGAAGTTTAGAGTTGGACAACTTACAATTTATGCAGTCCTTCACCCAACATAAAGCTTGGAGAGCAGCAGGCTTTGGAATACTGGTGACTTTACCTTTGGACAGTCTTTCATTTGATGGTCTTCAGAACCACAATTGAAACAATGAGGTTTGGGCCTGCTTGAAAAATGCACAACAAATTAAACCTGAAAACGACTTTGCAATGTTAAATACACTTGAAATTGTTTTTGTTCTTGACAGATTTTAAGGTTTAGGCTTGAGAAAGACAACAACAAAAGCACTGACTGCTGATGTCATGTGCTGCCTTCTGCTGCTCTGACACTTATGTCAATCCTTAAACAGAGGAACAGAATATTGCTGATTTCACAGTGCTGAGCAGAACAGGGGAAATGAGGAAAGGGCACAGGGAAATAGGAAATGGCATCATCAGAGGTCTGATCCTTTTCACAGTACTGGGAATCAGCCACCAGTAGAAACAAACAGCAGAGCACGACCATTTCTTTGGAAAGTCCTGGCCCACAGTTTCAAATAATGCATTTTGTGAAACTGCACTGAAAACTGCAGCTGGCTTCAACTTAAATCTTCCTTGTAAACTCACACCGTGGCAGGAAGCACGTGCAATATTACTGGGGTGAAAATACCGAGATTTCAGAGGAAGATTTATTTTCTGAACATTCATTTTTACTGAATTAGGACAGCAACCAGAAGTGGAGACAAAAAGTGTGGCACAAGAACGTGTCCAAGGCAACTCCAGCTGGAAACTCAATTCCCTTTATTTCTGACCTCCCATAAAAACTACACCATCAACTCTCAGATCAGTCTGTCTTAAATCAACTTAAATCAACTCTCAGATCAGTCTGTCTTGAACAATCCATGAAATAAGTCAGGCAGGAGTTGTTCTATAAAACAGTAACCATGACACAACACCAGTGCAAGGATGTCAAACCAATCACTGAAAAAAGAAACAGAGGAACGAAATACAAAAATTCAGAAAGTTTTCACACTTTGACTTTGGGCCCTTCCTAAAGAAAGTCAATAAACACAGAGACCCACTGACTGCAAAGCACAGCTCTGGTTTATTGAATTTAAACTCATTGCTCAAGTATGGCCAAGGGTTTATTAACTGGGCAATAATCACAGAGTGCATCTGAACTTTTCAGCTCAAAACTTTATATTTAAGAATAATACAAACCTTTTGGGTTTTACTTGTATTTCTTGTCCATCTAGGGAGAGAATGTGGCTGAAAACTTGCTGATATCTTTAGATTTCAATAAGGAACTGCTACTGGATGAAGCAAAATTTCAATTTTGTTTAAAATATCAATGAAAACTTAAGAGTGCTTTGAACACAACACTGACTCATCTGCCTTAAGTTACAAATGGGTCCTTGATATCAAGTCCAGAGTATAAACTATAAAATGATATCTACTATAAAAACTATTTGCTAAGATGAGCTTATGCTGTTTCCTCCTACAAATTTCCACCCAATACTTTATCAGCTCTTGCTAAAACTACAACCCTCTTGTTTACAGGCAGAAATTTCCAGGTAATAATTCTGAAATGCTTCACAGCAATCTTATTAAACCACATTTTGACAGAGTTTCAAAATGACAGGATCACTGAGAGCAGTACTTTGGTCATTTAGCAGCCAACTCAGACGTGAAATGAACCATTTCATTCAGGATCAGTTCAGCCACACTTAACTTGGCATTTTAGGAGAAATTCTCATTAGGCATCTACTTCCTTCAACCTCTGGATTGTAAATTTGCAATTTATGTTCAGATACAGGTAATTTTTTAACACTGACATGACCCTGATTACAAACTTAAGAACTGGATATTGCAGAAATCAATTCTGAAACTGATTCTTGTCCTGAGTCTTTCCAGGACAGAAGCAATACTGGAAAACTGGGGGGATGGTATTACTTGAGAAATGTCTTGTCCAATTTCTTTTCTCATGGAAGACTTGGATATTAAAAAACATTTCAACATGGTCCAACTTTTTTCAGCATTTCCCTCAATTCCACTTCTCAAGCTTTGGCTTTAACAAACAGTAAAGAACCAACTTTAAAATGGATGCATGTTAAGAGCATTCCATAATTAGATTTTATTAAAAGACTTTCCCCCTGGCTCTCACATTTGGAAAAAAAGCATTTTACAGCATGTTTGAGTTTGCCAAACCCTCTTCTTCTCCCAAAGAGTGGGTTTGCCAGAGGGAGAATACTTATTCAACCTGCAACGAGCTGTCATTCCAAACCTGATTAGGGACTGGCCCAGGAAATTCCTAAATTCCCAAAAGGTATTTATGGGGATAAGGCATTCACTCTTCCCAAGGATACCAATGAGCAAGTCATAATATCAAAATACTGACTTGTTTTGAGTGAAAAAGCCATTAATGACTCATCAAAGCATCCCATCTACAATGCCTGGTATGGATTTGATAGAAACAGTCCACTGAAGAGAATCTGAGTTCAATTTACCCACTGGAATTCTTTGGAGTTGACAAACGGAAAAGAGAAACTTGTTTTAGCAAACAGGATACTTAGGTATTTCCCATCCTTCTGTCAGCTGTGGATTCTCATTTAAAATAGGCTGTCCCAGTTTATCGAGACAAAAATTGGTAAAATACAGAACACTTCCTACAACCTGTAGAAAAAAAGTCAGAGAATTGTCAGAAATGTGTCAGTATTTAGGTGAGATTGGTAGCATTTCTATAAATTTACACTGCTTGAAATAATTCCAGGTTTTTTTTCCCCATTCTGCAAGAATTTACAAATAATACAAACCCACACCTGCACACGTAAGATTTTTTTGCACTGATGTTGCCAAAACATGCTGAATTTAAATTTCATTTATCAGTGTGATAACAGCAGTTATCAGAGCTTATTTTAATGGCAGTGTACATTGAAAGTGGAGAATGAAGAGTCAGACCTACCATGGAAGAGCAGTCAAAAACTTACACTAAAAGCTTCTTTCACTTTTTTAGAACTCGAGCTGCTTCCTTTACAGTCTTCTTCTAAAACAACACTGGAGGGCTGGCAGGGAAAGCAAAAAGAGAAATAATTAATTTAAATCCACAGAGCTGCTGAATTAGTGATGTAAAAGGCACAGAATGTGGGGTAGGATGGAGATGTCCACATCAGCCACAAAGCTTTCACAGCCCAAAGCACGACACAGCTCCTTTCTGATGGTTTCTCTGACGAGAAATACACTGCACAATAAATCTTCATTCTCTTCAAAACAGCTAAGGGAAAGATGGACAGAAACTTGCCTTCCACCCTTTTACTCAAAGTGAATGTTGAGGAAGAATCAAAATTCTAAACTAGGAGAAGAAAGGGTAAATTTCCAGATTCTGTTGTCCATCTGTTTTCTTATAGATACTCCGAGCTGGCCCAAATACTATCAGCTGAGGGTACATTAAAGCTCTCTTCTGAATTATTTAAACCGATTTATTCATTTTCTTTCACTGAAATTTCACGAGGGACAATTTCCAAGAAGCATTTTCATGGGCAGAAAGGATCTTTTCTTTGTCCTGGGCTCTATTTTTTGGAACAAATGGTTTTACAGCATTTGTTTGACGACTACTTGATTTGATTTTTGTTACTATTTAACAGTATTTCAATATTCCCATTACAGAGTTGGAGGAGAAGAAGCATCTTTTAACAATTTGAGTTTTAAAGTACCTGTGGTTTAGCATTCAAGTGTGATTTTTCTTGTTCACTTTTCTTCTGCTCTTCATATTTTTGAACTAAACTATAAATAAAATCTTCAATTTCTTGATGATACCGCCTGGGACAGAATGATGTACAGAGATGAAGACGTGAGCAAGGTTGAAACAAAAGCCAAATGTTTGTTTTTTAAAGCATTTACCATTTACTAAATAACTTAGAAAAGGGGAAGTCCAATTCTTTTTTGTCCCACTCTCAATCCCCACCAACACAAATGCAACCTGACATTGGAGAGAACCTGAGTGTGCCAAAAAATCAACTCAGAGGAAAAGGTTAATTTCTTATATTTTACCCACAACATTCCTGAAATTCAAACTGCTCTCAGACTCACTCCAAGTTCCTAGAACCCTTCATTTCATGATAAAAACCACATATTGCCAATGAAAGCAACAGAACTCCTGTCACACTGCCCATTATCCTTTCTCCCCTTCAAGCTTCAGTAGTTTATGTCATTGAATAAAATCTATATCCACCCTTTGGGCACAACACTATTATGTCCAAATAAACAAAAAAAGCCCCCATTTCCTGTCAGGATTGCTTTTTCTTGAAAATACTTACTTAGTAATGACATTGTTCATAAATAAAATCTGCAACAGAGGTCCATCAACTTTGGGGTTTTCCACTGAGATTCCACTAGAACAGCAGAGAACACAGACAATGGGTACAGTGAATATTCCCCACCAGTTTTATCACAGCTGAGTCTGGACCCCACAGGGAGAGGAAGGTTTGGTCAATACAAAATCTGTATTCTTAACAAGTTCCTATCCACTTAAATAGAAATTATCCCCTTGAGCAAAGCAGGTTGGTTGGTGTGAGGTGGAAGAACAGAACACCCCCACACCACAGAAATAATTAATTCTGTATGAACAGAATTCTCTTCATGTTATTCTAACTGCAATAAACTTAGACAATCTTCTACCTAAGATTTATTCAAGTATTTAAATGCAATTTTGCCTCACTGCTGAACTTTACCTTAAAACTGTTTCCCTGAGGACTAAGTGAGTTTCATAAAACAGATACACACAAATAAATGAAGTTACAGCAACACCAACTGAGTTCCTGGTATTCAACTCCAAAAGACTCTTCAGGAACTGGAATGGCATTTTAGAAGCCCAACACCTGAGCAGGAATTGGGACATGGAAACAAGGTGTATAAAGATATGGCAGATTGTTACCTCAGGCAGCTTTTATCTTAGATAAACTCTATTTTTATATACATATATAAATAAATGCATTCTCTCTCTATAAATCACGCAGTGTTTTAAGTCAGCATTAACATACCTAGGACGAGTCAGAATTCTCAGCTTTCTTTTAAGCTCCTGATGTTAACTTGTTGTTAAGGAATGTGATTTTCTTTCGAAGACACAAACTCACACCCGAAGCAAACAAGAAAACACCGAGCAAGAAATTTCACAGAATAACAAACAGGGTTTCAGACCTTCCCTTTCAGTGCACAGGTGATTATTTAAAAATCCACCTGTTGCTGAAAAAACACGGTAAAATGAAAAAAAAAAAAAAAAAACCACGAAAAAGAGGACTAGCTGTGACAATCCAAACAGTGCCATTCATTACAGGCAATGATTGTATTAACAGATTTACAGTATTTTACTTTAAAAATATCTGTGATCATCACCAAAAGAAAGGCAACAGTAGTACACACGCACTTGTAAACGGGAAATAAACTATGAAACTTTTCAGATTCCATTCTGCTGCAGTGGCAAACCCAAAACCCCTTCAGGGAATCTGTCACAATTCAACAATTTGAAATTATTCGTAGCTGCGATAAAATGGATTGTCAAAGCGAACACGGGGGTGTTTGTTTTCCCTGGAAAGGCAGAAGGCAGGGATTCAGTGGCAGCCGTTTCCACGCCAGCACGGAGCCGCCTTCTGAGGTGGGGCCGGCGCGGGCCCCGGCGCTCTGGGGATAAAAGTTTCTGTGGAAAACGTGCTCTGAGGGAGCCCGGCAGCACCGGACTCGGCTCCCCTCCCCGCCCAGCTCAGTCTCCCGGCGGAGACCGAGGGTTTCTTCCCACAGACCCCGGGAGGAGCCGGAGCCCCCCTGAGGGCCGGGGCGGGCTGGCCCGGAAGGGAACCGGCGGCAGCCGCGCCCGCCTTCCCCCGCCCCGGCGCGGGCCCCGCCCCTCCCGCCCGGATATTCTCCGCCCGCAGCCGCTGCACCGTCTCGTCGCGGTCGCGCAGCCGCTCGTAGAGCTGCAGCAGCGGGTCGGGCTCGCTCAGGGCTGGCGGCGAGGGCGGCCCGGGCTCGGCCTCCAGCTGCCCGAACAGCTCGCGGTCCCCGAAGTCCACCTCCGCCGCCATCTTGGCCGCCGCAGGAAGGGCGGGGCGGGGGCAAAGGGCGGCGGGAAGCGCTGGACGGCGCAGGCCGCGGACTACAACTCCCAGCATGCATCGGGGCGGCGAGGCAAGGACACGTATGGCGGCGGCACGCGGTGCACGCTGGGAGATGTAGGCAAAGCGGCGCCGAACCCCCACGGCAGCGCTTGCCGTACTCACAATGGAGGACGCGCTCCTGCCTCCAGAACCGGCACCGCTCCCGGTTTTGGCGTTTTTCTTCCTCTTCTGAGGAGGGGTGAGCGGTGGAGAGAGATGCGGCAGGAGCAGCGTGCAGGGAAAGAGTGTCTGAAGTACCGTGTCTGCAGTAAGGCCCCACACTGCAATATTTTAGGCAAATCCTGCTTCTATATAACCAGAGCAAAACCAAGTTCTGACATTTTCCTCCTTAAGTTTTCCCCTCTCTTAACTGGCTTACTGGGCGTTTGGGCCCATAAGACAAATTACAAGACCTTAGAGAAAAAAAATGTCTTTATTATTAACCAGTTTTTTTGTACTGGATTATGTGCCTATTGGCCCAGACCGCTAAATAACATCTACACAATGTTTCTTTCATGTTTCAAGAATTGAAAATAACTGTACAAGGTTAAAGTACAAAAGTACACAAGACAGTGGACACGAAATATCCATGTATGAGCTCATCCCATCTGCTGTTGGTTTGAAAAGTAGAACTTTAACTAAAAAATACTGTCCTCCTCTAGTTCTGTCAAGTTTAATGGAAGTGGGTATAACCTGATTACAACACTAACACCAGTATCACTAATCTGATATTTACAAAAAAAATTGTATTTTTCAATAAATTAAAGTCAATGCAACACCCATGCAAGCTAGAATGCTAGCTTTTTGGTGAACAAGGACCCAACATGTGAACAAGAACCTTCCACAGTCCCAAACTTCAAAACTGCCTTTTTTTTTTTTTTTCTTTTTCAAACTGCATCCATTCCTCGCATGGAAGATGTGAACCCCAATCCCATTCCTCTTTGCGTGTGAGTCTGTGATCTTGCCATTTCATACTGTGCATCCAGGTTTCTGAACACCTCCTCTTGCTGCTTCAGTGTTTTGTAACTCTCCTCATCCACGGAACTGCAGCCAGCTTCATCCTCACTCTGGAAACACAACACAAACATCAGCCCTGGGCAAGTGGGGGCTCACAAATTCTTACCAGAGGAAGAATTCAAGCATTTGGGTTTATTGCTGTAACATTCTAGCGCAGATTTTCTCTGTCCAGAAACACAAAGGCCTTCACCCAGTTGCTTTTTGAATTAAATTCAAATTTAGATGCTGCTTCTGGACTTAATAAATACTTAAAAGCTCTTAACTCCATCAGGTTAATTTAAAAGCTTTACTGGCTAAGGTAGACTAAAATAAAAAGAGAAATCACTATCCTGCAATTAATAAACTTAATTACATATTCAGAATTCTTTACCTTAATGCCCATCAGTTTTCTGAATTTGACATTTTGGTCCTTGTTTCCAAAATTTAGTTTTTCCCATATTTCCGCAGACTGTGATTTATCCTGTTCAGGTTCAAAAAAAAAAAAGATGTGTCACCTTTTTACGTAAGATCCCATTAATAGCACAGCAGAGCAGGAAGCAAAGAAACAGTGTTGAAGATGAGCCCATTCTGTTACAAAATTCCAAGCCTGCAGCACCCTCACAGGAGTTCTTTGAGAGGGAAGCCCACCTAACCATGGTGTTCAGAACAGAGCTGTGTTCCTTCTTGGGCATTTCCAAAGGTGTGGAAGCCTGGTCAGAATTCAGGTTTAAAGTAAATGATGGAAAACTGAATTTGTTTGTTCTGAGTAATCAATATAAAGCACAATTCAGGAAGAACTGCCCAGAGAGCATTCAGGGTTCTCCTGCCCTCCCTTCTGTCTCCCACCATTGCCATGGGAACTGGTTTGTTTTTCACCTCCTATGGAACAGTCTGTGAACAGGTAAGGGAGCTTGTTATGTAACTGCTGCATGATGCAAACCAGCCTAACAAACACTTCTATACCAGAGTAACAAAAGGCAAAAATACAAATATTAAAGTGGCCATTTTTACACAGTATCAGCAGGCAAAAGCGCCACTCAAATCCAGTAACTTTCTGAAAAAGCAACTGCCACAGGTGCCTTTCTTACTTCACTATTTGCAAAGGCATTTGACACAGCACAAAAGCCTGAAGGCTTATTTTATTTATTTGTATTTTGTTAGGGTTAATATTGCATTACTCTGCTCGTGAAAAGTTGCCAGCAAGGTCGACAGACTCGGCTTTGAAATCTGCAGTTGGAGAGGACACAACCACCACATGAGAAATCTCGAGTCCAAATGAGAAATCTCCACAGTCCCGGAAAGGAGAGGTCAGCTATAGATTCCATACCTTAGCCACCCCTTCCCAGTTAAGGGAGCCCATTTGGATTTGATGTTTAGTTGCAAGTTGTAGGTAAACTGACAAAAGTAACACTAAGATCCAACTACACCTCTGAAGCTTTATGACATTCAGGATTTCCTTGAGTCTTGTGTCACAACTATTGATCACTGAAGGACTAACTATCTCAATGCTTTCACTCCTCAAGCACAGAATATTCTGAGTTGGAAGGGACCCACAAGGATCATCAAAGTCCAGCTCCTGGTTTTACTCAAGTTTTACCTCAGACTGACACTAAAACTTGCTAGCAAGTATGAAAGCAATTGTGCTGGAAATCACATTCATCAGCACCCTTAAACTGAGTGCAAGACATTCCCAAACAAGTTAATAAAGGTAAAAAAGCCAACATTACCCCTTCCTTTTTGCCTTGCCAAAGCATCTTCCGCTTTTTCTCTTGCTCAGCGAATTTCATGGGGTTCACTGCTGCTGGGTTGTAGTAGCTGGGCACGGCTATGCCAGTCTCTGCCAGGGCCTTGGCCTGCAGCGCTGCCATCTGGGCTGCCATGGCAATCTGAGGGGTCACCTGTGTCCCCGAGGCCAGCAGAGCTGCCACGTTGATGACGGAGCCTCCCGTGGCTGCAGCCGCTGAGGAACGAAGGGAACTCGCTCGAAATGACTTCAGACTTTGGGGAAAAACCCAAAACCCTACCACCGACTTGTCCCAGAACCAAATAAAAAAGTCAAATCCCTCAAACACTTCCCTTCAATAGAAATTGGAAATTCACAAGTAACAAATGCCTGATTAAATACATGTGATTTGCCAATTAAGGAACATGTCTCCAGTAGTTTTAGTAAACTAGAACCAGAAGTGAAACTAACGCACCTCATGGTTCTAAATACCCCCCTGAGCAAGTAGCAGCCCAATGGCCATCCAGAAATCATTTAACAGCCCAACATACAACATTCTGCTTGCACACTCAGCAAGTAATAAGAAATCCCAACCATTTTTGTTGGGGTTTTATGTTTCTTTTTCTTAGTTTTGTTTTTTTTTTTTTTTACATTTCTTAGGTCTTCTTGTGGTTGTTATTAACAACTACATGAAGACAAGCTACCCATCTGTTGGGTAAGACTGCAACACTCCTGTAACAAAAGCCTGCTCTACTCTATCTTCCACTCACTCTACTGTTCAGGAATTAATCTAATACACATGGACTACCTGCAGCCATTTCCTGTTGCTTCTGTTTTTCAACCATTTCCTTCTCTCTCTGTTCTTGCAGTTTCTTTGCTCTTTCCAGCCTAGAGGTATACGAAAATAAAAATATTTAGAGATGCAAAATCAACATCAGGAGCTTATTCATGCCACAGATCATTAAAAGCACCACAGTTTCTGACCTTCTGGCTAAGGCTTCCTGTGCATCCATAGCTGTGTTTCGTCCCCGGAACGGTGGCGGGCTCGGACTCCGGCTGTGGCTCCTGCTGAACCTTCGGGGCTTTTCAATTCTTTTCTTTCTCTCTCTGTAACCAAATTTAACAGTTGCTAAAACAACGAAGGTACAGCTCAACAGCAGCTCAACATTTCGTAAAGTATTTGATCACAGCATTGAAAATGTGTGATTAATTTGGAGCTCTCAAGAAAAGCTTTTATAGAGTTTATACAACAGTCGCCTTTTAACAACACAGAGCTAAAACTGAAGATTGCCAGCTGTGTGGAATGTGCAGTTCTGGGTATTCATTTACCCTCTCATGCTTAGTGTTCAGAACAAATAGATCTGCTCTAGAGATTCTAAATCCTAAGAAAAAAAATCATCTAATTTCTGGTAAAGTCAATTGCAAGAAAACTTGAATGAATCAAGCTGGAAGAATGTTTTAAAACCATGTGAGACCTCCAAGCACTGTAATTATGTTAATAAGGAGCATTTTGAAGAGGCCCAATTTGAAAAGTGGAATAGTACTTCAGGAAATTACTACTACTCTCCCCTCTGTATACTCTTCTCTAAATGTGCTTTGAGGGAGTCTCCTGAGCTGAATGTGTGATTTGTCTTGGGTTTCTCTTGGGAAGAGAACTCTGAAGCATGAATTACCTGGAGCCTGACCATCTGAAAAGGACCCAGTTAAAATGTATTTTTAAGCAAAATACCAAAATATTCAGTTCAGCTCTTCTTTATGAACCTTCTCCCCACCTCCTTCCATGCAGGAGTCATTCTTAGGACATCTACATCTAATCCCACCTAAACAACAGCTACTCCAAATACACATAAAAAGTACTATTAGCAGCAGTTCTCTGTGCCAGGAGCATCAATATCTACAGTACAAGAGATAAGGGTTTTTCCCAGTTTAAGCCTCTGACACTGGTGTTTCAAACAAAGAAGTCACAGATCCTGGACGTGTTCAACCAAGCTGAATTTACAGGAGATATCACACTTTTCCCAGATTTGCCATAACCAGTAACTTGAGATGCACAAAAGTGTTTCTGCAATTTTAACTGAAATGTTATTATCACCCATTTGGGGTAACAGCTAACTGGGGATAATGGCTAACTGGACAACAGCCACTTTTCTGTGGCATTCAGATATTTTCTTCTGTTTGCAACCTGGGCAGCATCTACCAACATCATGAAATGCAGACTAAAGTTACAAAAAGATCCTTGTTTACATGACAAATCTGGTAGAATACAAAGGAGGCAGGACTTATCTTTTCAGAGAAGATGACAAGATGCAGATTCAGGCACTGGGAAGTGACAGATCTGCATTCCTGAGATAAGATGTAATGCATGTTTCAAAGATACCTTCATTTTTCCCGTGCTGACTATTGTTGTTTGGTCTTGTCTTTGGTCTGATGCTTTATTGCACTGGTAAACATCAAGGAAATAAATATTTGAGCTTTTGTATTGAAGTATTTCCATTTGAAACAAGCAGCTGGTGTCATGTTCTCCACCTAGCATTTAATCAGAGCCACGCCACTCAAGAACTGCCAGGAGGTTCTAGCACTCAAACAAAAAGATTGGTTTAAAAGCCTGTGGGGACAGATCACCTGAAAATCTGAGCTTGTGATTATGCAAAGAACCATCAAGAGAAGGTCAAGCTCTGCTATTCACAAATGCTTCTGTCACAGCCTGCTCACCTTAACACAACAAACACTGCTTGTCAGGAATGAGGGAATTCCTTTCACAGTTAAGTTTTGACAGGGTAGGTTTCCACATTGTGTTTATCTGGCTTGTGCAGAGTCTGCCTTGAGGATTGCCCCATCAGTCTCCTGCTTTTCTGGGCTTTATCTGAGCCCTGAACTTGATGAAGTGCTCTAGCTCCAGATAAAAAGACTTAAGTCTCATTTATTCCATTCTCTAGGATTTGAGACACAAACAGTACTTAAAAGGATTCTTGCAGTATGTCCACCAGTCCCACAAGGCCTGTTTCCAGTTAGAGAAATTCCTAAGATATGACTATCCCTTACTTTTTCTTCCCACATGTGATGTTCTGATTCAGGTAATTTGAATTCCACTGCAGAAGCCAAAATCTATTCCGGGACACGAAGTTTTCATGGAGCCATGAAACACAATGTTCAAAGTGACTCTTAAAAACAGTAAGTGGACATTGTCTACAGTAACTGGAAAAAATGGGGAGTTGAAGCCTTGTGTAACATGCTAAATGTGGCTTAAACACCATTAAATGCAAGTAACATGTACCAACTGCAGACCCAGCTCTACTCACCCCAGCTCAATGTTTGGTAGAAAGTGCATGTCAAAAATATGACACAAACCATGCAATTCAACTACTTCTTCAGAAAGATAATCTTCTGAACAGTTTCACAAGGGATGATGTAGCAATACATAAGTGTGATTGTTAAGTCTCCAATGTTCCACTGTAATGTTGAGTAGCCATAACCAGTCATAGGGCAATTTAAAATATTCTGGTGAAAACACTACTAAGAGAACTGGAACACTGTCAACACTTCCTTGGAGCTCTGCAGGGACACTGATTTTCATTGAAACTACTTTCAACAAAACATCTGTAGCAGTCATTAAGTCATATTTCAGCTTCACCATTGAGAAAATCCTACCAGGCATTAAGAATGCAAAGGTGAAACAGAGAATCAGAGCTCTACACCGAAACACTGAATGCATGATCAGCACTGAAAAACATTCACTTCTACACAGTGATGAAAATGCCAACTCCAGCATATCCCAGCTGAGGTATGGAATCTCAACTCTGTGCAACAGACCCAGACCAAGCCAGTACGTGTCAGGATCAAGTGCTTCTAGAATTTAAGGAAGAAATCAAAGCACTCAGGCAGAAAAATTAATGTGATAAATATCTTCAAGCTGACCTTGACGAAGAGGAGCTAGTAATCACTAACACTGAAGAGTACATTCATATCAGAAATAATCCACATGAACCAAAATTTACCTTAACACCACAACAACTGCCACTTCACAGAAAATTTAACTTTGTGGAGCTGATGAGAATTAGCTTCTGTGTATCTGCTCTGACAGCCACTGATTCTCAGTTAAACTTTCCTTTTCTCATATGTACACAAACTGAAGAGATAAATACAGCAGCATGCCAACCACACTGCTGTTGTATCAAACACAGGAAAGAAGGGGTCACCTGTATCTTATTCTTTGGTTCTTCCCACTTAAGTAATATTGCTAGCAAGTCACACTATGAAAAGTCAAGAGTTTGAGACACTGCAGCTGCCTAGGATAGGTGTTTCTGTAAGACTAAGCAAACCACCCAGTCCTGAACCCACTCTCAGCACAGATGAGAAAAAACCAAACCCATTTAACTGCACTGAACAGACATGAAGTGGCAAACCCATCACACCAGCCCACCACAGAACATTCAACCAAACATCACCAAGTATATGGAAGGTAACACTTACCTGCTTCTGCTCCTAGTTCTGCTTTTACTTCTACTTCTATGTCTGTGTCTAGATCTTGATCTAGAGCGAGATCTGATCCGTCGCTTTCTCTCTCTGCTGCGAGATCGCGATTTTTTCCTATCACGACTTCTACTACGATGACGTCTGAAACACACGCCCCCAATTCTTATATCTCTTCTTGTGTTCAAGTGCAGTTTGTACTTAAGGACTTACACAGGGGTTTGTCACCACGGGGCAAAATGCAGCAGGCAAGGTGGGGAGACTGCAAACTACACATGGGAATGCTCGTGCCTAGAACAGGTTAAGCTAGAAGTCTAAGGGATGGAATGGGAAAGGAACCAAACCCCAGCACCAGCCACAGCTGAGCTGCATGGCTGATGTAAATAACCATACTCATCAACACTGCTATTTTCAGTTGTTCATTAAAGTGTACATCTCAAAACAAATACAAAGCCAAGCTAATCTAATGCAGGAGTTTTAAATCCAAGGCAACAAAACCCTGCTCCTCTCCATGGTATTCGGAGACCTTTGGGAAGAGATGCTCGAGTTCCATCCAGCCTGTGAGTCCCATGCAGTCCCTCAGCCTGTCATTAGCCAAAGCTTGTTCCTCACTACCCTGTTTGCTGCAGATCCCTCAGCTGCAAGGGGAGAAGTTCTGCTGGCAGCAGCCTGTTTGTCCCAGGCAGTTTTCCTACCCTCAGAACATGCTGGGTGGGCTACCAGGCAAGGATGACTGGCCAGCACTCCCAAGTTCAGGATTTAAGAGGTAAAGAGCTATGTCACTGCTAAGGTGGATTTGCTTTCCTGTCACTGACAGTGGGGCACACTTAATACTCTGTTTAGCATTTTCTATACTAACTATAAACCTGAGACACATCCCTATATGAAGTCTGAGAGCTATTTTGTACTTTTATTTTGAACCAATCTGCAAAAGAACTACGTACGAATGCACTACCCAGTGAAAACTGAAACATGCAGTATAAACTGATGCTTTATACTAGGTCAGGACTGGAACTTCAGAAGTCTACAATAATTCCAAACGTGGCTTTTGGAAATACACTCACACCACAATCACATGCAACAACTTACCTTTCCCGAGACCTGGATCTTGAGTGACTCCTCCCTCTGGATGACTTCCTTTCTTTGCGTTTATGCCTCTCCTCACCATTTTCAGATGAATTTAGGCTATCTCTTCCCTTGTCAGAAGAATGCTCTTTGTCATTGTGGTCTTCAGATTTGTGCTTCTTGGAGGACTTCTCTTTGGATTCATGTCTTCTTGCCTGTTTTAAGAAGAAGTTGGTTCTTTCAGGAAAATAGTGCAACAAAGAGAGTTAGTATGGGTATCAGAAGATAAAAATGCTAAGTTGTGATGCAACATTAGTAACCTTAGGAGTGTGACTCAATCGAGCCGTGGCTGCTTTACCCAATGCCACCAACTACCCAAAGTTGCAAATGCACACTATCATTTTTCCCCCTTTTCCCTCCTCCCCAGTGTCTATAAAGGATTTTTAAGGTATCCATCAAGGTATCTTTATAGACTCACAGCATTGTAACAAAAAACCCTGTCTTTTTCAGTTATTGTCTCCGCTCCAAGCACATGAGTACCTATCTTAAAGAACCTGACAATGCATGAATATGCATATATATATACATATAAACACAGCTGCAGTGACTATTTAATATTTGCCTGAGACTTTCATGTAGAAAGTTACTAAAATCCACACGTAACTGCAGACACTACATTGCTTTTAGAACTAAA
This sequence comes from Orthonyx spaldingii, assembly GCA_013397795.1. Lineage (NCBI taxonomy): Eukaryota > Metazoa > Chordata > Aves > Passeriformes > Orthonychidae > Orthonyx > Orthonyx spaldingii. The sequence continues at coordinate 300,878 of VZTJ01000622.1, read as the reverse complement.
AAAATCTTCTAGTCATCACTGGGAAATTATTTTCTAGACCAAAACTCTCTACAGTAACTTCCAACAGTTTTTACAAAACAAAGTGATAATTTTCATGGCTGACATCCCATTTTTAGTATTTCAAACCAACATGCACCACTCAGACTTCCCACAGTAGTTTTAAATTACAGATATGCTGCTCCACTACACCGCAATGCCTTCCTGCAGTGCCTCTTAAAAAAAAAAGAAGATTTCTTTTTATAGCTGCAATGCCAAAAATATTTAGCAAGGTCAGGCCTGATTTTTGCCAGTGCTTTCCTTGGAGACTAAGTCGTGACATCAACACCCTTTCTTAATATATCCAGTGTGTCTTGAAACCTTTCTAGCACAAAAGCATAGCCCACTTAAGTCTTACATTTAAATAATGTTCTGCTCAAGTCACAAATTAAGCACGATACCTTCATTTTAGATAAACCCCAATTATTCAAAAGTTGTTTGGTTGGTTTTCTTGCTTATCTAAATCTGTTAACTACTCATAAAACCTTTCCTTTCATTAGAACTCTCAAGAAGTCTGGAGAAGATGCTATAATTAGTTTATACCCACTTGCCCAAGCCTCTGTATTAATACACACCCATTTCTAAATATATTTGATTATTATTCTTCAAGTAAACAAGAATATTAGATAAATTTCCTGCTTTTACAGTATTTTATCCTTAACTCCTATAATAATCAGTTGTTACATCTGAGGTTACCTGTACACTAATTTTAAGTACATATTTATATAAGCAGTTGTTCTCATACACATACTAAGAAGAATTACTGATATTCAGCATTTTGTCTACAGACAGAGCTTAATCTTGCAAATGAATGACAACAGTACATCTACTGTGGGAGACCATTTCTCATCTGCTCACTCTGAAACTTAAAAGCTGCTAAATAAATTGTGTAAGATTAGATCCAACAGCCTAGCAAAGCACTGGACAGGATTTTAAACACCTTTTTTTTAATCACTAAAGAGTCTTAGAAATTTATTTTTTAATCACATCTTTCAGACACACACTTAGTAATAAAACCACCATTATATCCCATAACGGATTTAAGATATTTTTAAGGGAAATATGAGTTTGAATGACTAATAGTTACCTTATCATGAAGTAGGCTTATAATTTTGCTATCTGAGTCTGCAGCGTCTTCAGTTCAGTCTCTTCGCGCATTAGCACGCTGAGTATGATTTATTATAGAAATGTTATCATGTGAGCTAAACAATATATTATTCAATTTCACAAAAACTCGCCTAGATTTTTCTTTCCT
>VZTJ01000622.1:228835-299550 GCA_013397795.1 Orthonyx spaldingii | reverse complement strand
TTTTTTTTTTTTTTTTTTTTTTTTTAACAGAGCTTCCATTGGAATTGGGGAAGGAGAAGTTCCTGACCCAAGTTTGAGGTTAAAAAGTCCCTTATCTGTCCCAGCCTATTGCCCCACACGGCTTAAGCTTCTTTAAGACTATTTTGATGCTCCTGGTTTGCTTGTTTCAGCTCTTCTCTGGTGTGTGAGCCAGTTATTTTTAAGGCATTATTGATGCTGTCTCTTCCCATTCCCCTATATACTCACACACACATTTATTTAAAGAGACAGCCCCGTGAAATTTTTGCTGCTACTGTCACATTTCCAGCTGACTCAGCTTGTTTGTCAAGCTATGACAGCCTTTACAATTAAAGGATGCAATAAACAGAGCTCAGTGTGGTGGGGAATTATTTTTAATACACCTAAGCAGACAGGTATGTATTATTCAAAGTCCTGAACACTGGCCAGGAACAAAGCCACCCAAGGCTTTTGGATAATGGAAGCTCTGTGAAAGTGATCAAGAACACCATTCTACTTCTCCACATGAACTCTCTCTTTTGGCTGTTTCCACAAAAATAAAATTAAAAAAAAAAAAAAGAAAAGAAAGAAATTCAGTTACTGATTTCTGAAAGCATTTTCTATAAAACTATTACCTTGTCAACATGATGGCTGCAATCATGCTTCACTATGAAAGGCTCTCCATATCCATTTTTAAGCTTAAAGTTTTCAATTTCTTGTACTTACCATAAAGTCATTTATATAGGTTTACACATATGTGCATTACTACAAGATACTTTTTAAGATGTACAATTACCTAAACGCTACAAAGTGTTAATTACCTCTTTGCTTCTGCTCCGGCTTCTGTGTTTTCTTCCTTCAGTATCTGCAGAAGAAAACGTTTACTGTTATTTACCAAGACAAAGAGGAGATCACCTGGCTATCACCTCTCTAGCTCCTTTCAGTTATTCCACCCCTTAAAGTTTTAGAAAACAAACAGCACTATTTGAGTATCTACTGCAGAAAGCAAACTCTGGCTGTTAGCCTCAGCTCTCTGCATTTATTTAAGTTCTGACGGTGAAAAACTAACCCACATCATACTCCAGTCATGTTCTTCTGCCAAGTAACCTTATTCTTGTTACAGCTATGCAAAAGTATCTCAGTCTACGTTCATCTAATCAAAATGAAACAAAACAGGGCAGTTTCCTGTTTGGTGTGGTCTGACTGTGTCCCCCCTCCCCGATCCCCTCAACACTGACAAGACCTTTTTCCTCAGCAGTTTCAACATTTAGGATACATCCCCGAAGTTAGCAGATCCCTTTTTTCCCAATTCTAACAAGTTACTAGAGCTAAGGCTGTGTATTTTTCCCAAAATTGTTTCTATGAGAATTCAGCTCTACAAGGAATTTGCTTCCACTGAGACCATACCTGACTTCCGTCTTCTTTCGCGTGACCGTGAGCGTGATCTCGAATAATGATGCTTTGATGTTCTGGGAGAACTGGAGGCATCTGATTGTTCCTTTTTCTTCTCTCTTTCTGGAGAGGATTTTTCTGGGACTACTCCATCTCGTTCTGTATCACTACCCTACACATCAAGACAGAATGTTTAAAAAACAGAAGCTTAGGACTGAAAACCAAGACAAAACCTATTTACCTCATGCTTCCCCTGAAGACACACCTAATTTTTTTTCTGTATTTTTCTGTATTTTTTCAATGCTGGGTTCATCCCATGTTTAGGCAATAGATTGCAGTGAACTGTGTTGTGCATGCAGACTCATTTTTCAAGATTTTAATAAAGAAAACTGCTCTAATGTTAACATTTTGCTGTCTCACTACACTACACTGCACCTTACTTTTCCCATGTACTTCTGAGAGTACCAGTAACACTCAACTCTGGTGCAGAGTTCTCTCTAAAAGGTGTTTGTAGGTCAATCACTTTTTAGCATTTCCACGACCAGGATTACTTAAGGTCAGTGCTGTCCCAACAGATCCCAGTGACCTCACAAGTTTGGGCATTACTGAGGCACAGCACAAAATCCCCAGAGTGTTCTCAAGCACAGAAGGAACTCTGAAGAGAAATGCATTAAGGTGCACTGTTAGTGTTAGCTAACTCTGGAATGAGGAAACACCTCAGCAGTATCTCTGCAAAAATATTTATTTGTATGAGAGCACATACAGGTCACTCACACCTGTTCCAACAATATCACATTTTTCTCAGATAATGAAAATCAAGATGTTCCCCCCATTCCTTCTAAATCTTGATGTAGGAGGGCTAAATCCAAAAACTGATCTTGTGAAATCAAGATATTCTGACTCAACTGGTGAGAGGTAAATGAGTACGACTGGTGTGCAATGCACTGAGGAACAGAGTGAAAAAGCACAGACTGAAAAGGTGAATGTGCTTTCATTAATGATTTCACAGGTTCACTGGTCTTGTTCTGATCGCCTCTGTGCCAGTCATAACCAAACCTTCTGAACACCGTGTGGCTGCAGAAGATGTCACTAAGGACACATCTGGCCTAGAATTGCTACTCAGGAAGACAATTTAGTGTAGCAGAGGACTCCAACTTGCAGTTTTCCACCAGCTGCAACTGGCAGAACAGTTTGTAAACTGAACAAGACGCGTAAAAACCTCTCAAATGTTCATTTCTATCCATTACTTTGCAAACAAAGCTGCTGCTTTTTCTTAAATCACAACAGACATGACAGACTGTCATTAATATACTACGTATTAATGGCAGACTTTCTTCATGACATGCTACAGGTAAGTATTTGGATTTATATTTCAGCTACTACATTTACATTTTGAAGTTACTTGAGAAGAACGAGAATACCAGCTAAGAGTGTAAATTAGCTGGGATTTAAAACACATTATCCAAGTGAAACTGAGCTCACTGCCACATTTTCCAAGGCTACCAATCTCAATATTTACACAGTTCTGCTCATTAGTGCCCTTGTGCTCTGCACTTGAGGGAAACCTGTGTGCTACATGAAAAACAGCCATAAAAAAAGCTGACAGAACTCAGTGAGATTATTCTCAGTTCTGAGATTGGCCACAGGCTCAGTGTTACCTTGAATAAATCCCTCACCTACACTTTAGAGGAACCCCTAAATATACCAGCAGTACCTTTAAGTGCAAAACCACAAGTACCTAATTAAAGTCCTTTTACAGAAAAACGTATCTTCCTCTTAACAGGCGAAGTAATATAACAATAAAAAATTACATCATTACAAAGGGATTAATTTTCTCCAGAAGTTTACAGTCCCCCTGTTCTGTTTCACCACTGGTGAAACTTTCAAGACAAGAACTTTAATCACCACATTAGACACCGAAAAATGCCTGAAGTCAACTTTGAGAAGTGTTATGACTTTCAAATCAAGTGTGTTTGTTGGGTTTTGGATGGCTTTTTTGCACTCAAAACTATTTAACAACTTTTGAAAAAATCTACCACATCAGGTTAACTCTCTGATAACTCTAACAGATTCTTCAACCCAATTCTGGGTGAAACACCTTTATACATTGCCAGATCACAGAATTTTTTCAGAAAAGATGAAGCTACACTTAGACCCTGCTTGAACATGAGGGGCAGTGATAACTACAGCAGAGGCGTTTCCCATCGATATTAATCATAAAAAGCAGTATGGGAGCGAATTAATTGAGTGTACAAAGGCCTATAACCTAATATAAAGCAAAGTAACAGGGCGAGGAAAAGCAGATAACCGAAAATTTAACACGGTGCAGACAGCAGGTCGCTCCCCTCACATGGAAGCTTCGCCCCACAGCTCCCATGAGAAACGCCCGTATCGCCACTACACTTCTCCCCTGAGCCATGCAACCACCAGGGCTCAGCCCCAGCGAGTCTTCCCCTCCCTCCAAGCCCCGAGGGACGAAACAGAAACTTCTGGAGCCGGGGATTGAGGCGGTGGGCGCAGCGCGGCCGCCCCTCCCCGAGCCCATCATGGCGCCGCAGCCCAAGGCGCGGCGGGCGCCATTTTGTGTCTCCGNGGCTCGACCTCCCTCGGCTGCGCGGCCACAGCGATCGCGCGGCCCCGCCCGCCCTCACCGCGGGTGCCCGGATGTGGCGCCGGGGGGGAGCGCGGGGGAGCGCGGTGCGTTCTGGGCCGCGAGGCGCGTTCGCGTGCGAGGAGGTTTGGCCGCCGCAGCGGCCCGTAGAGCCTGTCCCGGCTCCCGCCAAATTGAAACCCAGGAGCGGCTCGGGGAGCGCTGTCAGTGGAGCCGGGGCCGTGAGGGCACCGGGAGGGCACCGGTGAGGGCACCGGGGGCTCTGTGAGGGGACGTGAGTGTCACCGGTGAGGGCACCGGGGGCTCCGTGAGGGGACGGGGGTGGCACCGGTGAGGGCACCGGGGGCTCCGTGAGCTCCGTGAGGGGACGGGGGTGGCACCGGTGAGGGGAGCCGGGTCCCTGAGGGCACAGGGGTGTCACCGGTGAGGGGATCGGGGGGTCCGTGTGGGCAGGGGGTGTCGCTGGTAAGGGAGTGGTGTTCCCCGTGGGCAGGATCCCTTTGGAATTCGGGATGCCACCGGCGCCTGTGAGGGATGGGGGTCCCTTGTGAGCATGGGTTTGTCACCGCGGTGAGGGGCAGTGGTTCCCTGAGGGAGGGGACGGAGGTCCCTGTGAGCAGGTGGTCCCTGTGGGCAGGGATTTGTCAGCAGTAGAGAGGATGAAGATCCCTGAGGGCAGGGGATCATTGTCCCTGTGAGCAGGGGATGTTCACAGCATGATGGAGAGGACTCTAGCAGTGAATTTAGTTGGCGAGATGTGTTCTCCCCAAACTGCCTTCAGCCAGGCCTGGATCCACACTGCTCACTTGATTCTGAACATGCTGTTTATCCTTACGAAGCTCTTGTACAGCCCTTCCTCCTGGCACAGTGTGCCCATACAGTAATACAGCCAATAACTTCTCTGAGGCCATGTAACTTTTTGCATGTCTGCTCTACAAGATGTTCCTGAAATGTTTATCCCAGGCAAAGATGTGGAATGATGTCGAGCTCCTGCTCAGCGATGACACCGGGCAGCTCCCTGTGGGCCTGGGACACGAGAGTGGCACCGCCTTGTACCAGGTGGATTCACTGCTGCAAATCACCTCTTCAGAAAAGGTACAACCCATCAAAGCTGTGCTTTTGTCTTTCTTTATAATTACCTGGGCTTCTTTGTCGTGTTTTCCGAAGTGTTCCTGTGTGTAACAGCCTTTCCCTTCCCAGGTCTCTGTGAACCCTCAGCTCCATGCTCGCAGCTCCAGGGATGGCAGCATTGTTGTTGTGGACAGATCTGTGGCACTCCTGGACAGCACTGGGCTGGCTCTTCTGATGCACGTTCAGTTTGGTGAGCTCATTCCTTTGGAATTCCACTTTGCAAGTGAAAAACTGGCTTTTAAAATACATAGGTTTGTACAGGAAAGCATAGCAAGTGTCTGACCAGCCTGTAAAAGGAAAAATTATAACAAGTACCTAAGTAATAAAAAGTGGTTCTGGCTTCTGAACACAATTAACTATTTCAGTACAATTTAATTAGAATCTTTCCTAACTTTTCACTGAAGTGGGAATAATGGATACTGAAACCACTCCCTGTAGGCCCCTTCCCATACTTCATTTAGTCAAAATAATTTGTTTTAAAACAATCAGGGACACTGTATTGCCCAATTCTTGTGTGAATGTGTATTCATAAAACCCAAATCTCAATATCTGACATTTTGCCATGGATCTTTTCAGATACTAACGTGGATGTAGTGGGAATGTGTCAAAAAAACCAGTTTCTTGTGGTTGGTGAGAGAAGTGGCAGTTTACATCTGATCCACATTCCATCCAAACAAACCTTGCTAACGAAGGTACAGTAACTTTTTCTATTTAATTTAGCTAAGAATGCTTTGTTCTCAGACTTTCTTGAGTTTTTTTTAATCTTTCTTCCAAACACCAAAGTACAAACATCCTTGTCTTGACTACTTATTGTAAAGGTGAAAGGGGCACTTCTGTTCCCGTGAGTAATGAATAAGGAAAATATAATTAGCAATGGCATGCATAAACAAGAACCAGGCCTTCATGAAAGAAAAAAATTTAAAGTTTGAACTGATGATCAATATTTCAATTCTTTAAAAATAATATACAGAATAATAGTCTTTATGCTGTTTCCATTTTAGATTTTGGTTGAACAGTCTTCAAGTGAAAAGACTTACTTAAATCTCTTTATTGTTAAAGATAATGCAGATGCAGGTAAGAACTGGATGGGTTTTCTTCTCCCCCTTTGTCTGAATTTTTGTGATTTTATTCCCTTGTAATATCTCTCAGGGAAAGAGATTACAAAATAAATAATACAGGAAAGCATAAAAGTTTACTTTATGTGCACAATGCAAAGCAAAGCTAAGATTCGTTATCTCATTGATTATTTTACAAACGCCATGGGAAACATTCAGAACTTCATACCTATTTCTTTGAGACTGTGCTAAACATATGAAAAAGCTTAAAAGGGAAGAATTTCTTGTCTTTTCTTTTATCAGACTTCAGATTTTAGCAGTTCTGTTCTATAAGCTCCCAGCCCTGTTCTGTCACAATAGAGTATAATATTCTGCTCTTCATTGGAGATGACAAAATTTTTGCTTAAAATAGTCTAATCTGCTGGTCAGATGATGTTTTTGGGGGTCAGTTATTTCCCTTTCCTGTTTACAAGCAAATCTTCTCTTTACTTGCTCTTGAATACCTCAGTTTGAAATACTTGTGTTGGGTTTTTTTAGGTGTTTACCACATGTTCATTCTCACGAGCAATGGATGCTTCTGCATCATGTGTGTCCCACTTGCTAAAACACAGGAAGGTAGGATAAGCTACAAACCCCTTGGGATTTCATTGGAACAGGGAGACCTGTATTAAAAAAAATTTCTGTAGGATGCTTAATGTCTTTTTAAAATTTTGAACAAGTTTATTTAACACTGATTTTTTTTTTTTTTATTTTTTTTTTTAATATTTAGCAATTGAGAAGATGGGCATAGCTGCAGCAAAGCAAGTAAGAAACACCTGCAAACTGGTAAAGAGTTAAAAGTGCAAAGTTTGTGACCAAACCTGGCTCTGTACATTCCATTGACTCTTTACCAGTCCATTATTCCACCTCATACCTGTGATTGTTACTTTTTCTGCCCATTTGGAAATGAGCAGAGATTTTATCCACTGGTTGTATAAACAATTCTTTTTTCTTCCCCTTTTGTTGACATCCCCTTCCTGTCCCACCCCACCAGTTACAAGGACAGATAAAGACAACTTTCATTGCCACAGGAGAGCATCACAGCCTGGGCTGCCAGGATTTTGTGATCAGCAACTCAGGGAACAAAATCCATTTGGTAATCGGGGTAAGCACTAAGAATGTGATCATAACAGTTTTTATGTGATCAGTGATGGTGTTTTTGGATCTGCAACAAAATTTGGTTGGAAAAGAAGCTGCTCAGCTTTTTGCTCTAAGGCTTTTCTTGCCTTTCATTTCCTTCTCTGTAAATGTAAAGGTTGTCACTTGTGCAGCCTGTCTGTCGTTTTTCTCATAAGGAAATAACTGTTGTCATTTCCAAAATTACTTTGTTGTGATGGATGAGGGGAAAATGTTTTCACCCTGGTTTTATGAGCTTAGTAGATCACAGGTTCCTGGTGTGTACAGGCTGGATTGTTTGTATCTACTGTCCTTGAGCTCCCAGACAAAACCAAAGTAGGCAAGAATCTTCCAATCAGGTTCCCATTCAACAAAGGCCTGCTGAAATAACAAGGTCTAATTCAACAAAGCTTTTAAGCATGAATTAAGTACAGGAACTAATAAAAAAATTAAAATACAGACAAGCTTTGAAATGCTATTTTGAACTGGAAACAGGTGCTCTGAGTTTATTTTTTGAAGCCTGCTGAATTCAATGGGGTTTTCCTCAGTAGGCCCAGTGTAATTTCATTCAACTTTTATGTTGTATGAGAATGGAAAGTGGATATTTGGAAATGCTGTTTTTCAAAGAGCCAAAAACTGCTGACTGCAACAATCACTGTAACAAAAGCTAACCTTGAAAGGGGAAAGGAAAAGGGTTAAATTAAAAAATAAAGAAATCAATGTATTTTTCTGAACATCAATAGAGGAATAAAGCTTAATTCAGTTTTGCAGCTTGCTGAGTTACAGATCAAGTGTAGAAGCAGACATATCAGTGGGCAAATATCTCCTGTGTAACCCCATTGAACTTTGTCTCTCCTCACAGGGTAAAGGTGATGATGTGCTCTCCAAATGGGAGGTAGATCCCACCAATGCCCTGGTGTCTGCTCAGAGTTTTGCTGATTCAAGTCTGATCCAAGGTAAAGAAGGTTTTATCTTTTTATAGACAAGGGTGGATTTCATATTTAATTGCAGAATGTACTAATTTTCAGTTATTCCATTGTTTTTATAAATACACATGTATCAAACAGAACATTTTTTGTAACAGGACAGCCAAAATGTGAGCTTCAAAATTGCAGAGTTTAACTGAGATACATAAATCACAATTCTCTTTAAGCTCAACTTTGTCAGTCCTAGGGAGTTCCATGTGGTTAAACCACAACATTTCCAATGCTTGGGTGTGTGTTTGAATATGCTTTTGCTTCAAATACATATCTCAAGAAAAATAATGGATTTATGTGATATTCATATTTTTTAGGTGCTGCAAAGCTGCAAGCCCTTGATAATCAGCTGTTTGTTTTGGATACAGAGGTATGGGTAAAGATTTATATTTAATCTTCACTTTACAAGGTTCTTGAACCAGCTTATAAACATATTTTTAAAGGTTTAAAGGAAAGTTTCTGTAAAATGAAGATGCTTACATTTATGGAGCATCTTGATCTTCCTGTGTTGTTGTTTTTTTTTAATTCTCCTATTCATTATTTCAGCCATGAAATGTAATATTTTGCTCAAAAAACGTCTTTTATGAAGAAAACATGAAATCATATCTGATTTTTTTTTTTTTTAATTCTAGAATATCTTAAGCACATGGGATGTTTATTCACTCACTCTCATTTGGGATTGGCCTTTAATACACATTGAAGAATTTCTTCTCACTACTGAGTCAGACTCTTCTCAAGTCACGTGGTAAGTGAAGTGCCACAGCCTCAGTCCTGAGAGGTGAAAAGTTCTCTGGTGCTGTTGCCCAGAACTGGAAGAACTTTCCAAACAACATTAGGATTGATAACATAAGGAATGATAACAGTCTTTCAATAAAAGCTTTTAAGTGAATGAATTCTATCTATGTGCACGTGCAGTGTTGAATTTTCACAATTTTTATGAGTTTAATTGGTTCCTCAAGTCCATCCCACAGAAGAAAGGTTGCCCTGGTAACCCAGCCTTGGATCTGCCCCACTGGAGCCCCTCCAAGGGCTCTTTGCCCTCTATCTTGTGATGTCTATGAAATATCTGATTCTTTTGGCCCAGGTGCTGCTGCCAAACAGGATCTCCTTGTTAGAAATTCTTTTCCTTGAAAATTAAGCTTAAACAGAATGTGTGAAAAAGTGTAACTCCTTTCAGAGTAGTTACAGTGCTAGGAACTACACAGCTCTATATTAAAATCTGCAAAGCTACAAATATATGAAAAGGTTAAAAATCTTTAGGCATCAATGCTACAGGAAATGTGCCACAAACACTTGGTTTTCTGTGGCAGGGAATTTTTGGAAATCTTTGTTGAAATTTTACTAGTCAGCAGGACAAAATAATTGGCTGTCAGTATCCTTGTGTTGAAGAAAAGAAAACCTTGTGCTTTCCAGCTTTTTCCTGTCAATTAAGATTGGAAGACAAGACCCTTGGTTCTTTCTATTGCTCTGTGCCAGTTTCAAAAAATAAGAATCACATCCATTTGAAAAGCTTAAAAATGCCAGAAATTAAATATTTGACCTCTGCATGCTAAACCACTTGTTTTTGTGTGCACTACAGGATTTTTAAATGTATAGAACACAAAACTTCTAAAATTTTCTAAGACTCAGAAGCAAAAATATTTCACAGTTTTAACCTAGGATTCATACAGCAAATTCTGCTTTCTTTTCTCTCTTTCTCATTCATTAGGCAAGGGCTTGCCAATGTTAAACTGATTGCCATGACAATGCCAGATGACAAACAGGTATAATCTCCTTATCTGTTTTATTCCTTAATTGTTATGCAATTGCTCATAGGAAAACAGGGGGAGAGGGAAGGAGGTGGCAAAGTATTTGGGGCACACAGAATTCTGAGCAGCTCAAAGTCCAAACTGCAATGTGACCTTTTATATCTCAGAGTGTAGCAAGTGAGAGCTGTTGGGATTCTTGTGGTGGTGACCAGGGTGGCCCCTGGTTGGGGTTCTTATGGATGGTTTGGGGCTTATTTGGATTTTTTAAGGCAGGCAGACAAGGAAAAGCAGCAAAATTTATTATTTTCTAACACCCCTTCACAGATCTGTTTAGTGCAATGTCTCTGCTGCCTTCAGCATCTACCCCCAGGTATAGTCAATGCAGCCAACTGAAATAAAATACCAGGATGAACATTACAGAATTTCTAAAATTAAATTAAGCCTGTTGAATGATACATAATAGGCCTAGAGAGAGAGAAGGAGACAACATCTAAAGTTTCGTTACACTTCCTCAAACTGAACATCTGCATTCCATAAAAAGTCCTACAAATCTTGTCCTCTAATTCCATAAGAATTCAGAAATGATTCTGAAAATATCACTCACTCACCAGTGAAAAAGAAACAAATAATTCTGACTTCTTTGTTTGTTTTCTCCCTTTTTTTTTTACTAGATGAGAAGCCTAATGGTTTTTGCCTTGCCCACTATGCAACAGCTCTATTCCCTGGAAGTGTCTCTGGTTTCTTCCCTTATTCAAAGTGGGATTTGCACAGTAGGTTTTGATGATTTTCTCTTTGTTCTTTGAAGGAATACAGTTGTCTTAATATGTGTAAATATTAAAGAGGGTACTGTGTTATTCTTGTTAGGTTAGAACCAATTTTTGCTAGAAACTGTGCAGGAATTTACAAAGAAAGATTAAGGGACATCCCCAAAGGATAGAGAAAAATATCCTATTATAAATCAAACTGAGCAATTTAAATTTAGTCTGAGGTCTCTTGCACTATTTAAGAGCACTGCCAGTTGTTCCTGCTGCTGTTACAGCTGAAAACTGAGAGAAGTTTAAAGTTCTCTTAGCACAGAAAAATGCTCTGGATTTATTTGCAGTTTATTTCATCTCACCTGATGGTTTCTGTTATTGCACACTACAGGATACAATCTACTTCTTGGAAGGCATTCATGAAAAGCAGCAGATGTAAGATAACATTTTGTTTGTAACTAGATCATTATTATATAAAAATGGCAGATTGCTTCCACACAGAGTGGACAAATTCACAGAGTTCCTTCTCATCCTCAGGCCCTCTGAAGACCCAGTTTCTATAGTTGTGATGAGAAGTTTAACTGAAGCCTTGCCAGAAAATAGGTACTGATTTCTATGAAACACCCACCGTTATATTGTATTTTTTAAAAAATATCTGGTTTGGACTTATATTGAAGTAATTTATTTTATTGTACCTCTAGACTAAGTCGTTTGCTGCACAAACACAAATTCACTGAAGCAGAGAATTTTGCTATTCAGTTTGGACTCGATGTTGAGGTGAGTTATTCATTCATGATAAACACATTTGAGATTAATCAGTATAACTGAAATTATGAGTAAGGTTCTTGCCCTGTAGTCCAATAGGAAGTATTAAAAATATTACAAATATTACCCAGATAGTGGAATGTTACCATATAAAACAACTCACTGTACCTGGATTATTTTTTTTTTAACAGCTTGTGTACAAAGTAAAAGCAAACACTATTTTAGAGAAACTGGCTTCAGCTTCTCTTGGGGATTATGGCCAGAAAGCCTTGCTGGATCTTGGGAATGAAGCCAAAGAAAATTTGCAAAAAATTCAGGTTTGTTTTTATTTCTACCCCTCTTTCTCTACTAAAGCAATTCAAATGAGAAAGGATCTTGGAATTAATTTGAGTTGTTTCCCTTATGCAACCAGGACACCCACTTTGTTGTGAATTACTGCATCAACGCTCCGTGGCCACTCTATGAAACCACTCGAGAAATGCTGAATTATGCTAAAGTCAGAGTAAGGGCTTTATTTGTTTCAATTTCTTCTACTCTTCAATTTCTATTCCACCCTTCTGTATGACTTGAGAGGGGCACAAACCAGTTGCAGTCACTCCAAAAGGCAAAAGTAAAGGCATTTATATAAATCCTGTGTTACCCAACATGGAGAAGCAGCAAGGCTTGTTCCAACCTCATTCGTGGTATTGCTGTAGGGCAGAAAAGAGCTCACAGTTTTATTTTTGCATCAGAAAGCAGGGTTTAGTTTTGAGTAGCAGGTTTTTTTAAGTACCTTTAAAATATCAGTTTTCAAACCAAAGCTCCAAGTAGGTCACCTTTTTTGTTTTCATTATTCCAGTCTTTCCTGCCTTATCAAACAGAACCAGAGGGATACACAATTATCTGTCTGATCCTCCATCCGTGCAGGAATCCAACCAGATGAGACTGGATCAGGTTGGGTCCAATGTAACATTGTAAAACCTCAATTTACAGAAGTCCTGACCTTTTGCTCGTGTCTTTATTGCACTCACAGTCCTGTCTGGCATGTTCTCAATTGTCAGCCAAACCCTTTCATGGCCTTTTTTCAGATTCTGAAGAAAGATAACAGAGCCATTGCTCCACCATCAGATGGGGCTCCAGTGTCCATAGCTGAGGTGAGGACAAATTCCTTGGATCTGCAGTTATCATAGAAACAATTGTAATGTAGAGTTTTACAAACTGCACTACTGCTGAACTTCTTAAAAGTCTAAACAAAATTATATTTTGTAGTATGAAAGAGAACCACTGTAATGACAGATTCAGAAATAAACCAATCCTTCAGTCATAGATTAAATTTCAGGTGCTCCATAAATTGAAGGCAGAACCTTTCTAAAATTGCTTTTAGGTATTTAATTTTATTTCTTGTGTGGTCCTGTTGTAAACTGGCCTCATCTGCCTTCAAGGAGAATCAGTGTTCTAATCATGTAATGTAACAATGTGTTAAGGCAGATATTGACCTTCAATCTCATCTGCATCCAGGTATTGAGAGCTCAGGCAAGGCTTACAACATTCTATGAAGCTTTTGGACTACAGAAATTCAGGTTTGTTTAAGATTTAAAGGAAATTTGTGATTGTTAAGCCTGTACCACTGAAATTACGATTATTTTAGTCTTTTAATATGAATTCATTAAACTTCAAGCTCTTCCTTCTCTGCCTGAACCTTCCCATCCCATGCTGTGGAGAAGGCAAAATGCAGAGGAGTTGAGTCATCCTATTTGTTGAAAACATAAATTATCTGTTGCACAGGCACTTAAATATTTTTTTTTTTTATTCAATGTGTATAGGAGGGACTGTGATTTTATACAAACACAATGTACCACTCCTCTTATTTCTTACAGCACGAGGGAGAAGAAAAAGCTTTGAAGTTCTCCCCCCAATTCCTTTGATAATGACATTTAACAAAGCTCCTCTTCCCCGTCTCACTTTTAGTGGCATTGCTTGGACAGAATTCCTGAATAACGAGGACATGTTCAAGATTATTGTTTCTCAGCTGGAAGAAGGAAATTTGCCTTGTGCACAGTACCTCTGGCTCAGGCACCAGGTGAGCTGGCACAGACATCTCTGGTGTTTATGGAGGGGCTTAAATCTCTTCAATTTTCCAGCCTGATTTCCCAGGGGCTGTTACAAAACAGCTTCTCAGAGAAGCAAAGATCCATGGCAGAACCTCATCAGTTATCACAATGATTACCTGCTCACCTGGATCCTTAGGAGGCTGAACTTCTCATCGATTGGGGAAAAAACGGATGTTTCTGATGTCAGAACTCATATTTCTAAGTCATGACAATCTGATTTATTCTGCAGTGCTTGTAATCTTCCATTCACTTTCTTGCAAGCACAGCTCTCAGGATTTTTAAGTGGACCTTTGCTGCCTACCTTAAAATCCTTTAAGAATAATCACACAGACTCCTTACTCTGAATGACACATTTAAGATAGTGAGTGTGTGCTGTTATTTTATTTTTTAGTGCAGGACTTTCAGTTCCATGTCTGTTGTTTTCTTAATGACACAGAACTATAGAAAAAGTCTGAAAGTAATAGCACAGTGTGATTTGTAAAGAAAATACTTCAAGTTGGTCTTTTTTTAAGAAGGCCAAGCTCTAGTTTTACTGAACAGAGCTATTTATTTAATTTCTATCTATGACCACTGAGGTTTTGTGTTTGTGACATTTACTGGCTGTTCCTATTAGTGAAATAGCTTTACAGAGTATCAGGTAAACACACACTCCATGGATCTGTAATTGTTCTGCTTTAATATTTTAGGCTGATTTTGAAAGCAGCTTTGATGAGAAAATGCTGAAGGATTTGCTCAATGCCATCCATTTCACTGCTCCTTTGAAGGAACTCTGTGTGTGGCTGAAAATTTTTGTGATCCCCTTCTCAAGAAGGGTTGTGCCAGAAGGACAGGTGAGACTGACTTAAGAAATGTAGATTGTCATTTTTTAGATTAAGATGATTTTACTGTCAGACCTACAGACTTCTGAATGTCAGGAACTTGTTCCTCTGTCTTTGAAGTGGATTCTTTCCCCTAGCATTTATATTTGAAATTATTTCTTTTTAAAGAAGTTTCTCATGGCAGGTTTTGCTTTGACAGATAGCATAACTCTGCTCACAACTGTATTTTTTCCAGAAAATATTAGCAAAATGGCTTGAACAAGCTGCTCGAAACCTTGAATTAACTGACAAGGTGAGTCCCACTGCAGAAACTTTGAACATCTTGTATTTCTGGATTAATAATGTAGTTGGCTAATACCAATTATTTTGCACAGGCAAACTGGCCTGAAAATGGACTCCAAGTGGCAGAGATTTTTTTTACAAGTAAAAATCAAGGTGAATTGGGAGTGACAGCTTTTGACAAGTGGACTCCTTTGGTAAGAAATGTAACAAATAAAAGAATTTGTTATTAAGATACTTCAAACATGCTCTGTGCTAGAGCTGGAATGGATGATAATTAGGTCACTGTTGGTTTTGGTGAAGATTGACTGAATTCCATGAAAGGAAAGAACCAAATTCCATTTTTCTTGTGTTCAAAGATTTAAAGAAGTGTTCGTGACAGACTCTTAATGGTCTTGTCTCCTAACATTTCACTTCTCAACGCTGTTCCAGAGCTGTGGTGACTGTGAAGAGATACAGAGGTTAAAGAAGCTGGTGAATGATTTACAAGAACTGATAAATCTGTACAGAAAATACAACTGCAGGCTGGCATTCTGTGATTTTGAAAAGGTACCTACAGACACTTGAAAAAGTGCTTTTCAGTTTGTTCTGGAAAGGAGAAGAATCTTACAGCTTGTGATTTAAAGTCAGATAAAAGGAATCCTGATGGGTGGTTGGTTAAAATTGCATTTATAAGCTGCTAAGACTGTTTGATAAGTTGTGTTACAAATTTTCCTTCAACTCTGGTTATAAATATAACAAAATAGTGTGAGAAGGTTTGGCTCAAACTCCATGGTTTGCAGGTTATTGCAGATCATCCATTGTGGAACAAGGACTGGCAACAGAGAAATTGGAAGGAAAACTGAACAAGAAAAGCTCTGTACATGAAAGAATTTATTTGAGCTAAAGAGGGATTCTTGCTCTGGAAGTCATTCTGTTTATTTCTGGTTGTTGGATTATGCATTAGAGATGTGAGTGGCCTTGCACTCACACGTGTGATGTTCTAACGTGGCCTTTTTCCCCTGGCTGCCCAGGAAAATGCAGCCACCATTGTGTTTCGCATGCTGGATAAAATTTTGGCACCAGAGCTTGTCCCATCAATTTTGGAGAAGTTTATAAAACCCTACCTGTGTGAACACAGCCTACAAAAAGATGAACTTCTTCTGCAGTATGTCAAGGTACCCATATTTTCTTCCTTTTGAAGAAAGCTATTTCAACATGAGGAAGCAGAAACCAAGTCTGATGAACATTTGAATTCACAACGGAATTTTAGGCCCAGCTTTTAGATTAATCTTATTCCTGTCAATGAACTTAATGCTAGTTCCTGTTTCAGTTATGAAGCAATCCATTAATGTCCAGAAAACTTTAAATTTTTGTTCATATTGTGAGATACCCCTATCTTTCCTGATTTAAAATCTAATCACCTTTATCACAACCCACAGGATTTGCTGGAGCGCTGTCGGACACGATCAATTTCAGTGTTTGAAACTGCCTGGGAGGCCAAGGCAGCAGCTGTCATTGGCTGCATCTCTGACACAGCTGTAAGTACATTTTGTGAAAGGCATTAAGTGACTCCAACACATCAATTGAGA
Organism: Orthonyx spaldingii; assembly: GCA_013397795.1. Lineage (NCBI taxonomy): Eukaryota > Metazoa > Chordata > Aves > Passeriformes > Orthonychidae > Orthonyx > Orthonyx spaldingii. The sequence continues at coordinate 283,206 of VZTJ01000622.1, read as the reverse complement.
CCAAAACATGATTTTTGCATGATCATCTGACTACATTTTTACATGAGGGCTATGAGGAGAAAATAGTGTGTTGTCTTCTTGTTCTCTTTTAGTCTTCTCCCATGTGGTGTTCTTTAAGGATGTAAATGTAGTTGTGATGTCATTGCATGGAAAACTCACCAGTTTTAATCTGTGTGAAACCACAGTGTCATAAATGACTGCAAGCATTTTCTAATCCAACTTGACACATCCTATGATGACCATAAATGCCCTTTATGCAAGTGCAGATTGGGCAAGGAAATAAAATACCTGCCTGAAGGGATCAGTCACGTGTGAACAATACTGCAAGGGACTACTCTGAGACTTATTTTGTTGGTGTTTGTTCTGCAGCTGAAATTTGATGCAGTTCTGCAGATAATGCACGGAGCTGTGGTGCCCTGGAGCGCAGCAGTGGAGCAGCTGGTCAGACAGCACCTGCAAATGAACCATGCCAAGTAAGCAGCATCCCCAGCCCACCCTGGGCTGGGGAAACGCTGTGTATCTGCTGTGGTGAGATGGTTAAATCACGTGGCTGGGGTTAACAAAGGCATTCATGGTGGCTGAATTTGTCCCCAGAGTGAAGCTACTGCAGGAAAGTTACCGCCTGATGGAGATGAAGAAGCTGTTGAGAACCTATGGGATAAGAGACACCAATCTTTTAAAGGACAAGCAGATGATAATGGTAAGTTATCAAGACTTTAAGTTGCTCCAAAGGTCACGCTGAACAGCGCTTGGTGATTTTTGTTTTAGCATTTGGGGTTTTTTTTAACATCTCCTCTTCATTAGGAGAAAACATGAGTGTTTCTGGAGAAGGTCCTTGATATCCTGAGGAGCCAGAGGAATTTCCAGAGTTCCCAGGCTAATTCTGTCCCCAAGCCCTGTTTTGTCCCCGTTACACTTCAGTCAGGTTTTCTCTAGATAACAGTTTTAAGCTTCCAGGTAACTTGCTTGGTACAAGCTGAACAGTTCCATTGGTGAAGCAGTGTGTACAAACTAATTCCTTTGTTATCCTGGACATCACCAAACTCAAGTCCATTCCTGTTTTCTTGTGGCAGAGGCTTGTGAGATACATTCTCAAACAAGATACCCCTACTTGCTTGGAGGATGCCTTGAAAATTGTGAAAGCATACATGTTGCCCACTGGGGAAGTCTATTTCCTGAGGATGATGGACCTGATTGACAAAGAAAGGGTAGGGAAACTCTTCCTGTCAGTCGATCCTGGAATTTACAGACACTGAGGCCTCTTGACAAAACAGGAGCAAATTGTATTGCTGAAATCTTATCAGCAGTTTGCATATGTATTTTTAATTAAAATTATTGATTCTACACCTAGCTGCCTATGCTCACTGAAAATTAATCCTTTGTCAGAGTTTTATCCTTCATTTGTTGCAGAAAAGGGTGAAAGTTATAACCTGCAATACACCAGATGAGTTTGGAATTCAAGGGTTCACATATTTTTGTGTATTGTCTTTGCTTATCCTCTTGGCCATTGTGCAGCCATTGCATCAGAACAAGAATTTGTACACATAACTCAGCTTTTCCAAAAGCAAATGCTCTTTCCTTTTTATTATTTATGTTTTAATTTTGTCCCCTTTTCTCCCTTCAGGGAGAAGAATCCCTGACTCTGTTAAAATCTCTGCCTCCTGCTAAAGCTGAGGAAGTTGCAGAGAGATTGACTCTGTGGGGAAGGCTGGTGTTACAGAACAAAGCAGATGATCCCGAAGAGGTACCAAGGCTTTTCACATCATAAAATGTGCACACAAGTTATTCTGAAAAGGAGAAGTGTGGATATTTCCTGTGAGAGCTAACACATTGTGGAGTAAACACATATTACACCTATAAAATATTTACTGTTTCTATAAAGGATTAATATTTAAAATAACTTTCTCTTCCTTTGCTTTTCAACTGGTTGTACCTTACATTGGTAATTGCTGCTTAAGAAGTTGGTGGAACATTGCATTTTACTTTAAGAGCTGAAGCCCAAATCCGTTCCTGGCAACATTTTTAACAAAAAAATACAAACTTCTTCCTTTCCTGCAGCAAAAGCCACAAATGTTTGTGACTAAGACACTGGTGGAAATCCTCAAATTCCTGTTCAGCATTCAAAAAGGTAAGGTACAACTTCAACATCTTATATCTTGCTTGTATAAATGGAATCAAAGTAATTGTTCTTCTCCTCCAACAGACAATCCTGTGAAGAAATATGAATGTGAGGAAAACCTAAAGATGTTTGAAACACTTGCTACCCTGCAGGTGGGTATTTTTATTGTTTTAAATCCCTTTTGATTTGCTGTAGTTATTCCAATGGTTCTTATCACATGGATCATATTAAGAATTAATTGTATTTACAACGTGCATGCAAAGGTTGGTTTTATTATTGACTTCAAATTGATTCTAAGGCTAATCTAGCAATTTAATCTAGCCTGGGGAGGTCCCCAGTTAGAACTCAGTTGTCTGTTTAATGCAAAAATTAGATACTCTCACTAAAGCCTTAATTGCTAATACTTGAAAGATTTCATGATAAAGTGCTGTAATAATTTATTAAGGTTTTGGAACAGTAGGTAAAAAAGAAGCAATTTAAAGGAAGTTACATAGATCCAAATATATAATTTTTTTTTTTTGTTACAGGAATATTTTGATATCTTTCTCTCAGATGAAGAGTACAGGAACCCTTCACTGATGTCTGCACTTCTTGAAGATCACATAAGTGCTTATGAAAGTGTCAGATCTGCATCCAAGTCTAGAAAAGTGCAAGCAGTGAATTGTAATTCAGAAGGTGGCAAGCCCAGGAACCCTCCCACTGAATCAAGGCTGTACAGACTGGTTTTGCTCCTGCAAGTCTCAGAGCATGAACTGGGAGAAAAACTGGCCTTGAGAGCCCTGGATGATGGGAAAGTGGAAGTGGCTGTGAATATATGCAGGTAAAACTGCAGAGCTTTTTAATGGGCTTTTCTGAACTGTTTCTGCCACTTTTTTGAATTATGCAGAGCAAAGGAAAGGGTTTTTTGTCTTAGTTAAATATGTAGAACAGAACGTGGCCTTAAGTAAAAGCCCTAAGAACTCCTGGGTTTTCATTTTGAACATCCTTTTCTTTCTTAATAGGGAGTTCTATGACAATCACTGGAATGAAAAGACAGGGAAGCTGCTGTTTTCAGTGTGTCAAAGGCTTTGTCACATGCTGGGAGCTGATGTTCCAATGATCACTCCTCAAGGCATGAACCTCCCAGCAGTGATCCATGAGCTGGCTGGCCAAGCAGCTACCCTGTGCAGCCCAGGTAATTACTGCCACCATTTAATTGTGTTCGTGTTGGGAGCCCAGCTTTCCAAACACGATTCCATAAACCTGAAAACAAAGTGAGTTTCTAGATCTGAATCTGCAAAAATAGGTGCTGCAGGATTGTTTCCTTTTAATTTGAACCTTGCATTCCTGCTAATGATCTTGATATTTTTACAGATTTGGTGTTGGATTGTCTGGAGCTGTGTAAATATACTTCACTTGCCAAGGAAATTCATGGACAGTGCCAAATGGACAATTATGAATTTACAGCAGAGGTATTTTCTGTGCTGTTCACTGTATTATTTTCCCTCTCATTTCTCCACCACTATTTAATCAAAAAGCACAACAACAAAAAAAAACCCCACAGAGAGCTCTACAAATAAAAAATTCCTAGATTTTGTGTGTATTTCTACTTAAAGAATAAACTGATTTGAGTCCTAGAAGCAGTGCAGCTGTGGGACAACAAAAAGTAACATTCTCCACTTACACTTCAGTATAATAAATCCTGCTGAAAATAGTGATTTTTATCAAACAGCTTCTGCCAGGACTGGCAGAGAGCTGAGTTGGAAGTATGGCAGGGAGGGTTTGATTTTTAAATGAATGTATTATGTGAAAGCTTTCCCGAGAGTTCTGTAAACCTTTAAGATGATCAAGTTCTTGAATGGCATCTTTGTTTTCTGGTTAGGTCAAGCAGTGCTTTAGGCTGCTTGAAATGAATGGGCTCTTACAGCTGGAGTGGAGTGGAGCAAAGTGGCTGGGCTTGTTTAGGCCCAAAATGTTATTTTTTTAGAAAATGATCCATTTGGAAAATGTTTGCTTATAATATCTGGCCAAGAATGTTTATGAAAGCCTCCAGGAAATTAAATAAGAGTTCATTTTGGCTGTACAACTAAACAACTGCAACATGAAAGGCAAATGTGGCCACTCCAGGTAGGAAATGTATTTATTGCTGCTGGCCATTTAACAGAAGTATGATTTTCAAATAGAACTTCATGTTCACATCCTGTGCTCCAAAACAGAAACCTCTTGCTTTGTCAGTGGACTTATTAACTCTGCCTTTTTTTGTGTGTACTTTTGGCAATGTTCTTACTTAGACAACAACTTCTGGAGGAGAGAAAGATCCTTATGAAGAGTGGACTTACGATGATTTCTTTAAAGAAGATGGGATAGTCCTTGATCCTCATACCTCTCTTCCAGTTGCATATGAACTTGCATCTGCTGTTCTGCCTATTTGTGGTAAGCTTGCTCTCCTGACCATTGAGACAATATCAAATCTGTGTTTCTTACTGATTTTTATCTAGAAATATCAATAATTCAGCACGTGGGTGGGAATTATCACTGCAGAAATCTCAGTTAGACCAGCTCAGGGTGGAAATCCCCATCAGGGGGTGTAGAATGGAAAGATGACTTTGGGTTTGATTCTTATTGTCACAGATGAAGAGTTTAATGTTGACTGTCTCATCCAGGGGATTTACATACAAAGCAGTTTCTGAAAGCTGTTGGATTCCTTTGTGAGTCTGAAAGATATTCCCTGCTAGAAAATAAATTCTGAGCAGGCACAGTTAAAAATAGCAGCAGATTGGGGTTCAGGTGTCTCTGTTTTATGTCCTGTCCCCGTGGTGTTTTTAGGGTTCTCCCAGACTTGCTGCTGATGTGCCTTTTCTGTCTTTCAGAGGACAAGCTGCACCCCTTGGAGTCTCAGAGCCTGGCACACCGAACCTTCATGGAAGGTATCACAAAAATCCCCTCCTTCCAGGGACACCAGGGCAGACCCACCACAGTGAAACTCTAAACAGACCATGGAAAACATGAGGTTTAAATTCACCCTACACATGCATGACTCTCTCACAGGGGGTTTTCACAGGTGCCTAAATGTTCCACTTAAAGCCATATTTTAGGGGTGGTTTGGTTCAGCACAGAAGTCACCAGTGTGGGTGGTAATTCCTACCTTTCCACCCTGTGATTTTTGAGCATCTCAAAGCCTGTACTTCAGGACAGAAGTTCTACCACTGTGAGTGAGGATCATCAAAGCCTGTCCAAGAAGACAACTTCTGGTCAAAAACTCGGGGGTTTTGAACTGAAATGGGAATCTGTATTACATTAGAAGCCCTGAGGATTTTAGGTTTCAAAAGCAACTAAGGCAGATCCTATGGCACAAACTTAGTGAAGAAAAAGAGAAACTGCTCTGATATTAACTCCAATAACAATATGCATCATAAATATTTTCTGGTTTTGAAACCTTCCACAGGACACAACTTCCTGCTGCCTGTTGGGTCTCCCTTCTCCGCAGCAGTGCAGAACCTGCTGGAGTGCAGCCAGTTCCAGCTGGCCCTGCAGCTCACGGTCTGTGCCTTTGGGTCCTGCCTCCAGCACAGCATTTCTAACAGCCTGGATCTGACCCTGAGTGAAAAGGTAACTTTTAGCAAGTTCAGAGTAGTTCTTTAAGGATCTGGGAGGCAGGGGAAAGGCTCTCACGTGAACTTTTATTTGCGCCACTTGATCAGGTGTTGAGTCAGTTTGTGAAAGGAGCTGGTGGTTTCTTCCCTGTTTTTCATGGTCCTCTCCCTATTTGCAAAGTGTTCAGAACTGAACTTTTATTCCTGGTCTTGCTGCAGAGACTGGAATGAGTGTTAATAATGGTCATTAATGGGTTTTTTATGGTTTTAATAATCTGTTCTTTCATGTTGTTTTACCATTGGTCAGTATGGGAAAAGTCACAAGTAGAATATTCAAGAAACACTCCTCAATTCAAAAGCACGTGGAAAACAGAAATCCTTTTCTGTCTAGAAGAAATCTTTGTAAGGCCTTAAATAAACCTGAAAATACAATTACTGCAGCACCTGCTACTATGCTGGAAATGACAAGAAGTTGAAGATTTAGAATTTATTTTAATTATGTGCTGTTTTCTTTCTAACAGCTGCACGACAGTGATCTCCTGCTCACTGAAACCAGAAGCTTCCTCATAGCCATGAAAGAGAGGAGCAGTTCAGTGATCAGGACCTCTGTCCTGAACTTACTACACAAGGTGAGAATCCCCTGGAAAGGTGGAGTGAGCCACTTTCTTCTGCTCTGCCTGGCAGCCACGTGGAATTGTTTTGGCTGGAAAAGACCTTTGAGGTTGTGGAGTCCAACCCTCAACCTAAAACCAAGCCCACAACTAAACCTTGTCCTGAGCACCATATTTTCTAAATGCCTGTAGTGGTGGTGTGTCTCAATCACCCTTCTCTGAAGAGCCTTTTCCAAAGAGTATTTGAGCCCCCTGTGGGCTGTGGCTTTGTTCCTGCTCTGATTGCTCTGCTTGGAAGGTTCTGTGCAGTGGGAGCCTCACCTTTGGGGGATCCTTTAGAGTCCCAAATTATAGAGAATACCAGAAGTCCATTACTATCTCATTTTAAATCTTAGATTTGTTTTAGATTGGTAATTTTTCTAGGTGGAGGCAGTTTTGAAAAAGCTGTCTGCAAAACCTGCAATTTACCATCTTCTAAGGCAGTTTAGACTAAGGAAAGTTGCTTTCAGACTGGCTTCAGGATATTCAGATTTTAAATTTTAAATCCTGAAGTGCATTTTTATTCTTTTTTTTCCCCCTAACTTAAAGCCCCAATACATGTCTAAATTATGGAGTATTTTTCACATGTTGCACTTGATACACAGAGACCAATTGAATCAATTAAGCAAATTCCTAAAGTTTATAACTTTTTTTTTTTTCCCCAAACCATAGGTGTTCAACTCTCGTGTCATCGATGAGAACCTGGCCCTGGGCTATTGCACCATTCTGCCCAAGGAAGAGATGTTCAATAAGCTCTGGGATATCATAAACAATTCATGGCAAAATTACAGAAAAGTTTCGGTAAATTCCCAACTTTGAGTTTCTTCAGCAAGCAGAGAATGTCAAAGAGATTTTTCATTCAGGGAGAGGAGCTGCCTCTGTCCCACAGGGTGAAGTTGTGCACAGGCAGTTGCTGCCAATATTCACGTGATTTTCAACCCATGCATTGGGTTACCTCATCATGATTTATTCCAAAGCTTGAAGTGATTTCTTTCAGGTGCCATCATCATTTAAATCTACATTCTATTTTGGATAAGTTGTTCTCTGGCAGCAGTCCTCAAGAATGGAATGAGTGAATATATCTGTTACAATATAAAGGAAGATGGGAAGTAAAGCATAAAGAAATGGGGAGGGAGAGTGATGCAAATTCTGAGAAAATGCCTGAAAAGTACCTTTTGTGTTACTTTCAACAATGTTAGGAAAATATTTTAGAGAAAGTAAATTCTAAAGTAGCTTTGAACTGCCAGCTCAGGAGGTGGGGTAGTCCTGACACCTTCTCTGAGGTTTTTTGGTTTTTTGTCCAGTTGTGTGATCATTTATGAATTGTTTGAAGTTCCTCTAAGGATTTAAACCTCAGGATTCCCAATTTTCAGATTATTTATTAGACTTGTATTAATTTCCCTTCTCCTTCCTTCTAGGCAGTGGCTCTGGTGGGAGCAGAGCTTGCTGACCAATATGGTGAAGCAGAAGAGAAGAGAAAATTCCAGGAATTGTTTATTGATGCAGAATGGGGTATCAGGCTTGGTAAATTTGGTGTAAGTTTTTATTTATTGACTTATTTTAGGGTTTTTTAATCAGTTAATAATACCAATATAATCTGAGATGTGGGGGGGGGGGTTTTAGGCAGATTTCCCATTTGAATGTAAGTGAAGTTTGGGTTTTAGTTTTTGATTTTTCATTCTGCTTGTCTGCAAATAAATAAATAAAATATCAGAAATGGAAATGCAATCATTGAGGAGGCTGCAAAAGAAAATTTAAATTCTTAAGGATTATTTGGCACAGGGGATAGTCAGCAAATACTCTGCTTTTTCCTGCTCTGAAAATGTCTGGATTGAAACTAAAAGAATTAAAAGCTCCACTGTGTAAGGAATTAGCCCTGATATTGTCTAAAAGACTTTTTTGATAAGATGATTGTGTTTTTATCTGTAGATTTCTTTTGAGACTGTGTTTAGACAGCCACCAGTCAGGAAGAAAGAACTCATAAGAGTGCTGGTGCAAAACCCAGAAGTGGACACAGGCCTCATCTTGAATTACTGCAGGTACTGACTCCATCAAATCCATTGTTGCTGCAATAACAACCATGGCCACTGAAATCTAAATAAATCCTAATTAATACAATATGCAAACTGTTCTTTTTCAAAAAAATGCTATTCAGATTTGATGCTGGCCTTGGATTGATTTATTCATAAGGAAAGAAGCTCCTGATGACACCAAAAGTCACAGAAAAAATCATATTCTGTTCTTTCCTAGCATTTTCATGCTGGACAGTGATGCTGCACTGCAGCTTTGCATTGAAACCCTTCTGCTCCAGAATTCAAACACAAATGGTGTTGAAGATGACTCTGCAGAAAGCAGGGAGAGGCAACCTCATTCCACATTACTGCTCAGAGCACTAAAAATAATTCCTCTGCTGAGCAGCACCAAAGACCTGGTCATGAGCCTCAGTGGAAGATTGTGGAAGGTAAAAAAATGATAAAATAAAGACAAAACACAGCCAAATCCCTGGAATCTGCATTGAGTGATGCTGCCTGTCACTTGAATGACAGATGAATAATTCCACAGAAACTGGAAAGGTTGTGTTTTTTCCAAATTTCCTTAAAGCATATAAATGTTAAGCTTCAGTTTTCTGCCTCTCTACAAAAGAAATTAGAGCAACACATCTACTTTTCTTATATGAGGGCTAGGAGCCTTTCATCCCCACTTCCCTTAAAAAGCAACCAGCCAGAAAACAATCAAACAAAAAAGTAATTTCTGAGTACACTGGAAAGGTTCTACATTAACAATAGGTGGAAGGTAAAAATGATATTTTGGGGCTGTTTTTCACTTGTTTGGGGTTTGATTTTGTATTTTGGAGGGTTGGGCATTTGTGAGGTGGGTTTTTAGTTTTTTGTGGGGTTTTTTTTGTTTTGTTTTGTTTTCAGTATTGTTTGGTCTTTCTGCAAAATCCTGCTGACTTTTTTAGGATTTAGGATTTAAGGAAGTGTTTTAGAGAATTATGTCCTGATGATTACATTGACGTAACACTGAAGAAACAGTAATTGGTATTAAAATTGGGAAAAAAATCAGCACACTTGTGTGTTTTTATGAGACAAACCATGGAAGATCTTATCACATAGATGATTGTTTTGAACAGCTGGATCCTTATGATTATGAAACTCTGGAAATTGTCCTGAGAGTGATGCAAAGTGCTGATGAGAAGAACACCAGCATCCAGCTGAGCCAGGTATGTCCAGATGTGTTGCCTTGCTAATGGCACCTCAATCCTGCTCTCTTTATTGGTGCAGCTCTTCAGGACTGTTGAAACCAATTGAATTAGTCCATGCACACATCTTTCCCTCAGAAAACAACCTTTAAAAAAGTGATTTCTAGGAGTTTCTCAGCAATTCTTGTAGCAGGGACAAAAAGTCTACAGATATTTAATAACTGGCCCAAAAATTGCCTCCAGGATTTAGTAGTTTTTTGTTTTGTTTTTTTTTTGTTCCCCTAGGCTTTGAGCCTCCTCAAGCATCTGAAATCTTACACAAGGATTTCTCCCCCAGTGGACCTGGAACACCAATATGTTTTGGAGCAGATGATTCCCTTGTCTCCAGCTGCTCACACCAGGCTGCCCTTCCACCTCCTGTTCTTCAGAACTTCCCACTCTTTCTGGAACATCATCTGTAAGTTCAGCATTTTTTATGGCCATATATATATTTATCTATCTCAAATTCCCTTTCTCTGCTGTCTGTGGCCTTTAAAGTGCTACAGTAGATGTTGTACATTAACTGTAATTCTCTATTAATGCAGTTTTCATCCCAAGCACTTGTTGTGCTCCCATATTGCTGCCCAGATGAACTAAAATGATAAATACAATGCAGGGTTTTTCCTCAGATTCTTTCCTAAGACTTGTAAAATTTATCCACATTCCCCACTTCCCAGGCCAGTGGGGATAATTAAGATCTTATCCTTTCTCTCCCAATGGAGGTCCCCATCCACCAATAAACTGAAAGTGCTTAATTTCACAGAGGAAGCTGCCAGTGGATTGTGACTCTGTCACTGGCAACTGACTCTTCCCTTTCAGCTGCAGAGCTCAGTGAGGAAACCTTCCCAACACTTCTGCTGATTTCCAAACTGATGAAGGTAAAGTAGCACCTTGAAGGAATTTATTTAAATATTATTCCCCCGCACCCCAAAAAAAGAAGTTTTCATCTTCCTCTTGCATGGTGTTGGCCTCGGTGTAGAAGCTCTGACAACTCTTAATCCACTCTAACATTTCTCCAGGTTTCCCTGGATACCTTCCACATGTCTGCAGTTCGACACGTGTTTGAAAAAAAACTGAAACCAAAAATATTCGAGATGAGAAGCAGTGGCTGCACCTCCATTGTGAACAAAGAAACCATGAAAACTGTGCAGGCTCTTCAGTCCTATCTGCTGTCCATTGTCAACCCAGAGTGGGCTGTGGCCATGGCTCACAAGATTGCCCAGGAATTTCCCATAGGTGAGGTGCAAATGGGATGGGGGCAGAACAGGGACAAGCAGAGCGAGGCTGAGAGCAAACATTTGTTCACTGACCTTGGACAACACCCAGCAAAGCTTGAGGGTGAAAATGAATTTGTCTCCTGCATCCAGTTGTGAGCAATAGGTTGGAAGAACAATAGGTTAGAAGAAGCCATTTGATAGCACAGCATCACCATCAAATCCTTTCCCCCCTCTTGTTAAAGCATCATAGAAGGGCTTTAAGGTCCTTCCAGCCAAACCAATCGTATTCCAACCTGGACACCTTCCACTAGACCAGGTTGCTCCAAACCCCATCCAACCTGACCCTGTTGTCTTGCCAAAAGTTTCTGCATGTTCCTACCATCTTCAGACAACTTTTCCACCAAAAGAAAATATTTCAGCCCAATTTAATGACCTTCTCTGCTATTTGAATCCACATAAATAATTTTTATTTTGCTGTTCAGACACAAAAGTTTTCCTAATATTTTAAATAGCTTCTAAATATTTTTTAAGTCTTTAAAATAAAATGGATATAGTGTATACTGTAGGAAGGATTAATGAAAATTTATTTACTTCTTTCCTTTCCCTTTTTTTAATATTTAAAAAGGTCCTGACCATATCCAGGCACTGAAATTCTGTCTGTATCTGGCTGAGAAATGGCTGAAGAATGCTACAGCTGAGGTAATGTGAACTGCTGGCCAGACTGTTGTGAAGTTATTACAAAAATTACAAAATACTTAACGTTAATATTTTGATTTTTGGTGTTTTGGACAGTGATGTGTAAATTGTACCATAACCAACCCTGATATGGGAAATGCTTTTGGGGAATTGACCCTCCAGAAGAATCCCCTGTGTCCTGTAACATTCCCTGCAAAATTCAGGCTTAGTGTTCTTGGAGCTTGGACAAAAAAGAAGCAGTTTTGGGGAAGAAGAATTTGTTCTTTCTCTTGTTGTGTGCATTTTTCCTGCTGCAGGAGAGTGAGGTGGAATCTCTTCCAGCTTTGATCAATACCATTATTAATTTTTGCTTTGAGTTCCAAGAGTCTTCAGCTGTTTGCAGGGTTTATAGATAAAGAAAATCTGCTTTGACTTGATTCTCAGGCTTGTTTTCACATGGTTTCCTTCCACAGGGAAAGGTGAATAAGAATCTCAGCTTTGATTAAAGATATCAAACCTCCTATGGAGTTGTTGAGGCACAAAGAACACTGAATAATTCTCTGTGTTTAGTCACATGATCAGATAGAATTGTGCCAAAATCAAACTGTAATTTGAGCAGCCACGAGTTTTAATCTTTTTTTCTTCTCCGTTTTACCTCAAGCTCTCTTAATTTTACCTACTGGCACCTATTTTATTTGGCTTTTTCACAACACAGCTTTGCAATTTTTTTCAAAACACCTTTCCTAGCTAGAGCAGTGTGGTTAATCTTCTCTGTCTGCAGAAAAAATACCTGTGGGTGCAGGTGTGGGGACACCTCTGAAGAGCTGATCCTGCTGGCCAGTCTGTAAAAAGTTGGTTTTTCTTGTGCTTTTGAATAAAAGAGGCTTTTTAATGTAAAACTGTGGTGTTTTGCTAAAGGATGAGCTACGTAGGAAAGCAGAAGTCCTCCAGGAGAACTTGCACGTGCAGTACAAGAGAGCAGCAACAGAAAATGTCCTGATAACAAATAACTTGAACACAGGGGAGCATCTCAAGTTCATTGGGAAACCAGCAAATCTGATTGTTTTACTGTATGAACACCACAGTATAGACCAAAGGTTCCAAAATCCAGCAGGCAGAGATTACCCAGGTGAGTTTTTGCAGAACCCAGGCTCAGAGGAGCAAAGGGAAGCTCTTTAAAAAACCCCCAAGGCAGGTAATGCTGGTTTGGAGATTCACCGTGTGCACCTCTTGCAGATATCCACGTGGCTGCTAAGGAGATAGCTGAGATTCACAGCCTGGATATGAACAAAATCTGTGACAAACTGCTGGCTAAATGGCTCTGTCCAAGCACTCCACCCTCAGGGGTAAGGCTTCACTTTGGGCTTTGAAGGAAAACCACCAGTTATCTAAAATATGAGAGGTTTTTTGTCCACTTATTCAAAAAAACTGAGGTTATTCTGCACAAATTGCCTGTAGAACTCATGGATCTATTTAAGATTTTGATGCCTTCCTAATGTAGCACTCTGCTGTCTCTGGTGAGAAGGATTTGAAATGCTTTCCCTTCTCCCTGTAGGGATTAAAAGCTTCCCTCTGGTGCTTCAAAAGGGCTGTGCAGCCAGCCTGAAGGAGTAAAGCAGCTGTAAATATATCAGCCTCCTCAAACACTGGTTCCAGCAGGGGTGTGACCCAGCCATTGATCCAAACAATGTGGAAAACTCATCTCATTTTTATTTCTTTTTAAAGGAAACCCAAGAAATCTTTGGAGATGTGCAGGAGGATGAAGAACTCCGCAGGTGTGTGTGGTGTCTTAACCTGTAATATGATGAATTATTTTTAACTTGCCAGTTAAAAATGGCTTTTTCAAGAAACCTCTCAGTGTGTGTGATTCAGAGCTCATTGTTCTTATTTTTACTTTCTGCTGACATCACTTTGGAATCATCCAGTATTTATTTATGCCACTGAACAATAACTTACAGATGTAAGCTCTTAAGAGTAGCTTTTTGGAGGTTTTCCCCTCCTTTTTCTATATCATTGGAATATCTTATCCTTGCTCTCTTTTTGACAGTGACATATTTACATTTCAGTGACTGCTGGTGTGCTGTATTTCATTACTTGCATTAAAAACAAACCCATTTTTGCAGAGTTATTTACCTCCTTCAGTCTCGCCCCATGGATTACAGTTCAAGAATGCTTTTTGCAATCACCACATCTGACACATCTGTGAGTTGCTGAATTCTTGGTTTAGCTTTTTACCTCTTCAGAAAATCAAATGATGGCTGCTTAACTGCTTCGACCTATGGCCTTTGCATCTGTGTTTGTGATTTGTATGAGCTTTGTGCTTTCCCCCCTTCACCAACCTTTGGGTTAAAATTGGGTTTTTCATTGAATTTTGCTACTGACTCTCCAGAGCAGCCCTTCTACTCTGGGTTTTCTAAACTTACTGCTGGTATTACCTGAAACAACTTCATGAAACACTTTCTAGAATGTTCCTGAAGCTTGTGCAAGACATTGGCTCACTTTGGGTGGAATTAAAGCAGGGTGGTAAAATTGTTTCAACAGAACCTTAACCTCCAGTTTCTCCACACTTAAGAATTTTTGTGACATTATACATCACAAATATTCAAATATCTTTTTCTTGCCTGCATTAATAGTCTTACATCTAGAAAACTAGAGGGTTATGCACATCTAGGATGAGCCTTTCTAGTCATTCAGCTGGTTTTTGTGACTTTGGGATGTGTTTTCCCCCTCAGCCCTTTGGGGACACCCAGCTGACATTTGCTCACAGGACCAGAGCATTCAGGTGTTTGCTCTACCTGGCAGACACCAACACTGTGGAGTCACTCTTCAAGAAACCCATTGAGAAAGTCAAGTAAGATGATTTTTTTTTTTTACATATTTTTTATTATAGCAACAGAAGGACACTTTTCAGTGTTATCCTGGGCTTGAGTACACGAATTAAAATTGAATCATCACCTCACTCCTGCTTTTTGGGGTTTATTTTCACAGGTATTTTCTGAAGTGCTGCATTTATCTGGCAGAGTTTGAGATCTTGAATATTCCATATACTTATGAATCATTCCACAAGAGTCCTAAGGAAGGCATGATTAAAGGGCTGTGGAAGAACCACAGTCACGAACCCAGGGTAGGATTTTTAAATCCTTTGTAAATTTTGTTAATTCACATCTCTCTGCAAAGCACAGGCTTTTCTGAACAGAAGTTGCTTCAATGTACTCTGGAAATGACAGTTAAAAGCTCTATCCTTCCTACAATTACAAAATACAATGATATCACATTTAGATTGTTTTGATTTTGTTTCTCTCATGTGTAAAATCATTTTGAAGGTGGCTTGGAAAGGTTTGAAGATGACGAATTTCTGTTAAAATGCAGCATTGTCCTTGCTCTCCTGCAGGCTGTGAGGCTGGTGACACAGCTCAGTTTAGAGTACAAAGTGTTTGATCCCCAGCTCTGGAATGGCCTCCTGCAGAAACTCCTGGGCTTCAACATGGTAAGGAATTTGTAAGGATAAAGTCCTGCAGCAAGGTGAGACAAAAGCTGGGTTTATCCAGTGATTTCTGAAGAATGGGATAGGTACAGAAACTGTAAACCATGGTCACCCTGGGCTCTGAGATACTGAGCTGCTGAAGATTTGAGGAATTTGAATTTTTATCTTAAATTGTTATACTTTCATTTTTTTTTAAGCCTTTCAGAGTAAATCCTATGGTAATAAATTAAATTTTCTCCATATTATTATAACTTTATAACATGATAGGCACATTCCTGTGTGCAAATATGTACAAACTGTGCATGCATGTATTTACCTGTGTACATATCCATACACAAAACATGACCCTGAAATGGATTTATAATGATGGAAATCCTGATTGTTGCCATTCAGAACCTTAATTACCTGTGACTGTCAAACATGATGTGAAGTTGCTGCAGCCCCAGGAGGTAACAGATGTACCTGGCAGTGTGGTTGATAATTTAATTTAATTTACTAAACCACAAAGCATATTTCCATAGGTATCAAAGAACACAGGTGTCTTAAGAAACTCTCAGTGTGCATCCTGCAGGCAAAACAAGCTAAATGCAGTTCTGTAGATTATTGCCAGATCTTCAGAAACACCAAAGTACTTGAATTTTATTTTATTTTTTTTTTTCAGATTCAGTATCTAAGAAGAGTTTTGATTGCAATTACTGGGATTCCTTCACTATGGGAGGTAAGCAAATATTGTCTGGCTTCTCCTTTTTTTCCTCACTTAACAGGAATTGGAGTGGTTTTGTGTCAGCCACGAAAAGATTCTTTTTGAATTCCTGTTCTTTTTATGTCAGTAAACATTGGACAGAACCATTTTGCCATCAGTCAGAACATGCCTAAATCTTAAACTCTGAGATAAGGACAGCAATGTTAGGGAATAATTGATGCAGGATGAATCAAAAGGAATCTTGACAGGCTTCTTTGAGGTGCAGTGGGTGGGGGTGTCTGTATTTGCTGGATTTGGCTGTTACTTGAAGAAAACTTTGTTGCCACAGATCCAGAGCTTCAGCCGAGCCTGGCGCAGCGTGGTGCTGTCCCCCTTCCTCACAGGTGGGGTTGTAACTCCCTCTCCTGCTCCTGGAGTAACCTGCTTGTAGATTTGCTACACCTTGTTCTTTCTTTCTTTCTTTCTTTCTCAGCCTCGTGTCCCCCCAGTCCCAAACAGCTCCAGGAGTGCCGGGAATGCTTTGTGATCCTGCTCAAGTGAGTTCAGCCCTGACCTAACACTGCTCCTCAACTCTCTGCACATGAACCAGTCTTGCACTGCCTTTACAGTGTAAAAAACACATTCTTTCATTATTTTATTCACCACAGTGCTCTGACTTGCTCAAAAGAACCACCAGAGCTCAGAGAGCCTGACTTGAACCAGAAGTTAGTCAGGAAATAGGTTTGGGTTGGGAGGGACCTTACCTGGAAAGGGATCCTGCACTGCTGTGCAGACACATCTGCACCAAAGCTCTGTTCTGGGCAGTTGGCCAACAATTCCCCTCAAAACAGGACCTTGGCTGCTTAGAAAGAAACTGGAGTTGTGAGTTGGGTTTTTTTTCAGGCTAGAAATTCCTCATGCATTTGTATCCAGTGAAACCCCAACTTGCTTGGCCATTTCTGAAATGAATGTGAGGTAGAAATGTGTTCTCTGCCCGACTCACAAATCTCAGGGCAGTTGTTCTGACAGCACTGAGCCATCCAGGGAAACAAATCACAGCTGAGACCTTCCCTCCTGATCTCCTGAAGGTGTCCTGTCCTGGCTGACCTGGATATCATTGGAATTGCCAAACAATACACCCAGCTGGACCTCCCAGCTTTTGCCCTGGGGTGCCTCTTGCTCATTCCTCACTCTGAGAAGAGAGAGCAGCAAATCCAGGTAAATGAGAAGTTTTGTGTCCTGTCTCTGGCAAGGGAAATGTCTTTAAGCATGTCCTGCTCACCAGAGACTGTCCAAGGTGGGAACTCAGAATTCCAGTTCACTTAAACACATCCCTGCTGAGAAATGCTCAACATGTCCCACCCTCAAAGGCTTCTAAATGGATCATGTGAACACTTCCTCTTCTTTTTTTCTTTTAAAGCTTCAAGTCATCTCCAGTGGCTTTGTCATATGACTTTGTCTTTAGAGAATTTGAGGATGTTTTATGGGATCCCACCCATAAAACACATGGGGGGAAAAAAAAGGAAAAAACAGGAAAATCCAAGCCATAGCAGATTGTGAGAGAAGTACTGAACCCTACTTGGGAAGAGAGTTGGGTTGAAATCTCCTGACTTCCTGACTCCACAAGTGCTGATATAAACCCTTTGCCTTAAAAACAAATCCTCACTATCCATGAACCTTGACGTTTTCCTTTCTCTTCTCATTTCTTTCCATTAATGTCATCTCCCAGAGGAAGCATTACAGGCTGTTCCCATGTTTGTCACGAGCAAACTGGGACCAGTAAAGGCACCTTAAATCCCTAAATTTCCACTCTTTACACTCAGAAAGGTTTCCCCAAATCACAGCTTATGTGGAAGGCACTCAGCCTGCTGGCAATGAGTCAAAAAATTCTGTGACAGCTCCAGCAAAACACCATTTGAGAGTTAAAGCAACACTTTCAGTCCAACCACACAGATCCTGCTTTGATAATTCTGTGTTTGCACCTAGAATTTCAAAATATTTCTGAATGAATTAAATATTTGTTCTGAAGGGAGAGTTCCTCCTTTAATCAGTCACAGAATAACAATGTTTTGTAACTTATTTTCACAAGGGTTTGTTATCAACCTGTAAGAAAGAAACTGTGCTGCAACAATTGGATGAGCACATGGAAACTGGAGAGCTGGTAGCATTTGCTTCCCAGGTAAATAAATAAAATTTACTTCACTTTGACTTGGAGGCTTTTTTGATAGGTAAATGTACACAGGACCTGCTTTTCTCTGTCCTCTGGTCTTGTCCAGCCTTACTTGACATAATGTTCAAAAAATGTAAAATAGTTGTAAAATGCACTTTTTTTATGTTGTGCAGCTGAAAAACTTCTGTTTTTCAAGAAGTTTACCCAGTGCTGTGTTCTGGGCTGCCCCTGTTTGGAGGGCAGCAGAACCACCTTGGTTTTTCTGAATAAATATTTTAAGCTAAAAGGCCAAAGGGTTTAGGAAACTGCACTTTTGCCTTGCCTTGAGCTGCCTCCCTAGGGAGAAGGTTAACTCATTTCCCTCCTTGAATCTGGGATCAGTTTTTATAAAATCTGCCATTTCACAGCACTTAAAAAAAAAAAAAAATGTAAAAAACCCCCTCCTATTCTCTATTATAGAGTCCAATGTGAAAACAATGAGCTCTTTCCATTCAAAAGTGAAATCTCTTATGTTTAAAAATATTAATACTTTTCATTACTAAAACTTAAATCTACAGATCAGCTCCTTGGTTTTGGACAGTATCATCCAAGAGAAGCTCTATGAACAGTTCTGGAAAACCAAATATTCTCCACTGCTGAAGCAACACCTGATAAACACCCACAGAATAAAAGAGCTGGTGGATTATTTAGCCAAAAATAACTGGTAAGTTAATAAATGGTAAAAAAAAAACCAGGTGTAACTGGTAGTAATGACAGGAATTAAATCTCACCTTTATTTAATTTTCATCTGTTTGAAGTCCTGGAGGTTTTCTAGTGCTTTGTCTTCAAGGATTTTTAAAGTATTGCTAAGCTAAATCAAGAAATAAATTTCACCTCTCTGATTTGCACACTTAGGACAGAGTTTTGCAGCCATTCAAGACCAAGTAACAGATTGTTAAGCCTGGACTAGAGCAGATGAAATGCAGTTAAAATAGAAGCAACCAGAGTGAAATAATCAAAATCTTGACCTCACCTTTAGGTGAATCCAGCTCAGGTGCATCACAGAGCCACAGCTTCAGTTATAGGAACGCTCAGAAAAAAATAAATGAGCTGCCTGTACTCAAGGCTTGGGAATTGGTGGTTTTGCCACAAAGTTTTCAAGAGTCAAAAGCACCTCTTGTACTCCACTTAAATCCCAAAAGGTCCTGAGTGGCTCCCACTCACCTCTAAATTCTAGAATGTATTGATTTGTTAACAGCCCCAGGGAAAAGCCAGGATAGGGCCCATCTGACTTCAAAACCAGGGGATCAGACTTTGGTTTTCTACTTCTGTTCTCTAAATTGTTGGCTGTTTAGAGAGCTTCATTTGACAAAGCTGATCAGCTTTTGCCTCTTGCAGCCTTGAAGATGCAACAGCCCTGGTTCAGGAGTATCAGGAGAAATGTGGAAATCCTGCTCTGGCAGACATCCCAGCCTCTGATCTGCTGCAGGTAAAACAAATCCCCTTGCTGCACCTCAGGCAGGATTTTCTCCTGTTTCTCTTAAAGACTTTCACCCAACTTTTTGCAAAAATACTTCTTAGCTGATCTACTTTAGTAACATATATTGTATATAATAAAATATCCCTTCATCAATTCAAATAATTCCTTTTTCCTGAACCAAATCTGTGCCATGCTAAGCATCACACTTCCAAGGACTGTCCCAGCTCTTGCATCACATCCCATTAATATTCTTTGACCTTCCAGATGTACCTGAATGGATCAGAGGGGTCCTGTGTCCTGCAAGAGCCATAAATCAGGTCGAGATTTACCCTTTCCCCCCCTCCCTCTCCTGGCAGGAGTTGGGGCTGTGCATCCAGAACTTTTGTCCTGCTCAAGAGAACACCAGACTGAAACCCCAAAGCTTTTCCCAAGGGAGTCCACACCCTCTCCACGTTTTTCCAGCTGTTCTAGGCTGCTCCTCCTCCATTCTCCACCCCCATGGAGATGGATTTACATTCACAGCAGAATTCCCTGTTTGTAGTCAAGAGCTCACACTCAGCACTTTAACTTTGGGAAGGATTAAAGTTTGTGTCCTTTACTTGTATATTTCTCCATGTTGGTGTCAGCACCACTCTGAGCTGTCACTCACAACAACACAACCTTGCCCTCACTGTGATAAAACTTTTATAGAACTGCAGGGGGGTGTGGTTCGTGTAAAATACTTTGTAGACGAAGTGTAGCTTTACAAACTTATGTGTCAATTGTGGCCTTCAAGTAAAAATAAATAAACTTATGTGTCAATTGTGGCCTTCAAGTAAAAATAAATAAACTTATGTGTCAATTGTGGTCTTAAAGTAAAAATAAAGAAAGAAATAAACTTATGCATCAATTTTGGCTTTTCAATATAAATAAAAAAATAAACTTATGCATCAATTTTGGCCTTACAGTAAAAATAAATAAAGACATAAACTTATTCATCAATTTTGGCTTTTCAAAAAATAAATAAACTTATGCAACAATTTTGGCCTTACAATATAAATTAAAAAATTAACTTATGCATCAGTTTTGGCCCCTTACAGTATTCTATAAACCTCTTGAGTTTGTCAATAAATTGATGCTCCAGTCAATAAAATTCCTTGAATGTCGTGTGCCAAGGTTTTCTTTTCATGCTCTGACTGCATGAAGTGCAATTAGCCAGAGGTTCCTGAGACACCAGCCTGAAATGTCTTTTTGTCCAGGGCAAAGCAGGTTTATTTTGAATAGAAATAAGTTATTTAGGCAGCTCATGACACAGAAATAAGATGGAAAAGTCATAATCCAAAGGCCAAGGAAACTGCCCCCCATTCTAAACGTTCTGCTGTGGGAGACAAAAGCTAAAACTCTGTTTTGTTGGAAAGTTACAGCAGTTGTGAGAAAAGGGAACTGTTAAATACATTCAGGTCCCTGCAGCTGTGGAACAGAAGAGCCACAAGGTGCAGTTGTCTGAACAATCCACGTTTCTCTCCAGCAGCTTTGTGAGTGTCACATGGAATTACATCAGTGAAAGCCTCTGAGCACAGGGCACACACAGGGAGGGCCAGGTGTGAGCAGAGAGAAAGGAAAGCCTCTCCTCCCTGGGTATGGATTTCATGAGATCACCATTCATGAAAGCACAGGGAGACTTGGAGCTGCTTAGAGCAGAGAGACTCAAACTTTTTACGCTGAAATTAGGAGGTGACTGCAATCCTTCCAGAGTCTATGAAGCCATTTTACTCCTTAACTTAGCTGAGAATGTTAAATTGAGAAAATGAAATAGAAACTGAATTCTGGAGCAAACCCAGCCTGGTCCCAGAGCCCTCAATCTCTGTTCAAACCCTGTACAAGCATCCCTGGGAAGCTGAACCCCAAAGCACAGCCTCAGCCTTCCACAAACCACCACAACTGCTGCGTTCTTCCCCAGCAACACCTCACAAAGCTCAGCTTTTCTATGAAGTGGAGTTTATTACAACATTAAGGGACAGTATTTAGACAGTTATCTTCATGGAATATTTTACAAATCAATTCATACAGAGAAAAGCAAACACGAGGTTGTTTAAATTCATGACCAAGAAGTTACATTTGTTAAGCTGTTAGCGACAGTGCAGGGCTGTAAACGAGCAATCAAGTTTTGGAACTTGCCAAGTTCAGGAGGAGATGGTAAAAATACCAGACAAGCAAAAACATCTTTAGGATTTCTTGTACTCGATTCTTTCCACCTTCACATCATCTCCAATTAGTTGATAGACATATGTCACTACTGTAGAAGCCTGGATGTCCATCAGCACAAATGAAGGAATGATGTTGCTGCAAAGAGAGGAAGAAACTCACAGTGATGGTGTGTCTGTAATAGCACTGTTTAGCAGAAATCACTTTGAGAAATTAATTAATTTCTTAATTCTTTAAGTACAGCACATGAGATCTGAGGCTGGGAGTGTTTCATGTTCCAGTCAAGGAGATTGAGCAAAATTATACAACTGTAACTGTCCTCTCGCTGGCATTTAAAACATAAATATCAACCCTCAGGAGTTTGTAGTTCAGTTTTGTTACCAGAAAAAAAAATCTCCCCAATATTCACTTACTTCTCTAAGGCATGGTAGGCTCCTGTAGCTGATCCTGGGTTGATATAGAATTTGTTTTCATGTTCAAATGCCTCAAATTTGTGTGTGTGTCCTGAAATGAGGATGTCCACATCAAACTGCCTCTGCAGCAGTGCCAGGCTGGCCATGTCACCCCAGGGAATCACCTGATGGCCATGAATCAGCCCAATTTTGAACTGTCCAACAGTCACAACCTTCTGCTCAGGGTAATTCAGGTTCTGAAAATACAGAAAAACAAAACAAACCCAGATTAGAGCGATTTATAAGAAAGGAAGAGCTGAGGAACTTTGCTGCTATTGAATAAACCCAAATGCCACCTTCATGTAAAAAACACCCCAAAAAATGGACACTACCTCATCAAAGTCCCCTCTGACAACATGAACATCCCCAGCCAGGGTCTTGAGGTAGTCATAGGTGTCCTTGGTGCAGAGGTTCCCCGTGCACAGGATGTGCTGGATCTTGCCAGGCACCAGCAGCTTCTTGAACTTGGCCGGGAGGCTGTTGCAGCGGTGGGGGATGTGGAGGTCTCCCAGCACCAGCACCAACTGCAGGGCAGGGCAGAGAGAGCATCACAGACACTGGTTAGGGCACAGCCAGCACTGCAGGGCCTTCTGCACAGTCACAATTTTGACCTAAAAGCTGCTCAAATAAGCATGGAATGGTCATGGGATATTGCTCTGTTCCGAGGGAAACCAGGCTCTCTGCCAGACCATGGGCTTTACAAACCCAAACCTACAGAATTATTGGTGTTTTGTTGCTGAAAGCCAGCAGATAACACATTCCTGTTGTATTACCTTTACACAAGATTGGGAGCTGCCATAAACTACCCCACTTTGTTTTTCTCTCTAGCACACGTTTCCAGCACAGACCTGGCTAAACTGCAGCCACTTCCCTTAAAAAAAAACTCTTCATCCAAGCTTCTCTCCCCTTATTAAAAAGAAAAAACCAAAATATTTTGAAAAAGCAGCAGATTTGCAGCATGTGTTAATAGCTGACCAGAAGAGGAAGCATGTTCAGAGTCCTCACTGCATAAACTGAAAAACTGAATAAAGCCAAAAAATAACAACAAAATACAAACAGGACCCTGCAGTGAAGCCACTCCAGGTCACTGCAGAGTGTTCCTGTCACCACTTCTGTACATTTATAGCCCCAATGCAACAGATGCCAGAACAAAAATGCAGTGGGGGCTTCAAATTTAAGGACTGAGATGATGCAAGGCCATGGCTCAACACCACAGGCTTTAACTCTGCAAATAAAGAAACAACGCCAGCGACACAGGATGAATTAATTGTGCAAAAAGGGCATGAGAAGCTTTACAAAGCAGGGAGGGGATGTTATGGCTCTGCACTGGGAAACCTTGGATCTGGAGACACTCAGCCCTGGTGACTTCAAGAATGGCTCCACATCAAAGAGATTTCATCTTCCAGCTCATGTTAGTGAGTTGTTTTTTTGGGGTTTTTAGGCATTTCCTAAAATGGCACCCTCAGATGTGTTTGTGAAGGAGACAGCCCAGATATATCCCTATAACCACACACAGCTAGGCTAGGAAACTGTATTTTTAAATATTTTATTTTTCAGGTATTTTTAGGCCGTGCAGTTACCTTCATGCTAACAGTCCTCAACAAGGCAGAGGGAACTTGGGTGGTATTTTTGACTGGTTTGGGGTTTTTGTTAGGTTAGGAACATCTCAGTGCCACCATCAAAGCCATCTGGATGGTTGAAAGTATTGATAAAGCAACACAAGAGCTTTTTAATCAATGAGTGACCAATTTAAAACTAAACCAGGAGAGGGGGGAAAAAAAACCACCAAGACATTTTTGATGGTCTTTGAAGAGTAAAAAGTGATTTTGATTAATAAGTGGCAATGTTGTCTTACAACAAGCCTAAGGGACTTAAATGTGCAACACCAGTTAGATATTTGATGTTTAATAAAGTTATCCTGCCACTCACACACCCCACCGAGCCAGCAGTGTGTGCACTCACCACAGACATTCCCTCTGCTGACAAACTGCCAGCCCCACATCCTCCCAAAAATCACCTTTCAGCTCCCACTCTTTACAGAGAAGCTTGGCAAGACGCAGTAACCACACCAAATTAACAGCACTGCAGTGCTTAATCATCACAGCTATCTGCAGTGGCAGAGAATGACAAAAACCCTGGATTTCAGCAGGAATTTGGGGGTGATCTGGAGCGTGGATTGTCCAGCAGCCCCTAAATTCGTCTGAGCCACTGCCACGGAGTAACACGAACGAGCCCTTACCGCCGGTGTTAGCCACAGCCAAGGAGGGACTTACTCTGTGCCCAGCCTGATTGGAATGAAGGAGTTGATTGCAGGGGATGAGAAACAGGGCGGAACATGATCAATGTTAAACGAGAAGGAAGCAACAGAAGAGAAAACACAGCCAAATGAACGGGCAAATAACAATTAATGAACTGTCGATGTTATGAAAGAAGCGTTAAATTAAAAAAAAAATAATAAAAATAAATTAATGCGATCACGATAAAATTAACACAAATTATAAACGGGGCTCCTGCGGTGACGGCCCGGCCCTCACCCCCGGGGGGCCTCGCCTCAGCTGGGACCGCCCTCCCGCCCGCTCTCCCGCGGCTCGGGCTCGGCTGGTGCGGCCGTGCCGGGGCTCCCGGGGTGTCCGGGAGGGGTCCCGGGGGGTTCCCGCTGTCCGGGGGTCGCGGCGCTCCCGCCGCCCCCGCCCTGCCCCGCTCTCACCATCGCGCCCGCTCCGCTCCGGCCCTCCCGGAACCGCCCGGCGCCGCCCGCGCTACGGCGCCCGCGAAGGGACAGCACAGCGCCCAACGCGCTCGCGCCGCGTCCCCCCCCCGCCCCGGGTTTTCACACGCGAGAAACGAGAGTTGTCCGCAAAACGAGCGATAATGAGATAATGACACCTGAGAGAGAGGGGCAGAGACACTGATTGTTTATTTCAGAGTTGCGCAAGCCCGGGTGCTCCGCCGTGTCCCACAAACCAAGCACCCCAACTATCAGAACTTTTTGCTATTTATACATTTTAGGAAACAAAGGAACTGGTGTTCATTGGCTACGAGTTGCATAGTTCTCTTATTAATTAATATTCAGTTGGTTAATGATTCTCTCGCCTCCCATGCTAATTAGTGCCAGGCTCAGCGCCTCTCTTCCTTTGGGTCGGGGGCGTTCCCTGGGTCTGTCCTGAGCCGCTGCTGCCTCCCGAGGGACAGCTCCGATCTCTGCTCTGTGAGCCGGGACAGGACCCAGGGAAGGGCTGGAGCTGTGTCAGGGAGGTTTAGGTTGGAGATCAGGAAAGGTTCTTCCCCCAGAGGGTGCTGGGCACTGCCCAGGCTCCCCAGGGAATGGTCCCGGCCCCGAGGCTGCCAGAGCTCCAGGAGCTCCCAGAGATGCACAGGGTGGGATTGCTGAGGTGTCTGTGGAGGGCCTGCGGGTCCCTCCCAGCTCGGGATAATCCACAATTCCATAATTCCGCAATTCCGTAATTCCCCAACCCCGCGGTTCCACATCCGGGGCTCCGCGCCCGCCCCGCTCCGCGGCGTTTCCCGCCCTCGGCGGCCGTGAGGGGAGTGGGGGGGCGGCCATGAAGTGCGTGCTCGGGGGGCCGCAGCTCCGAGGTACCGG
This sequence comes from Orthonyx spaldingii, assembly GCA_013397795.1. Taxonomy (NCBI): domain Eukaryota; kingdom Metazoa; phylum Chordata; class Aves; order Passeriformes; family Orthonychidae; genus Orthonyx; species Orthonyx spaldingii. The sequence goes on along the minus strand of VZTJ01000622.1, from coordinate 257,697 downwards.
CACCCGGGGAGCCCGGGGACTGCCCGGGCATTGCTACGGGACACCGGGAACCCGGAGCTCCCGGCAGCGGGACGGGCCAGCGCCGCCCCCGGCACCCGGCGCTGCCCTCAGGGGCGGTTCCGAGCGGGACCGGCCCTGGAGCAGAGCGGGGGATCCGCCTCTCCCTCACCCCAGCGGGGTCGGGGGTGTGCGGGGTGTGGGTCTGGGCACTCCCGGGTGGAGCTGCCGTGGTCTGGCTGCGTCTCCTCCCTGCGCACCTCCGGAGGCACAGCTCGACCCCCTGGGTGCGGCATTCTGTGGGTAAAGCTGCTCTGCCACTGCCACAGACAAAACCCCGGGCCCTCTGCTGGGTTCCTTTGTTTCTTAGGATTCCGTCTCTGCAGATGTCCCGTTGCTTGTCCGACTTTAAATCTGCTAAATGTAATTTCTAACCCCGGTGGTGTTTTGTCTGATGGAATTAATTTGTGGTGACATCAGGTGCTGCAAAGGGACGCGTGACTTTTGAGGTGCCTCATCAGAGGCAGCTTTCTAAAATGTTAAGGATTTGGAAAACTAAAATTTCAGTTAAAAAGAAAAAAAGATTTTTCCACCATCAGTTTACAAATTTACTATACATTTGAAAGAAATGTTTCCTCTTAGATTATTCTGGTGAAAGTGCAGTATAACTTTTTAAATTTTAATTTAGCATGCATATTGCAGTGTTCTCTTTCCTTGGCAGTGTTTGGAAGAGCAATACATGCCATAGCACGGATTAGTGATGAGTTTTGGTTTGACCCCATAGAAAAAGGTGTAAGTGGATTTGATTTATTTTAATTTAAAAATCTTTATTATAAGCCCTGTACTCATACTGTTGGATATTGTGTTTTCCTACAAGTGCCTTTCAGTCCATCACTTTCCCAGCTCCCTCCACTTTCAATATGGACAAATGCCATATTTTCTGTGATTGCAATTATGCAGATCCCATCATGGAAGATTTCCATGCTCTGCCCTAAGATCCTTTGATTTTTTTGTTGTCCAGGACATCTGGATTAATGCCACGGGGCTCAGTTCTGTTGTCACGGGTCAAAAGGTTTGAGTTTTGTACCACACAGGAGCTGCCTCTAAAAACAACATGTTTTTGTGCCCTTGTGGCTCAACAGGAAGAACACATCCATTAATGATCCTCTGATTAATCAAACACCATTTCCAGCAGGATTAGGGTTTTCTCCAGAGGCTTCTTAGTTAAGAGAGATCAGCTCTCCTTGACGCACTGGGAGGATGGAAAATCACAAGTGGAGATTGTTTGGTTTTATACAGGAAGAATTTCTGAGGTGTGAGTGGTGTCTTTGCTCATTTGTCTGGCTCATGTCCCTCAAATGCCTCAAACACAAGCCGAGCTCTGGGTGTTTGGGTAACTCAATTACTTTTATAAATAATTTGAAAATCAATTTTAAAATACATATTTTTACTAATTTTTGATCATATTGAGATGTAAATTTCCAGGGTTGCTGGTGGCACTGAAGCCCAGAGGGGGGCTTTTTTAAAAAAGGTTCAATATGGGATAGTTTTGAGTTAATAAATTATTTTACTTCTGTCCCATCAGTGGTTGGATTCAATGATATTGGAGGTCTTTTCCAACCTTAATGACTCTGTGATTCCATTTCCAGCTTGCCTTGAGATCAGTGAATTCCTCGAGGTCAGCATATGCATGTGTGTTCTTCTCATCCATGTTTTTCCAGCATTACTGCTGGACAGCTGTGTCCCAGCCGTGTCAGAAGGAGCAGCAGTTATCCCTGCCCTGTAAATTGATAATTAAGGTACATTTTAAGGAGTTGTTACACACAGCAGCAAATTAACCCCATTTCCAGCTGAAATGATAGTGGGTGAGGATCAGCCTGGGCTGTCCCCATGTCCCCAGAGCAGGTAAAGTGCAGGAGAGTGAGGTAAACCAGGGTACAACCCCAGGGAAATTATATTTATTGCAAAGCTGTAAAAAAGGAGTAATTTCTGCACTGATTTCTCTTCTTTTGCAGTCAGTTCTCCCCGTGTTTAGATGTGTAAATGTGCTGGAAAGGAATGTAGAGAGGTGCAGCATCTCCACCAACCCCAACGACCACCACATCACCTTCCAGCTCCTCTGCAGGCACGGTAAGGTCACAGGGAAGTGACTTCACAGAGAAACAGTTCAAAACCACAGCATTTGGTGTCATTATCAGCACAGGAGCAGGTCTGTCATCCTCAGCCCAGCAGGACTGGGAATGTTCATCAGCATCAGCCTTTGCAGAATTCCTAAATGAACATCCTCTCCCCCCACAGAGCTGGGCTGTGTTGGAGGCAGTGGTTTGTATGATCAATGATCCAGCTGGTGTCACCAATAATGGGATCAGAATACATTGAATTAGGGCTCCAGACAACTGAGCTGCCTTGGCACGTCCTTACCCAGGAATGCAGAGATCTCTAGGGTCTGGTTTTTCCATTCCACCCCCATTTATGTTATTTTACCAGTTAATCGTTGAGGCCATTTTCCCCTTGCATTTGGTCATTTATTTCTTGTGGATCCTTAAAAGACTCGGATGCTGTCCAGGCACAACCAATGGGATGGAGGAAGCCTACGATGGTGAATTCCATTTTCTGTTTGTGAATTTCTAAGGTGAATTCCATGTTCTGTTTGTGGGGAGTTATTTCCATGTAGCTGGACTAAGTCACTTGGTTACTTCCTCTATTGAACAATTAATACTTTTTTAAAAACCCCTAAAATTCCAGCCCAGCACTGATTTTTGTTCATTTCCTTTATGCTCAGGTGTTGTAAAAACCTATAACCTGACATTTCAAGAGTGTGATCCCTTGCAGGCTGTTTTTGCAAAGCACATGTGTCCAAACATTCTTAGAGTCCACTCCAGGTAACAAACACAGGATTATTTTTTGAATTTTGCTTTCTAATGTAAGAAATGCTCAATAGCCATAAATAGAATTATTTTAGTGCTGACTGACATTTTATAGGCTGCTGGCTGATGTGATGATTCACTTCCCAACCAGTCAAGAAGAAATAACCTTGTCAGTAACTCCAATGAAAGTTTGTTTCAAGAGTTACACTGAGGAAGACACTGGTAAGGAAATTCAAAATATGAACCAAAACTTGGGCTTTTAACACTTTTTTCTTTTTGAGGTGAACTCAAGGAATAATAACTGTCACGACATAAACATGGGATGAATTTTATGGCTGAACAACATTTTAAACAGAATATTAGAGAGAGAGAGATTTTAAGTCATGCTGCCACCCTCTGGTTTTAATAAATTAAATAAATTTAAATAAATTGAAACATCTTCCCGGTGTCAGTGGCAGATCTCAGACTGAGCAGCCAATTGAAATAAATTATGGCACTTGCTGTAGGCTTGAAAGAGGTAATTACTGTGCTGCAAGAGCAGAAGCCTGGCAACTGCCAGGGAAAAAAGGGGATAATTTTATGTTTTAAAAAGAACTATTTAAATGTGAATACCACAATTATAGAATTGATGTCATTAGAGGGTATATTTTAGTCTGAGGGCAGCACAGAGTGTCAGCAGGCCCTGCACTGTCACTGCCGTGGTCACATCTCCAGGAGAGGGAGAACGAGCTGGAGATTCTTGGGGTGTGGCTCAAACTGATTCTGAAGATATAATTGTGGTTTTGAAGTAGAGGTTCTTGTGTGCCATAGAATAAAGAGATGCTTTCCATACTTGTGACCAGAGCTGGGGCTAACGACCTGGGAAGAGCCCAGGAGTGGGAATTGGGCTGGGAACAGGCTGAAGCAGGGGAGAGCAGGGATGGAAAGTGGCTGGAGTGAAACAGGGCAGAAATTACTGAAAATAAAGATATTTCCTTTTGAATGACACATTTGGTTACTTTAGAAACATTCACTTACCAGCACTGCTGTAAGAAAAAAAGTGAAAAAATGGTACAATTGTAAAGAGACACCAAAACCCCAGGGAGGGAGAGGGGAGGGGAATGAGAGGAGCTCGTGGTGCCTCTCCCTGCCCGCAGCACCTCCTGTGTCCTCTGAACACCTCACCCGGCCGTGGCCCGGGGGGTTCCCCGCTGAGCTTTCACAGAAATCAAACCCCGTGCCCAGAGCTGCTCTGCTGTGCGGCTCAGCCACAGCTGAGCGTGTGACAAACACCCCCTGCCGCAGCCCCAAGGAGCTTCTCACCAGAGCCTGTCTGAGCTCTCGGCAGGGCCCTGAAAGCTGAGATGGAACAAAGCTCCTGAGCAGGGAAAGGGAAAAGAGGGAATAGCCTGTAACACTTCCTCGGCAGCCTGGCCTTGCCGGGGAGCTGCTCCAGCCGCTGTGGAATTTCCCGGAGCTCTCTGGGGCTGTCACACACCGGGAAAGCCTCTCACTTTCTCTTCAGAGACCCATTAACAGCTACGGAGTGATCCCGCGGTAACAAATAACACCTGAAACTGGACAGCCAATTTCCTGTTGCCACTTAAGCGTCAGGAAAAGATTGTAATTTAAAACAAAGAGCCTCAGTCCACCTCCATTGTGCTGTGACGATTGTCAGCAGTTTTGATTAATCTCCTAAAGCCAGGCCGCATTTTGGGCTTCCCATCCATGCAACAATAGGCAGCTGGGAATATTATTTGTGATGGATGCCTGTGGAAGGAGCAGATCTGCAAGAACAGCAGCAGGTGTTGGGTTAGATCACACAGCAGAGCATGGAATAGGTTCTGTTAAAATCCATTTAAATCTACACAATGTACTGTAAACAAATTGAGGATCTTAATTAGAATATGTATATAAGCTAAACATTTTTTACTGCTAACCACTATAAAAACACAATTATTTATTCAAACGATGCTGATGTAAAAACCTCAGGGTTATAATCACAGTTTTGAGTTCAAACTTCACTCCTGTGAGTCCCTGACTTTGTTGTTATCTCAAACAGACTTTTCAAGGACAATGCTGAGATACAGCTCAGTCCAGAGGAATTTGACTACTTTCAAGTCGGAGTAGATTCTGAAGTGACATTTTGCCTTAAAGAATTGAGGGTAAAGTAAGAATTTGTCTGGGGAAAAAAAACCCATTTCCCATTAGTTTGCCTGACTGGACCAGAACAACACAGGATGGTCCCTGTGGAGTGGCCTGGGCAGTGTCCCACCAGCCCTGACAGCAGCAGGGTTTCACCACCTGCCTGAGGATCAGCTTTAAACCCCAGGATCCTCGGACACTGCAGAGCCCCTCACAGCAGCCTTTGAAAGGCAAACAAAACATTTCTGACACAGAACTGTGGTTTCTGTGCCGGGCAGACACAGCCCAGCTGCCCCGGGGAAGCATCGTGACCAGGGAAGTTCTCCATGCAGAACCTCCTCTGGCAGAGCTCTGGCAGGGAAGGACAGAAATCATTCTTGGAAGCAGCAGACCTTCCCCCTGTTTTTGCCAGTAAACAGCAGCTGGGATAAAGCTACATTCAGATGTGGATGTTGTGGGTTTAACAAGCACTTCACCCCTTCTCTGCAGGGCCTGCTGGCATTCTCCGAGGCCACCAGCGTCCCCATGTCCATCCACTTCGACAGATGTGGCAAGTACGTGTGGGACTGCCCTGCCTGCAACCCTGCAGGCACCCACTGAACACTGAACTGCACATCAGAGCAGATTTCCATTCACACCCAAGCCACCTCTGACCTGCAGTCCAGCAGCAGAGTCTGTAATTCCATGCAGAGCCCTGCACCCAGGCGTGGGCACTGCCAAGGCAGCTGTGCCTGGCTGAGCTCCCTGTGTGTGAATTACCCGGACACCTGAGGCTCTGGGGCCCAGGCATGCAATGATTTATTTAGCACTTTAAAGAAACAGTAAATTTGCTGAATAAATACCACTTTAACAATTCCACATTTAAAGCTACCGTTTGACTCTGGTGCTGCACAGCATTTGCTGACTGGAGCAGTGAGATCTGTACCAGCAGCCCCTCTCTCATTCCTCAGCAGCAAATACAGGAGATTTTCAGCTTTTCAGGGGACGCACTTTTTAATCCATAGGTAGAGTTGCACAAGCTGCATCACCTCCCACAGTACCTGTAATTCCCTGTGCTGTCTGGTCTCAATATTTGTGTTTAGGCCCATTGCTTTCAGCATCGAGGACCTGCTGCTGGAGGCCAGCTTCATCCTGGCCACCTTGTGTGAGGCTGAGGAGGAGGCAGCTGCCCCACAGCCTGCCTGCTGCCCACAGCCCCGGGACAGGTAACGGGGGCTGAGGGGGCAGGTGGCCTTAAGAGGGTGAAAAACTCAGGTTTTCACAAGAAAGCTGTGAACTAGAGGGGTTCAGGAACATCTCAGCAGCACAAGAACAATAAGGGCAGCAAGAGAGAACACTCTGTACAAGCTGCTGTTTTCCTGCTCTCCATGGGGTCTGGGTGCAGCAGGAGGGAAGGGAGGATGCTGAGAATCTCCTCTAAAGCTGTTATCTTTTCACAAACAGAAAATAAGGGTTTTCTGAGCCAGTTACTAACCTGCCCTGCTCTGTCCAATGCAGCTCAAGGACAGGCACGGATAAATCTGAACACAGGGATGGAGCCGGCAGCGCCGACACGGCCGCTTCCAAAAAGCCACAGAAGGGAAACGCTCCAAGCATGGAGTCGGCAAAAACCCCAAGAGCTTTGGCAAAACAAGAGGTGAAAAGTGTCCCCAGAGGCACGGGGAGGGACGTGCCAGGCAGAGCAGGAGCAGCCACGGCCGAGGCAGCGGGAGGAGAGGCCAGGGAGGCTCCTCATGAGAAGGTGAGGGAGCTCCCCAGGGTGTCAGCAGTGGAACCCCAGAGCTGCTGCTTGGCTGAGCACCCCCCGTGCTCTGGGGGTTCCAGGGGGATCAGCTGTCACAGCAGCACTGCTAGAAAACCCCAGCACTGCCGGGAACACCCACGGGGGAAGGTGGGTTTCACTGGGAAACGCTGCAGGCTGAGAAAGATCTGAAAGCAGCAAAAGCTTCACAAATAATTAATGCCCAATTTCTGTATCACACAGTTCTTACCTGTACAAACACTGCATTTTGCAGTTCCACTCCTTATTCTTCGGAGCTGTCTCTCACAAGGAGAAGGAGGCCATGGGTGACACCTTCCAGAGTCTGGCGACAGCCAGCGACACCGAGGAGGATTTCAGGGCCCTGCAGAGCTCCCAGGTTCTGTAGTGCAGGGCTTGGGGGCCCAGGACACACAGTGGGGAGTGCCCAGGAGGGGAGGGCAGTGTGGGCCCAGCCTCTGTCACTGGTGCTGTGACCCAGCAGCACAGAACGTTCTGGAACTGTTGGTGCTCTTGGAATGGCAGATTTAGGTCACGATTGACTCCGTTGAGGTTTGTGTGTTCTGCAGGAACTGCTGGGGGTTCTGCTCTCAGAACACTCTCACTAGAGAGAGTCTCAGCTGGAATTCAAACTCTGTTACCACATCAGGCAGATGAAGCTGCTGTTCTGGTTAAGAGTGTTGGAAAAATAACCCAACCCTGCCCTCTGGCACAGCCAAACCCAGCCCAGCTCCAGAGAACTCAGGTTTTTACAGAAACTCTGTAGAGCCAGCGTTTAACTGAACAACCAAAGTTGTCACAGAATTGCATTTTAAAGAATAAAGGTTTGTGTTCCAGACTTGCATTACTCTCTTCCTTCCCTGTGTCTCTTCCACCACACCTCGGGGCAGTGCAGTATTTCCAAAGGCACGCTGGAATAAAACACTGAAACTCCCATCAATTAAAGGATCGTCCTCTGCCTGCCAGGTGCCACAGGAGGCATTGGGTGTCACTCAGGTGTGCAGGGAGGTCACAGTGACAGCCCAGCCCTGGCTGTGCCTCTGTGCCATCAACCACATCCCCACACACCAACAAACAGAGGGTTTGCAGGCAACTTGACTTTAAAAAGCACATTTTAGTATAAATACTATATTTATTAAATATCTTTACAATTTATTTAAATGTATTTACAGAACTATTCCTGCATAAGTTATACCTCAGACATGAAATTCACATAATTGCCTCTTAGGTAAGCATAGATGATAGTCTCATTTTAACAGCAACAAAAAAGCATCCTCAGGTACAGACTCAGATCTGCTTCATTGTTTCAGCTATCTTTGTCAGAAACCACTGCATACAGTCGGGTTCTCCACACAGCAGCTGCTTTTCCCCTGGAGAAAGGATGTCCCTTACCAAGAGATGGACATTCCATCACTAAATCCCCCCCTCCTTGCCAGACCTTTGCCTCCCCTTCCCCTCGCCTCACCTGTAACCACCTGGTCCCAAATCTGGTTTTTGGTTTGGTTTTGCTTTCAGCCCAAACAAGGACATTTAGGACTGTATGTGGCAGCTCTCCCAAAGATAGCCAGGAAAACAGCAAGGAACCACAGAGCTTTTCCAACTCACCACATCTTGGCCCTGTTCCACCCCAACCCCTGCTGCTGCAGCAATCCCGGGTTCCTGGGGGGCAGAGCTCCTCCTGCTCCTCCAGATCCCAGCTCCCCAAAACCAACCACAACCTCTGCAGCAGCTCCAAGCCAGCCCGTGCTCCGCTCGCTTCCCACCCAGGGAACACCTTCCTGGTACATTCCTCTCGTGGCCATTCCCACCGACCCTACCCCTAGCAAGTGTTACTGCTTCATGCATCGCTGGGAATTATTTTTGATAGGATGGGCCCTGTCCTTTCCTTCTCCAAAGATCAGTTGTGCGCAGACAGCGTAAGTTCATAGGAAAAAATCAGGTTTGATATGTTCAGAGTGCACGTCTTAAAAAAAACCCCAAAACAATCAAGCATGTGATAAAAATATCAATTCTTTATAATACAGTATTGCTTTATAAACAGATGGAAAAGCTAAAAGCTTTACTGGTCTTTGGTGTGCCCGGTGAGGGAAAAACTCATGATTTGTAAATCAAAACCCAAATTTGTTCTTTATTAAAAAAAAAAACCCAACAAGTCATGGTGTGATATGAGGCTTTGTGGATACAGACAGGGAGCGCGCCCGGCCCTGGAGGAGGAGCGGGAATTCGGTAATTCCAGACCCTGGCGCCTCCCTCTGACCCGCCCACGGCTCCAGGGAAAGGTCTGGGAATCCGAGAAGGGCTGGGGACTGTGCTGAGGGCAGAGAACAGCCCGGGGCCAGCACCTGAAGGGAAGGGCAAAGGGAAAGAAGAATTGATCAAATCTGCTCTAATCCAGAAGCGTGCGAGTAAATACTGGATAAAATGTAAAGACACCCAGGGTGGGAGAGAAAGGCCCCTCCCAAACAAGAAACAAAGCCCTGTTCTGCATGTGAATACATTCCTCCAAGACAGCCAGAGACAGCTTGTTCAGGTTAAAAACAGCAAGGACTGACAGGTTGTGCAAAGTTCTCCACCACTCACTGTTCGTGTGTCGCAAAACTAATTAATTTTTCTTCATTAATAGAATCCTCCCCGTACCCTCACCAAAATCCTATTTTGGTCAAGTTAGGGTAGTTAAGGCATTTTGACAAGTAATTACAAGGTGATTTAAAGTAGATATCTAACATTATGCCAATTGAGGAATAGCAGATAAATTACTGAAGAGCTCCCAAATTAATCACTCATTATAAATGAAATGCCTGTTACAAGCATGATGCATTGAAATATAGTAAAATGACATGTACATGGTACATGTTAAATGACCTTAAATAAAAGCTTGACATAGTTACGCAAATATACAGTACAAGTCCACAAAAATTCTTTAAACAAGTTGAGGTAACCTCAAACTTAAACAGTTTTAATACAATAAACCAGGTAGTAAAAATCTCCTCTTGAGAGCAGGTAAGATTCCTTACTGACCAAGTTTAACTGCACTCACCTAAACAGCAACATTACCCGACTTTTTATATATAAAAACATGGCTTTAATTTATTTCTACATACTTCTCTACCAGCAAAAAAGTTAATGAAAAACTGACCAAAAATATATATATCTTTACAGCTCTCAGCTTTCATATGAGCCTCAGGAAAGGAAAAGGAAAGCTGGCTGGAAGAGGGGGGACAAACGTGAGCTACTGTCATTGAAAAGGAAATGTCATATTGCAAAGTGGCTGTTAGATAACTGTAAACATCATTAAGGATCATTGAAACCCCTAAACTTTAGTTAAAATGAAATGTAAGTTTTGCTGATTATTCATTAAGTTTCCGTTTTCGTACTCGCTGCCGCCGCCGCAGCAGAAGCAAAGAGGTGCCTGTTGGAGTCAGAAAGGATCAACTGGACTGAAACTGGTGCAGCATATTCTGTTCTACAAGCGAGAGTGGCAATTATTAACACAAATTATGTTTCATATCAACAACAGAATTATCTACCCAAGGCGAAGACGCTCGGAGGGGAGGATGAGCTGTTCTTTGTGCAACCTCCCACCGTGGCATTTACCATCATCCCACGCCGAGATGGCTTCAAATGCTGAAAGACCTCAACTGTGGCCAGCTCGGCTGTTTGAGACTGAGCTAGAATTTTTGTTTTTTTAAAAAAAATAATAATTATCCACAGCCAAAACATCCAGAACCAGGCCCATTATGGACGAATGATCTGCAGAACTTTTAAGATCACAGTTAAGCACCTGAAATCACAAAACACATTTGCATCCATATAACTTGAACTAGGTTTGTTTGAAATCTCGTACTAGAAAAGGCTCCTAAGGCTGACACCATGGATGGCAAGAGCAGAATGTTTACAGCAGTTATAAATCTCCTGAAAACTGGAGCTCAGAAACACGAAACCTCGGCTATCACTGGAACAAGACTATGCTTTATGGAACTGGGTCTGTAACACACCCTCAACAACAGCGAACGTTCCTAGGAAATAGAGTAATGTGCCCTCGTGCAGAGGCGTTACTTAGTGATCTATTTGAAAGATGATCAACCAATTCTACTCCTTGGAAAGTCACATCTCCAACGCAGCAGCGCCGTGGGATGGATCCTCCCCTGCTCCGGACAAGGACCAAGCTCTCAAACACAAGCTCCAAGCCTTGAGCTTCTTCATCTCTTGCTGGCAGAGCAAGCCCAGCGCACTGCGAGTGGTTCTTAGCAAGGGCCTCGGCTGCGGCTGGGGCCGGGCTCCGGGCTCAGGGCCGGCTGCCCGGAGCAGCTGGGAGGGAAGGAAGGAACAATCCTGCCAGCAGGAAACCGGCCCGGGGAGCTCGGGCAGCGCCAGCACCTCAGTCTGTGTACTCGGCCACGATGGACAGAAGGACGGTGATGTCGTCTGGTTTCCCCCCTGCAAGGGAAGCAAAATCCCACTTATTTCACCCAACCACAGTGGGCTGTCTTCTGCTGATCTGTGGCATTCCCCACAGAATGCTCTTTGAAAACTGGTTTAAGTGTTCAAAACCTGGTTTGAGTAGACATGAACTCTGCCTCCCCCACCTCCTTTCCAAAACGAGGGGAGCAGTGACATTTAACACAGCACAAAAACACTCTCCTTTTAAGCTCCAGTGAGATCAAACTAAGAAAAGGAGGTCAGAACCTCGAACATTGCTGGTAGCTGGCAGAGCACAAAGCCTGTTTTCAGCAGACTCTTCAATAAATGCACAAAACACCTGACACTGCTTTGTTACACCTAAACTGCCATGAAATCAGATCTCCTCAGGAATTTCCACTGTACATCAAACACCTCTTTAGCATCTTCTCCAGCACTGTATTACCTCAGGTCTTCCTAAAAGGTACTTACATTTTCAATAGTTATTTTTCAATCATTAACAGCCAGAGCAACACACTCAAATCCTGGAGAAGTGGCCCAGAAGAGAGGTTTTGTTATGTGGGAAGTCAAACCAATCCCTTGGACTCTGGAGATGTGCAGCCTCACTGCTGAGTGACTGAGCTGGGAGCAACACGGAGCCCAAGTGTGACAGCTGCTACCTGAGGAAAGGGGCTTAAGGTCCTTGCAGGAAATCCTGCCCTTCTGATACAGAGATGAGAACATCTTTACTGGCAGAATTGTATTTATTTATTTAGAAGTAAACAATTGTTAAAAGAAAGGTGTTTGCTCGGGCTCTGAGCTCTGCCAGGTGTTTTGCCAATACCTTCCTAAAGCACAGAAGTAGCACCAATACAGAGATCAGGATGGGGATGCCAATGATACAAAGGTCACAAATTTCAACCAAAAATAAATCCCAAAACTACCAGAGAGTGGGCAGAACCTGAGCTGAAACACAGCAGTAAGACTGGACCTTAAAAAAAACCCCAAACAAAAAACCACCCTCACACAACACCACCCACACCCCAATCCAAGCAACAAGTCAAGTACAGGAGCACTGGAGGACTCGTATCAGGCAGGATTCCTGGGGCAGAAATGCACACATTAGATTAAAAATAAAACAGTCAGGGTGCTGTGTTCTCCATGCTCCAGCTGCTTCCCCACGGGAGGCTCCTGCTCGGCCGGGCCCGGGGTGGCCCTGGGGGCTTTGCCAAATCCCACACGAGCTTGGTGCTCTCCTACCAACCACATTTCCTGCTGTTCTCTTTTCCTCCTGGATTTTGGAACAGCAGAGCTTCACTTTTCTAAAGATCTCTCCAAGACAGCAGCAAGGGGAAGAGAAGCAGCTCTTACCTCTGACATTCAATCCGTTGTCACAGGCAAACTGTGCAAAGGGTGACATGTACGTGGGGTCATAGGCCAGCTCGTGGGCTTGCTCAGCAATGCTCCGTGCAGTCTGCTGGATGCTCTCATAGTTGGAGTTCTAAATTCATGAGAAAATAAGTTTATTCTCATTCAGAAGCTTACACAAGTTTTTGTGCTGATCCGTGTCAGGTTTGGAGATCCCTCACTGCCATTAATTGTCATTAATTGTCACCCTCCCTTGCAAACAGAGCTCTCCCCATCCTTTAGGATTTTTAAATTGGGTTACAGCTGTGGATCTTCACAAGGGAGGGACAGACCTCAAATCCCCACCAGCAGCTCAGGACTTGGGTTTGGAGGATTTCCAGAGTTTAGAAACTTAGAAGAATAATACTCAAAACAGACTAAACCATGTCACCTGAAGGGAGGAGGGCATTTGGCAGCTGTCCCTGCAGGGCACCCTGCAAGGACCTTCCCTCCCTCCCAAGCAGGCTCTGGTGAAGTGTTTGTTTTATCTGGAGCGAAAGTCTTGCACCTCTGACTCTCTCACCCCAGCTGATGAGAGCACACTTGGGGAGAAGGGGCACTTTAAAGTCAGATGACAAAAAAAGCACTGAGAGCACTCACACTTTCTCCAGGCTGCATTTTAAGGACATTTTTTCCCCTGTTTCAGTAATTCTGCTGCTTTACTCCCGGGCTTTTCTCACTCAAGCCAACATGAGAGCCAACCACTGCTCTTTTTGTCTGTAACTGTTTTTAAATGCCTTGTCATTTCACCAGCCTTCCCCGCAGGTTTGGGAATTAGCAGGCATTTATGTGATTAACTTTTGGCTGAACCTCTCGGGGAACTCCGGTGCCTTTCCCAAACACGCCAAAAGGTGGAGCTCAGCTTTTTCCACATGGGAATTCCAGCTCCAGGGGCCAGCCAGGACAACCCTACCCTGTGCACAGACAGGGTGTGAGGTAGCTGCAGCCCCAGTGACACCTTAGTGACCCCTGGAGCTGCAGGACAAGAGGAGGCCAAATTCTCTTAAAACCACACTGTAAATCTCTTATTTGCATTTCACAGCAAAATAGTTTCCTCAAGGAGTTTATACATATTGATATCTCCTTAAGTGCACTTTCCTTTCTGTCAGTAAATAGCCTGAAGCTAAATGTTCTCAGCCGAGTTAAAATATTTTAATGTATTCTCACCACTTAAAAAGAACATTTGTGGTCACTAATGTGGAAAAGTTGACAGGATTTTTTTTTTTTACAGAACACTGAAGATTTTCAAGCACGTGCAAACAACAATTCAGACAGCCCATACTATGTCAGAATTACTGGTTCATAAACCTTCAGAGAAGCTGAAAGTTATTTTAAAAGTGTAAGCTCACCCTCAAGTAACCCAGGAGAGGATTCTCTATTTTCCTGTGTACCATCTCCAAGGTGCAGCGTGTGAGCAGCTGGCCAAGGGCAGTACCTGCTGCTGAACATCTCCCCCTTCCCTTCCTCCCTCACCAGTCACTGACATGGAACCAGCTGTTACTGGGAAAATTTATGCCCAAGCTGCTGCTTCTGGATGCAGATCCAAGAGAAAGCCCTCTGGGGTCAATGTCCCTTGCACTGCTCACATGGGGGATTATCTGAAAAGCCTTTTAAGGATACAGCGCTTTGTGGTGGGGTTCTTATAGCAAACACAAAGGTTTTGTGCATTAGAAGTAAATGTAGTAACTACAAAGGTTCAGCCAGCACAAAAGATGTGAGAGATTGAGGATACACACACTGACCTTCAGCTTTTTCAGCTCCTGCAGGATCATGTAGTCAGGCATGTTATCAAACAGTCCGTCTGTGGCTGTCAGGATGATGTCCCCGAGCTGGACATCGAAGGACGTGCTGTCAGCAGCCTCGGGGCTGGAGAGGGGACAGAGGTTAAAGGACTCCAGCCCTCACAAAGACACCAACCAGCCTCAAACAGCACGTCCACAGATTCTGCACTTCACCACCCCTTGGGTTTTTTTGCAGGAGAAAGCAATAATCACTCGCTGTGGAGCTGTAGCACCGGGCTGGGCTGTCAGGAGAGCTCCAGCACAGGCACCGTGACTGCAAACAGGTCCTGTTCCAGCTACTGCACCCAGGGTTTGCAGTTAAAATTCCCACATGAACAACCCTGCAAACCAATCTGCTTCAGGAGGGTGTTTCCATGGAAACCATTAAGCAGAATGACAGCTCAGGGCTTCCTTCTGCTCATCCTGAAGATGTAAGAGAGCAATACTTGAAAGGACAATTCATAACGGGCCTGGCCCAAGCACTTCAGCATTTTGAATCACTTTCTCATTCAATGGAATATGAAACATGTCTGGAAATCACCACCACGAGACCAGAGCCTGTTGGAATGCTTGTGTCTAACACATTACACAACACCAAGAGGAGAAAACACCCAGTTTGGGCGGGAATATTGCTGTGAAATCTGATTCTCAGAAGCAACATAACAACAAACCTTTCATTTTAAAGACTCTTCGGGGGTCTGTGAAAGAGAAATTGCTGCATCCCAGGGCACTGGGCTCTGCCAAAACACAGAGGAGCTGCTTTGCTCAACTGATGAGCAGCTTCAGGAGGGCTGATGGAGTGAAGACTGCCTGCCTATGCCCATATATAGCCAAATTCATCACTGAACTGGGACAACAAATAGAAAAGGACAGGAGAAGCGTTTCGACAAGGAGCCTGAGTACTAATTAACGTCAGGAACAGTGCAGGAACCAGCCAGAAAGCTGTAATCATGATTCAGAGCTGAAGTGTGGGAGCACATTTATCTTGTGCTTTCCTTATTATAGGATGACTCAGATTACTTGGCTTCCCTGACTTCCACTGGACATTATCAATTATCCTTCTGCTCTTTGTTTTTATTGTCTTCCTATGGATGACAAAGAATCTCAGAAAAATCAAGATTTTTACAGCTCTGGAATTTCAAACCATCATTTAATTTTAGCCTAACAAAGAGCTTGGATTACTGAAGGTTTCTAATTTCAGAGTTCTACCCTGGCTTCCTCTCAGCAGTTGCAGGATGAGGAAATAAAACCACACATAAGAACGGTCAGGAGTTTCAACAGCTTAACCAACCCTTTCAAAAAGGGCTATTTTGGATTAAAGTCTCAACTTTTACTGCATCAGCCCTGACACTACACAGAATCATTTATGGTGGAAAAGACTCAAGCTCACTGAGTCCAAAACTTCAGCTGCCTACTGCATTCCCTGTATTCCATGGGCAGTCCTTGAAGATCCTGTTACCACCTCCTTACATTCAGAGGAGGGCTATCACTTTAATGAGTGAGACATTTCTGAGAGCTGCATTTGAACACGTATTTGAAAGCTGTTCATTCCTGAGTTTATTTCGTATTACTGGTGAGACTTCACAAAGTCAGGATGGATCAGGCTGACATTGCTCAGGGAAGACACAAGAACAAGCCTGCCTTTGAAACAACTCCTTTCTGTGAACAGATTGTCCTTTCCTCATACTCTCATTCCCAGCTTGGTGTTCCGCCAAACAGTTTTTTTGCTGGTTTTAGTCAAATACAATATGCTGCTGGAAACAGCAAGCTGGAAACACAAGTTACAGTCACATGTCCCTCTGCTCTATTCCTCAAGCACTTGCGACCTCAGTGCCAAGATATCTAAATTAGCTACTCCAAACACTCCCAAGGGAGCACAGACAGGATTGGAACCAAAGCCACTTGTCCACGCACCAGCTACAGAGGGTGACATCTTCCCATGGATCAGAATGTACCACCACAAACAGCCCAATAAATTCAGGCTGTGCAACAGGTACAAAGTTAATACAAGGTGAGAAATGTTTGTGTTACCTAAAGGGGGAGGGTGGCAGGTGCAGGACCTGACTGGAAACCTGTTTAAATCCTAGGTGCTACAGAAGAGCCCCAGAGCAGCAAAACTGCAACTTTTTGGGAGCTGCTCACATGCACAGATTAAAAATGAAGGTTGCTCTTCCCCCTTACCTGTCACTTAAGACAACTCCTTCTGCCTCTGGTGGAGCTATTGACAGCTGGAAGGGAGTGTTGAAGTAATGCTGCTGCTCATCGGATCGATGGACGACTTCTCCTCCTCTGACTACCAAAAACCCAGAATCTCCCAAGTTGGCTGTGTGTAAACGATGACTTGTTCTGTCCAGCACTACTATACAGGCTGTGCTGCTCCCTGCAAACACAGTGACTGCAGTCAGCCCTACAGAAACCGATTGTTCTCTCACTGAATTTATCCATAGTTCAGTTATTACAACATTTATCAAAGCTTAAAAGTCAGGAGAAATGGAAATACTCGACAATGCCAGAATTAATATAAAATAAAATCAGCAAAATGCTCGAAATCTTTGCAATACAAACCATGATTTTTGTGTAGAATTTACTCTTCCTGCTTTGATTTTGGTAAACACACTATGCTGACAAAAACCTGTTTTGTTTGGCTTTATTTACAGTTTTCCATCCCAACATACGTCAGCACATTCTGCTATAGGACCGGATTTACAGAACTCACATAAAATACTGAAATTCCGAAATCATGGAGATAATAGAATTCTAGCAGCATCCATACAATGCTAGGAGCTCTCCACACAGTTTCACTCATCAGCTGTAAATAAACCACACCAAGTAAAGAACTGTTTGCAATTAAGGATTAGGTCCTGCTGCTTTTCTCTGCTCAGAACATGAAATGGTTTTCCTCCCAGCCTGGCTCTGCAGAGCTTGCTTCAGGTTTAACAAATAACAATCCTGTCACGTCTTCAGGATACCAACTCCACGAGTTTAAGGAAAACATGTTTCAGAGACAAACACTATTCCAAATTAAAGTAATAGCAAAAACATGATGTCAGCTGTGCTTGGAACTATCCCAGCCATGCTTGAGGGCACTGAGGAATTCTCCATTCATTCACTGGGAAGTAGCCACCAACTGTGCTTGGTTGCAAGCCACAAAAATGCTGCATTGCAAAGAAACCCGAAGTCCTTCAGAGCAAACAGCCATCGCTCAATTCTGCAAACAGGACAGGACAGCACAGCCACCAAAAGACCTTTCAGTCCCCAAGGGGGTGAAATAAAGCTACAGCATTTCTTCCTGACTTCTCCCCTATCACCAGCCAGGAACTGTCTTCATCTTCCACCCTCAGGTTCTTCCAGCAGGATTTTCCAAGCACAGTCCATGCTGGACAGACCACAAGCTCGCAGTGAGCAAAGCTCAGGATTAGGTTTGCTAGTGCAGAAGTCCAGCTGGCTCCAGGCACTGCCTATTCCAGACATTTCCCTTTCTAACACAGAGAGCTCCCTGCAATGCACTTGCCCTGAGTTTGTTCTCTGGTGAACACACAGGACTTTCTCCATCCTTAGTGGATGTTAAGCCACAGCAGAATCTCTGGAAAAAAACCTGATTTTACATGTGACAGCGTCCAAAATAGTTCTGCTACACAAGAGTGATTAAATAAATGGCACAGTTTCCTCCCATTTCAGTTTTATTTTATATTATTTGCTGGCTTCAATCCTGATTAACCAAGTATCCAGGCTTAAAGCACAACAGCAAGTAAAGTTATTGCCTAATGAATCCTCCTTAATGAAGTCTTCTCCTGCCCCTTTATTTTAAATAAACTCCAAATGCTCATTGCTGTGGTAATTCCAGGGGTTTGTTCCTCCTGCTAAAAATACTGTCCTCAGTTAGAGGAGAAACACCAAGGATCATTAGTTTCAAATTCTAACTCCATTAGCAGAGTGTAACCAGGAGGCCATGTGTGGAATGCAGATCTTGTGACTCAGCACACGCTGCTTTTCAGCACTGCAAAGGTCAAGCCCAGCCGAGCTGCTCGGTCTCCACAGGCACAGGGAGAGCTCTGCCAGTGCCCCACTTCGCAGCTCACTCACAGCTACACCTGCTTTGCACGAACAACCCCCATCCAACACACCAAATCCTAATGTAATTACTGACCACTGCTATTTTCGTGACACTTAAGGTCACTCCTGAGGTTCCAACCCATTCTTTAGGCGTATAATGCGAGAACATCTGCTCCCAGCTCAGCAGGCAAGTTAAATATAGCTCACACAGCACTGCTCTGGCACAGGAGCTTAAGGTCAGGTGAGCCACGTGCATTTCATGCAGGGCAAACACTTTCTTGGTGCAGAGGAGCTCCCGTGTCCTTTAGAGAAGTGTCCCCTTTGCAGAGCTGCCAGCTGGGGCCATGTGCCACCTCTCTGTCTGCTCCCAGTCCCCAGGCAGCTGAATGCTCTGTGTCCCACCAAGGCTGACACAGAAAATGTGAAGCATCTACTTCAGTTGGCTTTCACAAAGATCTGTAATGAATCCCCCCACAAAGATTTATAAAAATAATACTACCAGAGATCTTATGATATCAACTACTCAAGTCAGCCAACTGGGGTTTGAGGCCACTGGACATAAAAGGCAACAGGAGCAGAGTAAGGCCAGGCATGAGCAGAACTGCATCCAGTTATCCTCAGAAAATACTTTTCCTTGCACAGCTGAAGCAGAAAGCCACAACCAGTACCACGAAGAGTTTTTAGCAGAGAACAGTTATTTATACACAGAAAATACAGAGTGAGCACATGTGCACAGCATGTTCCACTGCAGAACTCACTCTGCAAACTCTGGTGAATTCACCCTTCCCACAGAAAGGCTGTTGGCCTTTTATTTTATATATAAATGCACACACATCAACACTCCCTGCATTACTAATTAAAACAGTTTTAGAGAAAATAAGGATGCCACCAAACATTTCTGTGTTTTCAGTTAATTAAGAGAAGTTAATTGCCTGCAAATTTGCTGTAGACAATGACAACAGATCCAAGCACCCGTCAGTAAGCCCATGTGTAGGTAACACAGAACCCAGACTGAACTGACATATTTTTGGTGTCTTACCAAGCAGAGGTACTTTGTTCTGCAGCAGCTCACAGTAGCCTGCGGTGAGAATTCCAACAGGATTGCTTGGAACAAACCGTCCTTCTTTCACTAAACGTTCACACGTCCGCATGAGAGTCCCTGAGAACTGAGAAGGGTCAACCCCATAGTCCCTCCAGCCACCAACACCATCTGCCACCCCTGCAAGGAAACACAAGAACAGAGTTACCTGAACAGAAATGGTTCTCAAAACAAGGGGTTTAATTTTTTACATCGCTTATGATATTTGGTAATTAAAAAGCAGGACACGGCACCTGCCTGGAAAACATTTCTGATTAACAAATAAATTTTGGAGTATTTGTAAGGTATCTTCTGGTATCAGCTACCAGACAAATCTCCAACCACAATCTGAATTGCTGAAAAGAAGGTAAAAGTCTAATGCTGAGAATGAGGAGGCTGACTCCACTAGAGAACAAATAATGGGAAATTTGGGGGTAAGATGGGGGTTCAATCCCATTAACCTCTAATCAGTCCATTAAAATGAAAGAGGTTTTATTAATTTTAGAAGTGAAGGTCAACATTTTAACTAGTACAGAAATGACACAGAAACTCTTCCTGCTATTCAGCAGCACAGTTTTTTCTCAGACTACCTGCTCATAATGATTTCTATTTGGTATTCTCAATATCTGTAGAAAATAAATCTCCATTTTACAAGTGTTTTCCAAAAATCCATGTAACCAACACAATGCTGGGATCTTCCCCTTCCAAGGAGAGTTGTTGCTTACAGGTTCAGCCAAGCAAAAGAATGAAAACTGACTATGATCCAGACAATTTTCAGTTATTCAAAATAAGCTGGATGTCAGAAAATTAGACCAATTCTGCCAAAGCATGGGAAGCTTCTAAACAGCTGCAGGGGAAAACAATGATTGTGGTCATGGAAAGGGGGTGATCGGAGGGAGGTGAGCAGCACACACATTTTCTGCTGCTCATTTGGCTCAAGAACTTTGAACTCCCTCCAACTGCCTAAATGATAAAGGCAAAATACTGCTGAAGGTATTATTTGAGATTAAAATGTTACTATGTGGAAATTTTTCCCCAAATCTTTTTGATCCTCAGCACGGGACAAACCATTTCAAGCACAGATTTCCAAAACTTAGTAAGGCTGAAATATGTTCATGACAAAAGCACAAAAAGGGAATTTCAGAGCTCAGATTGTGCTGAAGGACAAGTCTCCTCAGGAGAAAAAACCTGCTATTATCAAAGGCATGAAAATGTGAGGGAGAAGATAAAACTCAGTTTCCTCCTCTCCAAACGCCCTTCACATGGGACGTGGTCTGAAACTGAGACGGAAGGTTTAGAGCCGACCTTGGCGTGAACTATAATCTGACAGGAGGTTATAGCCAGATTCTGAACAGCCTATCAACATTAATCAGATTTCTCCCTAAAATAGTGCACAACCTTTCAGACACCTGCTTTGTCCCTTTGCTTTCTCAGAAGAATGTCACAGGAACGCAGATCCCTGCATTCACCTCTCTGAGCAGGCCCGGGGAAGATGCAGCTCATCAAAAGCACTCAGCATTCTCAGAAATGGCTTTTCTGGATTCTTCTAGAACAGATTCATCCTCTCTCTACAGGTCTCACAACCTCAGGTTAATACTGGATTAACCCTCTGCTTTCTGCTGCCACATGGACAAGTCTAGAATAAGAGATCATAAAGGAAAAGTTCTAGATCCAGAACCTGAAACAGAAACTCAGCTGCAGCTCAGATGATGATGCTTTATGTGAAGTCACCAGATAAACTTTTTTTTTCCTTCTCTTTGAGATGAACATAGTCCAGATGTATTCCTGCACTGCTTCACTGACAACAGGGTTAATGCAATGAAAAGATGATGTTTGACAAATGCTGCCCAAAGCTCTTGGCTCCCAAGAAGCTCAGCAGAAGTTACGGAGTTCCCTCAAGAGATCCAGAAAATCCTTTTACATCAGTGCTGGCAAACACTGAAACACAAACATTGCAGCTTCAGCACAGAGTGCCAGAGAGCCACCACAGCAAGCACCTGAGAAGGTCAATTATCAAAACCTATTCAATTTTTAAAGGAAAAATGAGTATGCCATCTGACTTTCTTTGTTCCTTTCTTACTCCAGGCAGGAAATGTGAATCCCTAATCATGGCAGCACCCTTCAGACTCTGTGCTGAGCCATGCACTGCTTCTGTCTGTCTGCCTTCCTGTCTGCTTTCTACAAGCTATAAACAGCTCTAAGTAGGTTCTGCCAGTGCCTTCCAAAGCAATCACCCTCCAGACATCCCCCAGCAGCTCCTCTGGCTTTGTTGGTACCACACTTGAGAAGAGACTCTCTGATCCCACAGCACCGGGACTGCTCCACCCTGACACAGCCACTGCCTTAGGAGCAGGGCCCTGAGGCTGCTTCCAGTGACACCTCACAACCCCTCCAGCACCTACCAACTCCATTTCTTGGCCTTGCCCCAAAAGGCAAAGCTGGGGTTTTATACAGGTTTGGGGCCAAGGTCTTTAATCATCCTGTCCTACCTATGGTTTTAAAATAAACTCAGCGTCTTCACACTCCACAGTCTCTGTGAACTGAACAGGTTCACGTGGGAAAGGAATAGGTGATTTTGAAACAGTCTGGGTAAACTGCTACAGAAATAGATGAAATGTAAATGAGAATAAAGTTTAAGTAAATTTTGTGCTATTTGATATAAGGCAAACAAGGAGCAAAACTGTTTCAAACTCCAGAAGGAGCAAAAACTAAAAACTCAACTTTGATTAATACCAGGTTTTCCCTCTGTCATCAAAAGAAAATTCAAAGGTGTTGCTATTGGCAGGATCACTCCCAAGGAATAATGCCAAGCCCTATTTATATATACTACTTTTCCTTTCATCCAAGAAAAAAAAAAAAGTATATATTCAAAATAATTACCTTTTCAACAAATACTCAGGTGTTCCTTTGAGCCATAAACCATTGTGTTCCAGTATTAACCATGTTACAAATCAGGAATCACAGGACATTTAAGACAAACTGCATGGCTGAGAATTGCTGAAATTGAGCTGTACACAAACCCTGGGGTTTTTTTTCCATTCAAGCCATTCAGTAAATGAGAAAATTTTATAGAAAGAACATTTCTGTGGCTGTTCCCTGTCCAAGTCCATGCAGAAATTACACAAACAGCCACGTGACTGTGCAATGCCTGCAGCCAGATGAAGCACCACTGTAAATAAAGCAATTGAAAATTTCACAATAAATTACTTCAAAAGAATAAATACTTCTCAAGTATTTAACTATATTACAGAGATCTTTCAGGCTCTGAGTTAACACTCCACTCCACTGCCTTGTGCTGGAAAATACACAAATATGCCTGCCAGATAAAACACTTGCTGCATGTGTCAGCCCAAAAACTGACTTTTTCCAACTCCTCAGAGATTCAGAGTATCAAAATCTCTCTCAGAGAAACACCTGTCAGGAAGTTACAAGACAAAGCACAAGTGACTGATGCTGCAGCACTGAAAGTGAGCCAGGGAAGATGCTGGCAGTGAAACTTGTTAAAGCTGATTTCAAAATGCTAAATGCACCTGGGATAAGACACAGGCTGAAATGCAAATGTTGTTTTGCCTGCCAGAGCATGAGTTCCCTGCAGAAGCCCAGGGAAAACCAGCCAGTGCTGAAAGCAGCAATATCTGCTTTTCACCACTCACTTGTGTAAGATCCAGGTGTTCTGCCTGGTTCAGAGCAAATATAAACCAAACAGCCTGAAAGTTCACAACAAACCCCTGATACTGATCGCACCCTGTTTAATATAAATACTGTTATGAGGGGCAGTTCTGGTTAGCTGGGAAATTAACCTGCCCACGGTCAGAGTCCAAAAGCACCACCGTGTCCCAAAAATCTCTTGAGAGATGGATGCTTTGAAATATTGCATCAGCCAAGAATAAAAATCACACACAGAAGCACCAGGCAGGCACAAGTGTGTCAGCAGGAGCTGCTTGTGCATGCAACCACAATTAACTTTCTAAAGCACTCCTCACATCCTACTGAACTTTCAATTTCTTGAGATCCTTACCTGAAATAGCAATGAATCACTGCTAAAAGAACATCTAAAGGATGTATTTATAACTGAATTTTGCATCAAGATGAAGGCTAAAATGGTAAAAAAGTGCAATGAGTTGCACACACAAGGTAGAAATATAGCACCTAGTATTTGTCAGCATATCAGAACTGAGATAAACTGATAAGATTCCTTGTTTTATCAGTGGTGGGATAAATCACACACCTAGACAGGTTCTCCATCTAAAGCAAGTCCAGTGCTCAAAGCCAGCACTGACCCCCAGCAGCTTCCCTGGTTCTGTCAGAGCCAAAGGGTGTCTATTCTCCAAGGTTTTGACAAAGAAATAACCCAGTTAAATACAAATCCCTAAAGGCAGACTGTGTGTGACTGCTAACAAGTTACAGAAGGAAAGGTTACTTATTCACACTGTTACAGTAAAACTTAAACTACCCTTGCACGAAACAGAAAGGTCCTGGAAGAGTAACTGGGTAAGTGACAACAGGGAGCAAAAAGCAAAGGCAAAGTGAGCAATGATCTTGAAGAACAAACTGAAGGAGAGACATGGAACTGAAAACATTAAACTGTGAATCTACTCCCAGAAGAAAGCAACAGTTCCTTTTATTCATTTCCCCCCCAATGCAGCACACTTGTTCCTGAAGCAGATTTTCACCAGGTAGATCTCTCCCCTATTTTATTGAAGCCTGAGAAATCGCTCAGTGGATTTGGGGAGCTCCAGGAGAACACTGAACCACAATTTATTTCTGCAGGCTTTATAAAACATTCCCTAGTTACAACAATTTAATTTCTCAAGGTGGTCAGTGGCTGTGGAACTGATGAGAAAGGAGAGGTACTGGGGGCAGAGACTGAAATAAATCCCTGCCAGCCTGACCCATCTCAGGCTCAGTATTCACAGCAAAGAGTAGATTTTTCCAACACTTCCCATGACATAGGTATGATTAACCCTCACCTCCTGCACTGTGCTCAGCTTTGCTTATTTCCCTCTGATTTCTGACAGAACCTGCTTTTCCTTCAGGCCAAGATCTGTTTATGAATGGAAAATTGGCTGCCATCAACAAGCATCAACAGCATTCACAGCTAAAACTGGTGTTCAGCTGGAAATTCTGATCTGAATACTTGTGTGCAATGTCCTTGCAGAAACTGTGGGAAAGAAGAATAACCAGATATGAGTTTCATTCTCAGAGGTCACATCCAGTGCTGCTCCAGAGCAGCTCTGCTGACAAGAGTCAGCCAGTGTGGCTGTTACTGGGGTGGTTCTCAATCTGCAGTTTCCCTACAAATGCCAGCACTAAAGTCAAACAGAGCATTTCCTGTGATCTGTTACAAACCAAGACACGTGTACAACCGTGCCAGTCCCTGATCCCTGCCTCTCAGCTGCCCTGAGCTCTCCAGCAGTAGGTGAAAGGCCATTCCGAGGGAGGCAGGCGAGTCTCGCCTCCTTTAGTGTGATAAGTTGTGATAAGGCAGCAATCTCTTTAATAGGTATGATACCAAATAAACCACTTAACACAGTCCTCTATAACCTTCAGGCATCCCTTCCTCCTCTACAGCTGCCAGAACAACCTTGACATTTCATCTACAAACCCTTTTAGGCGCTGAAGTTTACTTTTCCTGATGACAGTGACACTAGCAATATTCCAGGGGCTTTGTCACTCTGCAGTTTTACCCAACTCCTATGCAAGCTGCTGACAAACTTAATTTTCAAACCCAGTGCAGTTCCTTTCACTTCAGAGTAGCTGCCCTACAGCACCCAGACACTTCCCTCCCCCTAAAAACCAAAAATCAAGATTTGCAGCAAACAGAACAATTGCCAAATTTCAGCTCTGCCATGAACAGTTTCCTGCTGCCAGACAGTTTTTCCACACTCCTGGGGGACAGAAATTCTTTGGAAGAGTCAAGTCACACTGGCTACACCCAAACTTGTACCCAGCACAGACATTGTATAAGTGATGCTGTCACGGGATGCGCATTGGCTGCTGCAATGTTTCAATAATGAGTCACACAGCAGCTTGGAAAATCCATAAAAAACGAGCAAAAGACATCAGGAGCCTGATAAGGCAGGAATAAGCAAGAAAAGGCAGATCCCAGAATTAAGGAAAAAAACAATCACCAACATGTGACACCCCAAAATTTCTAGCAGTAAAAATATTGGCTTTAATGTTTACTTTTGGTAAATCAGTGAAATGGTTATAAAAGTGTTTAAGTTAATTTTTAAAATTTGATTTGCTCCCTATGTAGTAAAAATCCTACTTGCATGCTAATGAGAAAAAACAGAGGAGTCAATTCCTGAAGAGTTGTGGCTTTCAGCTTTGAAAAAAAACCCAGTATTTCTGTCCTCAAAAGTCCTGAAGGTACCAGACATGAAGCAGCACAGAACGTCTCCCAAACCTCTGTGAGAGATCTCAGTACTCTGAGGATCTGAACACCCAAGACACTGGCAGTGAATGAACAGAAAAGTACACCGTGGTATGAGCAGCAGCAGAGAAAGGAAACACAGGCCTGAATTGTAAAGCTCTAGAGATCAACGTTAGCAGTAAAGCCATTTCCTTTTCTCAGGGTGATCCCTAAGGAGACACTCCTGTTCTGAGCTTCTTGCTTCTCCTTGTGCTCAGAATTGGAAAAAAACATGCAAATGTGACAGGAATGTCCCAGACAAAAGCAAAAATGAGAGACAAAGCCCTCAAGGATTCAAGCACAGCAGTAACAGGCCTTATCAAGCCTTGAAAAACTACAGGAGGACTGGAAATAACCTGAATCTCCATAACCTTTCTGCTGATCTTACTGTGAAAGGATAAAGCTCAGGCTGGAAGACACTGTTAAACATCCAGCCTTTGAACTATACAGTACACACACAACAAAAGAAGTGTTTAGCATTCTGATTCTGCTATAAACATGCTGCCAAGTCAACTCTTGGTTGACCTAAGAAAATGAATCCCCAAGCACTCATGCCAAACGGCTGGGAGTAGTTCTTTCACTGCTCCACCACACCCAACCCATCCCACACAGGCAGGCCTTGCATACGCTGGTTCTGGAAAACACTGGCACAGAGGAATTTAAAATTAATTATCTGGCCTGCCTTTGTCGCTGGTGACTACTCACTCCAAGTGATACACTTGAAATTTTGAGTGTTCACTTTGGCTCAAACCACATGAGCCTCTTCCTTAAATGTCAAAAAATGAAGTCTGAAACCCAACAGTGCAGCTCAGGCAGTTTTGTTGAGGTGCAGAGTTAGGTACTGAGGTAGTACAAAATTTATGAGAGTCTTAAAAAGGAATCATTAAGGAACTTCAGATTTGTGATGGGAGTAAGAGGAATTGAGGACAGGGAAACAGTGGTGGTGCTGAAACTGTCTCTGCAGCAGTACAAAAGGGTTGGTTGGGAGAGCAAAGAGATGATCCCAGCAGCAGAAACTGGGAGAAAACCACTCTGTTTGTAAACTTAAGAGCTACAGATGAAGAAAAAGCATCAAGTTAGAAGCATCAAAACCCTCCTGAACATTACTGTTTCTGCAGAAAGAACAGAGATTTTGGGGTTTTAGTAGGTATATTAAAAGAGCAATAAAGAACTGAGATAAAAATAGCTTTACCGAGAAAAACCCCAAACGAAACAAACAGAAAATAGCTTTTCTATTTAAATTATTTGCTTCTTGGTACATCCTGGTCTGCTGTCCTCTTTGCTGTTTGATCCTTAAGAGGAGCTACAATTCTGTTTGTTTCCAAGTTGCCATGAAAATTAATGCAAAGACAAACTGAGAAATGCAACTCTCTGTTGATTCCAGCAGGAACACGAGACAAGCTGTAGGTCCACATTCAGTAATTACCAAATATAGCCAAAACCCCCTAAACATCATCAAAAATGGGTCAAATGTATCCCTTCCCCACAAAAAGAGCCCACTTCAAAGTACAGGAGATTTCTCTTAAGGGCAAACACCAATTGCTCAGTTATTTATCAGTGCTGGCCTAGCATGAACTTTAAAGGCAGCCAGGGTTAGTCACATGCTAAAGGAAGGGTGTCCAACAGCTAATTCTAATCCAAATAAGTTTATCTGGAAGAGGCACCACAGAGAAGATGGAGAGTGTCTAAAATGCATCTGGAAGCTGTGGCATCACTCTTACAGTAACAGCTCCCTGGAGAATAACCAGCAATAACTGTTACCTAGCACCAACTCACAGCTTCCTGAGGAAAATGTCTCGGCTCTGTTAAATGGCAACCAAGTTACAATGACAGCACAGAACTGCAGAACCACCAACCACTTCCACAGCGTGAGATTGCACAGTGCAGCCCCACAAGTTTGAAACCAATAAATGCAAAAAAAAAACCCCAACCAAACAGCCACAGACAGGGGCAGGGAGGAGGAAGCTTTTTTTGAAGTGTCAAAGTTTTGGTGAAAATTTGCTTCTGGTAGTTACACCACAACTAACTTGTGCAGAATGTCAGTCAGCCAAATTCAACCTTGAGTACACAGGAGAAAGGTCAAGCACTGTCAAGAGCAACGTTGCCCATAGTCTGAAGATTCTATTGATTATCCATTATTATTCACTGCTTCTAAAATTTGAACCCTTAAGGTTCATTTGACCCGTGATTCTATACCAGAGAGTGCAATCAGGCCAGAACAAACAACGAAACTGAAGTTTGACATTTGATTCCAGTCTCAATGTCACTCTGTCTTTCACTTGACAAGGACATTGCACGCGTTAAAATCAGGAAGTGCCGGTTCCAGTGATCCTTTCTGTGGAAATGCAATGCATGTACACGGGGCTCGGTTAGGTTTTAAAGGAGAACAGAAAGAGAAACGCACTGGGAGCTGTTTCTCTGAGTTTTGCAGCCACCGGGCCTTACAGGCACCCACAGGTGAAACGCCCAGGCTGGGCCCGGACACCCGGCACACACAAAACCCCCCATGCCAAAGCCGGGCAGAGCTGCAGCAAAGAGCACGACAGCTTCCTTGGGAAGCTAAAAAAGCGAACTCACGGTGACACTGACAGGCAGAACCAGCTCCTTTGTCTGCCACCGGAGGCTGAGCCGCTCGCCATGTGCAGCTCCGGGAGGGAAGGGGGGGGGTCACAAAGCGAGGCCGAAGCCACCTCAGCCCCCGGCCCGGGCACTCACCCAGCACATCCGCGGTGCGGTGCCGCGCCACGAAACAGGCGTCATCCCCGTAGCACATGCCTTTCTTGAGGATGCCCTTACGGAAATCTTTGCCGAAGCCACAGCTGGCCGTCACCAGGCTGTAGTCGCGGGAGTCCGTCTGCGACAGG
Organism: Orthonyx spaldingii; assembly: GCA_013397795.1. Lineage (NCBI taxonomy): Eukaryota > Metazoa > Chordata > Aves > Passeriformes > Orthonychidae > Orthonyx > Orthonyx spaldingii. The sequence goes on along the minus strand of VZTJ01000622.1, from coordinate 228,954 downwards.
CCGCCCAGGACCGCCCGCGCCACCAGCCTGCCGTAGGAGAGCACCGAGAACATGGCGTGGGGCGCCCAGCAGCCGAGCGCCAGGAACGCGGGGAGCCACCGGCGCAGCCGCCTCCTGCC
>VZTJ01000622.1:203683-228504 GCA_013397795.1 Orthonyx spaldingii | reverse complement strand
CCCCGCCCCTCCCGGCGCGCGTGCGCAGGGGCGCGCGCGGCCGCCCCCCATTGGCTGCGCGCCCCGCCTCATTTGCATGTTGCGGGACGGTAACCGCGGGCGGCTCCCGGCAGCCCGCGCGCGCGGCCCCCTCAGCCCGCAATTAGCGCGATTAACGCAATTAACGCAATTAACGTTCCGCGCGCCGGGCCCCGCGCGCCTGCGCCTAACCCACATACCAGCCCTCCGCGCCCCGCGTGTCTCGCGTGCTCCGAATAGCTCGCGGGGACTGGCCGGTGCTTTCCGTGCCTGCTGAGGACGGTTATGTGAGTCACGCCGCGCTAAAATGTGGTTTTTTTGTTTTTTGGTTTTTTTTCCAAGGATGACTCGCCCTGTTCTCAGCTCGGTGCGGCCGGGGACAGAGCCAGCTCAGCGCCGCGCCTGAGAGGCTTCTCTGCAAATCCATTTTGGAAGTTAATCCATTTTGGTTAAGGAACGTGAAATGCCAAAAACAAAACCCTCACGAGAAGGGCGCGTTATGCAGTCATCGCTCAAACCCCACTAAAACCACGTTAATTGTAGTTGAGACAAGCGTGACACAAAGCTCTCAGCTGGACAGCTTCGACAACTTCAAGGCATCAGTGCTGTAGAGACCCACGATGTCCAAAAAGACCCAATTCCTCATTTTCCAAGCTCGGTTTTCCGTGCTGCTCGTGGGTGTGCAAAAAACGGCTTTGTCCTTTTGGAAGTTCCCAGCAGGATGCTCTGCACATTCGTTTAATTCCTCTGGGTACACACACAAATGTCAAGAGGCTGCTGCCACTTACATAACCCGAGACACGTAAACAAGAAACAATAGAGGTGTAAATGCAGCAGAGGCAGGGGTGAAACCTGCCCCCTGACCTGCCTGCAGTGAAAGGGAGAGTTCTGTGCCCCACTCCACCGACCCAGCCCACAGAACGCTGCTGAAGCACCCTCTTTATCAAACAGGAGGCATTTTGCTCCCTCTGTACATTGACAGAGACAATATTCCCCCCCTCTTACACTGCTGAAGGCTTAAGCAATGCGTGAGAATTATCCAGCTAGAGCTGAAATTGTATCCAAACTTATTAAAAAATTAATCCTGCTGTTAGAACAGGGAGAAAGAGAATGAACACGAGGAGCAGCCCAGGCCCGGTTTGGTGGATTAGGGAATGGCTGCAGAGCTGAATGTGCCAATGTGCTGGAGATAAGGGAGTGCTGTGCCTGGGCCTGGCAGGGTGTGAGAGCAGACAAACAAGGTAGCTCATCTCACTGCCTCACACCCTCTGTGACTTTATCAGGAAAGGGAAGCACATATTTGCAGAGTTTCCCCCACAGAAACATTCTTTCCCTCCCCTCAGTCTCGTTCTTCCTCCTCCTCCTCCTTGTCCAGGTCCTTTTTAGTTCAAGTCCAGCCTGGCCTGACCCCTTGTTCTGTTCTGTTCTGCCTGCAGGGCCCTGAGGCAGCTCAGGTTGGTGCAAGGTGATCTGTCCTGCGTTACCCGGCTGCGCTGCTCGGCCTGTGATCCCCCCCAGCTAAAGCTGAGCTCTCCATGCCTCAATCCCAACCCTCCCAGAGCTGGGAGGGTGCTCTCTCACGGGCTGAGGAACACGGTGAGCTCAGGGCTGACAAACTCATTTGGCAGAGCACGACTCCGTGCTTCCCTAAGTGCTCCCAAACCAAGGCACACCGTGAGCTCTTCACACTCCTCCATCCTTGGAAATCTTTGAAACAGCCTCCCCAGGGAAGTGGTGGAGCCACCATCCCTTGAAGGGTTCAAAAAACGAGCAGATGTGGCACTTTGTGCCACAGTTCAGTGGGCTTGGGGGTGTTTGGTTGAAGGTTGGGCTTGATCTTGGAAGTCTTTTCCAATCTTGATGATTCCATGGTCCTACCCCAGGTCACCCACCCAAGTCTGTCCAGACAGCCAGACGACCTCATAATTTACATGGTGATTAGTAACCTTTGATGAACTCTGTCACTCCTGCACGAGGACGCTGTGCCCAGAGGAAAAACTGCTCCTGGTTTTCATTCAAAGGATCTCTGGGCTCCTGTGAGACAAAAACCCAACTATTTTTAATAAAATACTTCAGAACTGGTTTTCTCCACTGCCCAGTGTCAGTCTGGATGGTTTTCCCTGTAAACCCCTCCCAGCCCATGCCCTGCTGCCTTACTCAGTGTTATTCTTGTACCCTGAGGGTCGATATCCTGCCAAGTGATATTTGTTTAAAATTCCCCAATGCACAAATTTGGCACAAAAACTGGAGCAAAGGGCATCCCCCTGGTTACTGCAGCTGGGTGGAATCTTCCCACCTCAAAGTCCAAGATCTATTTACATCAGCTCACTTAAGCTGCAAAAACAGAATGAACTCTTCCTGCTAGGCTTGCTCAGACCAACAAATGCACTGGGGAGTGTGAAGCAGAAGGGCTGCACAAAGTAATCAACTGCTGAAGGCACAAGCAGGTTCTCAGCTTGTTTTAAAACTGATTCACTTGTAGCTGACGTCAATCCTCCCTCCCAAGTATCTCAGCCCTGAGATTGGAGTGTGATAAATATTACCTGTAATGCCATCTGCTGTACAGACTGCCCCAGCTCCTCACTATTTATTTAAGGGCTAATGTTGTGCTAGACCAGAATGCAGTTTATTTCAGCCTGGTTTGACTTTGTTTGGAGTCCAATTCCAAATGCCTGTCCACTTGGACTTTTAAAGTCATCTGTCATAGGGCAAAACCAACGTTAGCCCTGAAAAGATGAAGTTCAAGACAGCACAGTTGGATTAAACAGAAAATTGATGTGAGAAGGACCACGTGAGACTTCCCACAGGAGGAGTCAAGAGCAGGTGCAGAGTCAGAAGATCACCAACAAGAATCACAGAATGGTTGGGAAGGGACCTTAAAGATCATCTCATTCCACCCCCTGCCATGGGCAGGGACACCTTCCACTATCCCAGGTTGCTCCAAGCCCTGTCCAACCTGGCTTTGGACACTTCCAGGGATGGGGCAGCCACAGCTTCTGTAGTGCTTAAATGTACATCAGAACCTTGCTGCTTAAACCATAATTAAAACAGCAATACAGTAAACCCCTGAACATGTTTTTTAATAAACAGGAATCTACTGCATCTCAAACTGCTTGAATTTTCATTTTATGGGACCTCTCACATAAGGATCACAGTGCCTTTTTTAATTATTAATTAACTCATGTTGACAGGATAAATTAAAATCTCTCTGATGGAGAACAAGCATTATTTATTGATGTCCTGATCTTATCCTACACATTTGGAGTTGCTCTTTGGAACCTGGTTCAGAAGTCAAACACCAGGGTGGGTGTTGTGGTGGGGGGTTTTTCAAATGGTTTTTCTTAGATGTGACTTTTGTCTTGCCTTTTTCTGCATGACAAAGGTGAGGTTTTTTTCTTTTACAGCAGGTATTGGAAATGGGTTTAGGTGACCTGTTGCTGTGAGTGAAGCCCTAACACTCCTGAGTGAAAAAAAAGGTCCTGAGAAAACCAGATTAATTCCATCCTACTTTGCTTTTGAACAGTTGCCCACCTCTATTCCATTTGAATGGTAGACGCAGTAAGAATTAATACCTCTTTATTCATCCAGCTCCTGCCCACATTCATCCAGGGTGCAATCTGTGCTTTCAGATTTCAGCAAGGCTTGGTTTTCATCTTGGAGTCTGGTCCCCTATGCACCATCAGCTTTGCCAAGCAATTCTGGATGCAAGAAGAATTTATTAAATTCTGTTTTCCCTTGTGCAATGTCATCAGCCTTTTTTTACTGATTTTAAAGGCATCAGGAACATGTAAACTAACAAGCAGGGGTGTTCTAGTATTAATTATCTCATGGCACTGCAGTGGAACAAGAACACAGATCACAACCAGTGATGATAAATAAACCAAGCACCAGTTTCCCTCCAAGCCTGCAAAATAAATTCCAAGTTTCCAGCTGTGGAGGACTTGTAGGGAGGAGAAACATCTCCATCCTTGTTAACTGACCATAGCCATGGAAGCTGAAGGTACTAAAAGCCCCTAAATCAGCTTCATCCAGAGGGAGGTTGTGTCCCAGCTGTCCTTCCTGCAGGACTGCCTCTGTTTTTGTTCCTCTGCTATGGGACAGTGAAAGAGATGGAGGTGTAAGGATTCCCAGGATTTCCTCCAAACACAGGCACATATTCTCTTCAGCCAGTTCTGGTACAGCCTCAATAAGAAGCGAAAAGAAAAAAAAAAAAGTCTACAGTGCCATTTTTACAGTTCCTTTTCAAATTGGAAATGTTTGAAGTCGCTGTTACTCTTCAAGCCTGAAAAAAACCCAAAAAACCCAACACCAGAAACAGCACTTTGGCCATCCTGTTGGAAGGAAATGAATGGACACTTCCAACTGAATCCAAGTAACCTCAGGAACAGCAAAGAAACAAAGAGACTGAACACACCAGCTCTTCATCCCCAAGGAGGAAGGCAAACACAGAGATTTTTGGGTTACATTTCACAAGGAAGGCAGGCTGGAGGTTATTTTTGGTGAGGTCTGAGGGACAGTGGAGCATGCCGGGTTCTCACCTTTGTGTCACTATGTCCTTGGAGGAAGGATGACTCCAGGATTTTGCCACATGAGGTGGAGCTGCTTCAAATCCATCCTGCAGCAGCTCTTTGATAAGATCAGACGACCTCAGTGGCCTCTCAGACAATGCTGTGCCTTGTGTAACTCCTCACTCCTGTGATGTGGACACTGCAGAAGAGGGGCACGGTGGGATTACTTCCCTTTTCAGTGCATAAAGATGGAATTTTAGAGCTTTTTAGAGCTTTTGTTGCCTTCCCTTCAAGGTGGCAGTAATGAACCTGCTCAGGGAAATAAAAACAGATTGAAGAATCATGGAATTTTTAAGGTTGGAAAAGACCTCCAAAATCATTGAGTCCAACCATCACCCCAGCACTGCCGTGTTCACCACTAACCATGTCCCCAGGTGCCACATCCACACGTTTTTTGAACACACCTCCATGGATGGGGACTCCACCATTCCCCTGGACAGCCCCTTCCAATGCTTGACAGCATTTTCCATGAAGAAATTTGTCCTGATTTCCAACTTGAGCCTCCCCTGGTACAGCGTGAGGCCGTTTCCTCTCCTTCTGTCACTCATTCCAGGGAGAAGAGCCCCATCTCCATCCACCTCACCACAAATCCCTGTCAGGGAGCTGTGGAGAGCATCATTGCCAACTTCATGAATTTTAATTTCAAAAACTAATTTCTTGGTTGGAACTAAAAGCTTGGATGTGACATCTGTAAGAAAACCCTAAGGAATCGTGATCATTTAGTCACTGTCTAGCCCAGCTTTCCCAAATTAGTACAAAAATAGAATCATTTGGGTTGAAAAAGACCTCAAAGGTAACTGTGCACACGAAAAGATTGCTAACAAGATCAATGAATATGCTCACTGAGCACTGAAGACCCACAATATCTTCAGAAGGAGAAACTTTAACGCTTTAAAAATTACTTTAAGGAAAGATTACTAAAAACAAAGCTGCAAAAGTACATGAAATATATGTCTCACAAGGGACCATTCCTCAGCTTTATTTTACGTATGGCCTTCCAGTAGCTCTTTCCCAAACTACCTACGTGGATTACACTTGGATCGCTGCACCTGAAACCCTCCCCGTGGCACTGAGGGGGCACTGAGGGGGCACCGACCCCTCATCACCGCCGGGCTGGGCTGCTCCTGAGGGCGCTGGGTGGCACAAGCGGCCGCCTGGCACCACCACGACGGCCATATCCAGCCATGTGGCCTCTCCCCGAGGCTCCCTGCCCTGGGGGGCGACGAGGGAGCCCGAGGGAGACTGAAGGACCCGCAGATGTCCCGCTCCCGCACCCGCCCCACACCCGCCATGGCCGCGGGGCGGGCCCTTCCCCTTCCCCTCCGCCCTCCAAGTCTCGCGAGAGCCGGGACTGCCCTTCCCGTCATGCCCCGCGCGCCCTGGCAACGCGCCGTTGCTAAGGGCGGCCGCCATGGCGGCGGCGGCACCGGGGTCCGGCGCTTTCTTCGTCCTCATCCTCTTCTTCCTCTTCCTCCTCCTGCCGCCGCCGCCGCTCCGGGCAGCAGAACCGGGCTTGGAGCCCTCGGACACTCGTGATGCCGCCCAGGCGCGCGCCCGCAGCGCGCCGGCCCCAGTCACGGACGGTGGGTGCCCTCCGGGCGCTGCGGGGCACTGGCGGCGCTTCCCGGCTGAGGGGAGCCCCGCTCGCGGCCTCCTCCTCCTCCCATTGCGGTCGCCCGGCACAACCGCGGGGCAACTTCCTTGCTTCCCCCTGGGGATCTCTAGGATTCACCCCTGGGCAGCTGCAGCCGCTGCAGCCGCGGCTCGGAGCCTCCTCGGAGAGACGCAGCGAGCCGCCGAGCAGCCTCCAGGCCCTGATCGTGGCATGGACATCACATAGTTGGGTATCCCAGAGCCCTGGGAGTCGGTGGGGTGTAGGGCAGGGTCTCCTGCCCGCCCAGCCCTGCTCTGAGCACCGCGGGCAGCTCCGACCCGGCAGAGGAGCCCGGAGCGGCCCGGGGTGTCCCCTGAGAACTCCGCGCACCCCGAGCCGGCTGCGCACTCTGCCCCAAGGCTCAGCCCCAGCGCTGTGGATACATTGTCATAAAAATAGAGCTCGCAAAGCTTTGTTACTGTGTTCTCAGAAGGTGTTTCCCGCTGTAGAATTAGCTACACTTTCACATCCCGGTCAGCTGAGCTTTCAGAGGTTACTTGCCACATGAAACTCATCCCAGTGCTACCTCCTTGGGGAAAAGAGACTTAAATCCCTAATCTCAGACATAACCTTGCAATCTAACCATCCATGTTTAAACTTCTCTTGTTTACAGGGTGAGCACTCAGCTGACAGAACTGTCAGAACTTCAGAGATTCCAGGAAATACCTGGAAACTGTTCAGGTGGTCAGAGAACATCCAAACAGGCAGCAGTCAAAGTGAAATAAGAAAATCAGTTATGAAAATATTCTCTGAATATCTTTCCTATGAACCATTTGCCTTAATTTTCCTCATTCTCTGCTCTTCCTAACTCTAGGTTTATTATAGAACAGCAACTCTCATAAACAGCTCAGTAGAGCAATATCTGTTCTTTGAATTTATAAACTTGAAAACCCCAGAGAGTTTCAAGAAGTTGCCAAGAGTAGTTTATTGAGCCAGTTTACAGAATTATTAGCATTTACTCTGTCTGTGATTACAATATTTCACAGTATCTAAAACCAGAGAGAAAAAACAGTTTCAAAGAAGTCAAAGAAGTTCTGTTGGCACATCAGGGAAATGTATTCCTGGACCCCGGAACATCCTCAATATCTGTAAACATCTCTCTGCTCTTTCAAAATGTTTTATTTTTCTTCCCAATAAGCTGAAACAAGCAGATAAACACACCTTGTTCAGATCTCTTATTTTTTTTCCTCTGCAGGGCTGAATATATTTTCACACCTTCAAAATCCCTGTTGAGCTGGGGTTTTGTTTCTCAGGGAACAGATTTTAGCACATCTTAGTTTTGTCCACGTGTTCCAAATAAATTTGCTGCATAGCAGAGAAGATGGCTTTTAAAAACATCTTAAAATGTGAATTTGGAGAAGACTTTTGAGCACTGTCAAAACCAGGGTGAGGTGAAAAAATGACTTAAAGAAAGCACGTATTTGGAGAAGACTTTTCACCACTGTCTAAACCAGGGTGAGGTGGAAAGTGAAAGTGTTTGGGGTGTGCTGTGGAGTGTAAAGTCCCCACTGCAGGTCTCGTTTCTGTCTCTGTGCAGTTGCCCAGCTGTGTGTGTGTGACCTGCTGGTGGCACAGTGTGATGCCAACTGCTGCTGTGACCCCGACTGCAGCGCCGGCGACTTCAGCCTCTTCACCACCTGCTCAGTCCCCGTGGTCACGTGAGTGGAGAAATAAAATCAAACACAAAATCTTGCTTCATTTGCTGCATGGCTTTGTCAGGGCTCTGTCCTCTCCTCTCACCCATTCCTAACCCTCCCTGCTGCCATCCTGAGTCCCCTTTGGCCCCAGCCAGGCAGAGCAGCAAATTCCACCTCCCACTCATTCCCTCTTTTCTCGTGCTCCTTGCTTTCCTCCTGTTTCCCTGTGCTCCTGTCTGTGGGCACTTAGGTGGGGATGTTTTTTTGGGGGGAAGAATAATGTATCTTTAGACTTGCATCAACATAATGTCTGAAAGATAAGAAAGCTGATACCACAGGACCTTCTGGCCACTTCTATAGGTCTCCAGCAATTTATCAGTAACCTTTTTAATTACATTTATGATATGAGCTACACACTGGCTCAATTCAGGGCTTGTTGAAGCAGTGTGAGCATTTTTCTGACCCTGCTTTCACAAGCCATCATCCCGACCTGCTCTCCCACTGCCACTTCACAAACACTAAAATGTAACATTATACCAAGAAATTAAAGCAAAAAGTTGTTTCTTGGCTATTTAGTTTATCACCTTCACCCAATTTCATCTTCTCAAAAAAGGAATTGTGAAAGCTCACTTCAAAATCATCGTGTGCAAAAAAATCTCTTGGTGACTTCTCAGAACAATAAGTGCAGCTTTCCAACCCACCTCCTGTATAAATTATGCCAATCTGAGCGCTGGGGTTTATTCTTGGGGCTTTGAAATGTGAATTAGCAGTCATGCCAGACTGTTTCTTATTGTTCTGGCACACAAAGAGAGCCTAAAACCCCTTTTAGAGATATTTCTGTGGATCAGAAAGGTCTAATCAACGCCCTCCTGAGTGACACTTTAATTGCCTCGGCTGACTGTGCTGCCTTTGTCAACTCGAAATGCCTCAAACGAAGTTGTGTTCCTTTCCCCAAATTCTTTTGTGTAAAATGTTTATTTTTGCATTAAAATCCAGGGGATTTTTGGTGTCTGCAGGTGTTGTGAGTCTCATTATTTACATCCAGGTTTATGTACATTTGCATATTTGTGTTAGTTTGGCTGATTATTTTATAAATAACTTAGCAGAGGCCGTGTGGTCTCTGAAACAACAGCAAAAGGCTTTGATTTATGGTGGGACCCTATTAGCAAATGACTCACCTCATGCAAGAGCTGAACTGCAGGCTTAAACATTTCTAAAAGTCATTTCACTTCTCCAGAGCCTGTCCTTAAGTGCTCTGTTCCACAGGGAGCATCAGCTTGTGTTTGTAGCCTGTGGGACAGCCCAGTGCTGCCAGGGTCTGAACTGGCACATTCCCCTCAGTTCTGGGCTGTTGATGGGCCCCTGGCACAGCCTGAAACACTTCCCCAAGGCTGGCTGGGTTATTTCACCTCCTGTTCCTCACTCTGCCATTTCTTTCACATCTATCTCAAGTAGGATTTTTCCCACTCCCTGCCCCAAATGAATATATTCCAATATCCACAAAACTGACCCGTTTTCCTGGTCTGACATCCCACTTGGGTTGTAGAAATGAAGGTGCTGCTGAGCTCTGTGTGGCCTGTGGTGCAGCCCTGCATTTTTGGGGTCTCAGCCATCTGAATCCCACCCAATCTGGCATTTTCTTTCTCATATTGTCACTGGTTTTCCCTTCCCCTGGTCCATTTCTTACCCTTCTTCACGTTGCTGCTCAGTTTCCTCTGCTAAATAAAACATGTGGGAGAATTCTCTATTATTTATTATTAAGCACAGAGTATAAAACAATAAGAGCCTTCCAAGGATGCAGAATTGTTCTACAAATTGTGTTTAACTCAATAATTTCATGCTTTTTAATTTTTCTAGTGCTGTCTCAATACAGGAAAAGGACTTCAAAATCTGGTCAACACTAACTTCTACTGGATCATTAATTTCTTTTTATTCTTTGCAGAGGTGACAGCAAGCTGTGCAGTCAGAAAGCTGCTGTTTATTCCCTTGATGTTGAAGCAGATCCACCAGAAAGGATATTTAAATTAATTGACCAAGTCAATCCCAGTATTTTCTGCATTCATGCCACAAACTGTAAGTGGAGTTGTAGGCAATATTAATCATTGTGGTGTTATTTTTTGTAAGCTCTTTAGGTATCAGAAAAAGACTGAATTTAAAACTATTTTTCTTTTAATAAACCTCTCAGAAAACTGGTGATTCTATCTGCTCACAGTCCTTATGTTGTGGTCCTTTCACTTGTGAAAACATAGAATTAAACATCTGTGACTCTTGGTCTTCTCTGTTGGAAAAAATATAGTTTGGGTTTGTTGTTTTTTTTTTTTGTAAATAATTTAGCATCCTAAATAAATCATGTTTAAACTTGTCTCATTGTTACTAAATATTGTTTCTGTATAATTTTTCTCTTAAAGTTATCTCCTTCTTTAAATGTTTTGACAGATGAACAAGCCCTGTACCTCAAATCCCCTGAAATCCCAACTCCAGAGAACTTTGATCGGTTGCTTGCCAAGTTTGGAGGTGCCTCTTTCAGTGCTGAGCCTGACAGCTGGAGTTTGGGTGCAGAGGCTCCAAATCCCCCTGATGCAAATGAAACTCACAGATATGAGGTAAATTCTCTCTGATTCAATAGGAGGTAAATTACATTTGATGCAATTAAGTATTAGGTTATTCCAGAAAGAGCAAATCAGCATTGTTTGCATCTGCTTTTAAATAATGCAGTTCTGCTGGAAGAGGCAAAATTTATACTGGTCTTTAAATACAGAAATGTATAAAGAACTGTAATGTTTTGTGTTTAGTTACTTAAAAAGTGAACTAGATTTTTAAGATCTGTGAAAAATAAGTCAATTCTTTTTTTGCTGTTTTCAACATAAAGCTGTAGCAGTGGCTGAAGAATTGCTGCACAAAGCAGTATAGAGAGATGCTGTGGAAATAAGTACTGCTTTTATGCATATTTGTTGTTAATAAAAATGCTCTGAAACTTCCCATGGGCTGAAACACTCCTGACTGTGGTTTTTATCTGGCAGTTTGGTGCTCCTGTGCAGACAGAAAATGCATTTCTGAGGCTGCCAAGTCCTGTTGTCTCTTCCTGGTGCTCTGATGCAAATCCTGCAGGTTGGAAAATGCACTTGAATCTCGATTTTTTTGCTTCAGAATATTCTGCTCTGGCTTGGGATTAGTCAGAAAGTTGGCACAGTCGCCATGGAGAATTCAGCTAAAGGTTTTCAAATTCAGCTTCTCCTTCTCTGTTTTGTTTGGTTTTTTAAGACATAGATGGAAATTGTGTTGCATCTCTATTCAACATTCAAAGTGAGACATGTAAATCCCTGAGAATCTTGTTAATGGGTTGTTTATCCAACAATAAAACATCCTGTTTGGCATAATTGGTTTAATTAAACAGTGCAAGGGTGACACCCTGAGGGAGGAGGGGTTTGCACCAAGCCAGCCCTGCCTGGGCAGCCTTTGCCACCTTCCCTTTGTCCAGGGCTTCCTCTCACAAGTCAGATTTGCAGGCTGAGCTCTACATTTTAACCTTTCACACAATTCCCTGAAAATCTGCAGAGGTGGAGGGAGGAAAAAAAAAAAAGCCACAACCAAACCCACACCTGCATTTTCCAAACCCCACTGTCATCATTAAGTGTGGTCTCATAACATGGTGGTGGTTATAGGATTGAGGTCTCTTGTGAAAGAAAAAACATCTTCTGAGATTCAGAAATTAAGTAATTTTTGTGAAGCTTTTTCTACAAGAAATAATATTTTCTCATAACATTTTTAGAGAATATAAGGAAGTTTCATTCTTATAGCTCACATAAAACCTTACCTACAATAGAGATGACATGATGACATTTACTTTCACTTTTGCTTGTACCTAAGGTTCTTGTATTGTTTTTCATTTATGTTTTCCATAATTGCTCTTTCATTTCCTCCAGTAATACTGGTGACTTTTCTTTTTCCCCCCAGGGTTTTTAGTAAACCAAGCTACAAAATGCATTAGATCAGTGAGTGTGGAAAAATGTGACAGCATTCAAGCACTCAGCATGTTGTTCTATATCAACTCCAGCATTTTGGCTGTAAGTATGATTTGAAACAGTCATGTAGCTGAAATATTCATATTTTAGATCTTTTTGCATCTGCAGAATGAAGCAAGTTCTGTTTACTGAGGGATGTGGTGTTTTATTTGGATTTTTAAATTGTGGTTTGGGAAGAAACATCTCCCTGTGCAGCAGATTTTTGTACAGAAAGCCTTTGGGAGTGTTTTTACTTCAAGCTTTGGTAACAGAAGCATTTGCTGTTCTCTGCTTAGCCAAACATAAACAATACAGTCAAAGATAAAGTAAAAAATAATAGTTTTGAAGAGCCAAGGTCGTGTCACTGAGCTGGTGCAGTTTCTGTGCATGTTCAGGCTTTTCCAAGAAGCACATTTACCAGAACACACAATTCTAAGAAATCTGAGTTTTAAAGAGTTGCTAAAACTTTGTACTGAAAGAAGAACCTGTCAGGTTTAATCCTTTGCATCTGCCCCTTTCTTCCAAGCCTCAATTTTTGATCATGGGGGCTGGCACAGCCTTCCTTATGCTCCCAAAGAACACAACTGAGAGCAAGTTTCTTTGGATCCTGCCCACTCAAGTCCAGTCTGGGATTATTTTTCAAAGCTTTGCCTACTTTTTCATCCCTTTCTGACCTGGGGGGTGATGTCTCATGTATAAATAGATCTCCTGGAAGGATATTCAGGAAGACAAAGAAATAATTCATGAAAAATTGAAGCTGAAATACATCTTACCTTGACCTGCTGGCTCCTTCCAGAAGCTGAAGGTCGCTGAGAAACAGCAACCTCTCCACCATTAAAATTATTTTATGTAATTATTTGAATTAATTTAATTAGCAGTGAGTAACTGCTTAAAGACCCCTTCCAGGCTGCTCACAGATTCCAAAGCTCCCAAAGGCAGAGAAAGCCCACTCAGCACTTCACACCCTCACAGGTGGGATCATACTCCTGCTTGTTCAGGATCTCATGGAAATCAGCCAAGGATTGCTCCCAAATGTTGCCTTTTGATCCTCCTGCTGTGGAAGAAGTGGAGACAACTCTGCCTCTGAAGTGTCTCCATGTCCTCCCAAAATTAATTCTTGTTGGCTGCAGGACCAGAACAGAACAAGTGTGGCTCAGGCCAGGCTCCAGCAGCTGAGTGGTTTTGACTTTGAAGATGAATTCCCTCACTGGAAAAGTGCAGAACCCCTTATCCCTGTGCTGCCTTCCAAGGCAATGGCTGAGCTCAGGAGAGGTCAGAGCTCTGCCCAGAGCACGTTGGGTGTCAGGAAGGGTCAGATGCAAGAACTGGACAAGGCTGAGCAGCTGCTGGAGATGCTCTCTGGGAAGGTTCCGCACACGGGTGGATGTGACAACAGCAAAGCGGTGGCACTGGGGACAGAGTGGTCACAGGGCAGAGCAGGAGCCCTGCCAGTGCCAGCAGGTGGAGCTGCCGGCAAGAGGAACGGCAAACCAGTAACAGGGAGCCTTACTGGGAGCACTGGGACGGCGGCGGGTCCTTCAGGAAGCCCCACCCGGAGGGCAGCCGGAGAGAGAGCAGCGTCTTGGGAATTGTTGCAGATCATCTCTGCTCTCTGCCCTGGCCTGAGCAGCAGATCCAGGGAGTGCTGGGGATTCCTGGAATCTCCCAATAGGACACTCACACCATGGTTAGTGGGGAGGGTGTAGTTGCCAGAGCAAAGAGCTGTTCCTGCCTTTCCCTGCCAGGGGGAAGCTGAGGCAGTGGGAGGCAGCAGTGTGGCTGCAGTGACCTCCAGAGACATCCTCCATCCCCCCAGCCAGGGATAACCAGAACTTCAGGAGTGGTGCTCATTGCTTCTGTCCCAGTCAGAAGCAGCATTGTTCCCTGAAGGATGAGTCCAATCTTTGCAGGGACCTTTATTCACCCAGCTCGTTCTGAAGGCTGAGCTGTACCCTGGGATGACAAATACATGACAAACTGTACCTGCATCACCTTCAGGTCTGCAGCTGCCAGGAATGAGTTCCCTGCTGGGGCAGTGGATGAGTCAGTGCTCTCAGGATCCCATCATAATTGTGCAGAATTGCTTCATGATCAGAGTCCAGTCCTTGGTCCCTTCCCAACGACGTGACTCAAACATTCATTGGAAAGTCAGAAAAGTCAAACCTTTGTCAAAGTGGTGCTCCATGGGAGTATTTTACAGGCCTGATTGGTGACCTTGGTCTGACATTTCTGCCTTCCCATGAAATATTTTGGGTGGAAATTTTCCAGTGGGACAACACATATCCATGTGCTGTATAAAAAGACAGATACTTGCTTCTCATTAATTGGTTTAGAGACCATGAAACTGTGGAATTCTTACCATCAGAACAGGACAACAAAAGCTCTTCATTTCTTTGGGAAGCACAGCCTGGCAGATTTCCTAAACTGGTGGTCTCTGAATAATTCCAAGTCAGAGGAAGGAGGGGATTGGATTGTAGAAGTTCTTTTCACACTTCCTGGATACTCTGGTGTAAATCCAATTAATCCCACAATGTAGAAGTTATTGTTGTGAGAAGAATTAAATAGAAAAAACCTTACCTGCTTTACTTGACTGCTACTTGCAGTAGGTCAGACCTTTGCTACTACTTTAATTTGTCCTTTTATTCTCCCCCAGGTGCCCAAATCAAGTCAGATGGTAAGTATCCTTCTAAATTAGTTGGAGGAACTGTGGGCAAAATTCTTATTAAGTTATAGTCAGTGGGAATTTTTCACTGACTTGATCAAAACAGATCTTTACATTAAAAAAATATAATTTGCTGTCAGTAATGATACCTAACAACTCCAAGATAAAATGCTGCCTGTGAACTTTCGAGCCTGATATATTCCTCTCATAGAAAACTCTCTCTTTTCAAGTAAATCTCTTTATTTACTTAAACCCAGACCCTTTGGTTGAGCTTCAGCAGTACTTGTAACACAGCAGCTGTTCACAGAATTACTGACTGCTGTTGCTGTGGAACAGAACCTGGAAAGGTCACAAATATAATAACACAGAAAGAGCCCAAATTAATGATACCCAGCATTCAGAGCTGACATGAGTCTGTTTTTCAGGTGAATATTACTGTGCAGTCCATAGTTGTCCAGTCTCTGGGTGGAACGAGGACTTCACTGAACAGCAGTGACGTCCTGAGGCTCCCCATGGTTTTGGATGAGCTGTGCATCAATGCAGTTCTTGGGGTAGGTCTGGCAGCCTTGTCTCCTCAGAGCTGATGGAAAGCATCTCTGCATCAAATCCCTCCTGATTCCCAAACTGCAAAGCTGTCAGAAAGGCCTTGCAGTTTCCATATATTGTGACATCTCCAAAGCAAATGTCACGGGAGAAACACTGACTTTGGGATAAAAGAGAGTGTTTTGCAACAAAGTAATAACTCTGTGCAATATAACATGGAAACAGGCTGAAATCCTGGTGTTATTAATGTGCATGTGGCAAAACAGACAATGACACGAGTTTAGAATTTACTTTGTGCTTGGGAAAAGATGATTTCAGGCACACTAAGGGCAGAGAGAGGAATAGATGCTGCACATCATCTTTTCATTTTAAAGTAGATGAATGTCTGTGCTTAGGTTTATCAAGAAGTCAGTTGTGAAGAGGCTTCAATCTCTAGAGGATATAATACATCCCCAGCCTGGAGCTGAGTTTCTTAAACAAGGAAGAAAGAAAATACTTGCATGGTTTTAAATTGTTTGGGCTTTTTTTTCTAGTTTCTCTTATGTGTTTGTTCAAATTAATATCTAAAACGTTTCATTTTCAGGTGAATTATCACATTACCCACACAGACACAGGAGAAATAATAGAAGCAGCTGCTGCTTTTGTCTTGGGGGCAATTAGCAAAGAAACACTTTCAATAGAGCAGAGCTTCGAAATCAGCTTCACTCAGGTAACTGTGGAGATGTCACGGGTGACTTGGTGAAAGACACTTCATTACAAAACTTATTAAACTTGAATCAGGACGATTGTTAGCAGCAAGGTAAGGTAGAACTTGCTCTGGATACCCAGATGAGGCAGCACTTCAGAGCTGGGCAATAAAGGCCTCCAAAGCCTGTCACGTTTACAAGCCCCAGCTTGTGACTGTAACAGAGAAAGCAAAGCCTCACTTACAGTCTTGCCATCCTCACTCAGTGCAGGTCATAATCCTGAAATAACTGAAATATTTCTGTGTTTTCCAGCCATTTCAGTGCAGGGTGAGAACTAACACTCTGTTTGCATTGCAGGAAAATGCACAGCCAGTTCCTCTCAGTGGCAATCCTGGTTATGTGGTTGGGCTGCCTGTCAGAGCAGGATTCAGGCCCCAAGGATATCCTTCTTTCCCTGCTGGACTTCTGTTTGCTGCACTTGCTCTGGTCCATCCTCACAAACCCTTTCCAGCATGGACATCTATGAAATACATCTGTTCTCTACCAAAAATAAAAATGTGCTTTTCTGGCTGTGTTTTAGGAGGGAATGACTCAGTCCTGACTGCAATCTCCTGGGACTGTGTAGTGAGGTACATTTAGCCCTTTATTGCACACTCTGGTGCTTTTTCACACTGTGAGAGGAGTCTTGAGCTATTATAGCATTTGCAGCTATATTTTAAGGATGTGGTGAAGGATTCTATTTTTTGCCACGATATCCATCAAGCATTTAATTTCCCTTAACTGTGTGTTACATCTGGCATCATTCAGAGTAGTAACAAACACAGCCAGCTCACCATTCTGCACAGCACATCCACCCAGGACTGCCTGGCAGCACAGGGAGCCAGAGCCCCAGTATTATTTGGTTATAACATGATATCAGGCTGTAAGTTACGGTAAGAAGTCATTTTTTTTTTTTAATTTAATGCTTTTAACCCTCTGACAACCTTTTCCCTTAGGCTCTGTTCGGGTCCTGGGCCATTTATACAGCTGGAGGAGTATTGGGAATGGTGTATTTAATTATAAAAAATGTCATTTAATTAACAGTGGTCTTTCTCTTGGAAAGATTGTGTACATTAGCAACTGTAGCCAGAAGGCTTGAACAGAGCAGAGAGCAAGGAGAAATGATGACTGTGCCAAACCAATGGATTTTGCTGTAATTCATCTTTTTTTTTGTTTTGTTTTGTTTTCTGGAAGAATTACAGCAGCTATGAAATGCCAGCCTTTGGCTGAGACCCTCCTAGATGTGCTGAAGGGCCAAAGCTTTCCTGAATATGTGGCCTCATTTGGGAATTCTCAAGCCCAGGATGTGCTGGACTGGGTGCCAATAACTCAGCTCCACATCTCAGAACAGGTGAAAGTTAAACCACTCCCACCCCTCCACCCTCACGAGATCTGTGCCTGTGCTGCAGCACCAGCTCAGCTTCACACCTTAAAAATGCAGGAAAAAACTGGGGCTGGGAATGCAGAAACTCGTGGAACATTCACTGATGAGGAGTTTCACTCTTGCTGTGGGAGTCATTGTTAATCAAGCTGGTATCCAGGCACCTCAGCTGTGGATCAGGGCATCATGTTGGGTACAAAATGAATTGTTTAAACACAGGTTAGAGTGTTGCTCTGCTGAGGGGATGAAGCAGCAGAGATGAAAGAGTGAAGGAACAGAACCAGTGTTTCCCCTCTTACACCAGGTCAGGGTAAGACAGAGAGAATCCTTTGAAGCACAATGTAAGATTGTGGATGGTTTCTTGCATGCCTCTGCAACTAAAGAGTGAATGGTTTCTGTAACCAGAAGTGTGACAGTTCAAGAAGAAATGTGTAAAAATATTTCAGATTGTAGCCTTCAAAATTCTGCCCTGGCAGAGTTCAGGACTTTGTCCTGCCCAGCAACAGTGCAGGGTCCAGCTGCTCTGGTAACCCCAGTGAGCTTTCTGGGGGCATTCTACCCCCTTAATAACATCAATAATTAATTAATGTGGTGGCTTCTGCATAAGGCAGACAATGAGATGATTTCTAACACTTTGCAGAGCTCATGCCAAATACCAGTGTCCCTGGGCATAGAAGTGAAGTGGACTAAATATGGATCCCTGGTCAATCCCCAAGCCAGGATAGTGAATGTTACAGCCACAATCACTACCAGCACACTGAGGCAGGTATGTAATTAAATTACAGGATTTAAGATAAAACAAGTGGCTTGTTTTCCTTGGGTATCAGCTGTGTGACAGTGACCCAGATAATCTCTTTATCTAAAGGCAGCCCTTCACATTAGGATGGATTGCACCCAGCAGTTCTCTTCCAGCTCAAACACAACTGTGGGCTCCTTGCCAAAACACACTTCAATAAAAATCTATACATCATTTATGGAAAGAAACATGGAACTGTATACGAAAAACAACAAAACAAAAAAACCCCCCCTTTTAACAAATATAACCCAGACCAAACAAAACAATTGTACAAATAGCAGACTGAAGCTAAGCCCTGTTTGTATTTTCATTGCAGCTTCCCTCAGGAAGGGAAAGGATTATTCCTGTAACAAGTTCTGTGGTTTTCACTGACATTTCTTCACCTGCAGAGCCAGGCTACAAAGCCTGGCCCACCATTAACATCAAGTTACCCTTTGATTTTTTCTATCCATTTGTCTAAGGTAAGCATGCATAAAAAAAAAAAAAAAAAAAAAGAAAAAAAAGCCGTATTTCTGCTTTTTCTTATTTTTAGTCCATTGTTTATCCAGTGACTGTGATAGGCCATCATTTCTTCTAAGTTGTAGATACTGGGCTAAAATTGGCCTGGAGAGGAAGGGTGAGACCTTGTGAGGGTTCTCACAAGGGTGAGGGGTGAAGAAATCCCCATGAAGTGGAAAGTACCCAATTTTAACTCTGCAGGGAGGAAAAAGGTTGCAGTTTGAACTTGCTGGTGGCTCTGGCTCTGGAGCAGTCCCAGCCACCACCACCCCTCCAGCACGTGGGAGCCCAGCAGAGGCAGGAGGGGAAGGGAAGAGCACAGGGACACACAGGGAAAGCAGGTTCATTATCCCATAAGAGCAGAGTTAAATTGCTAATTAAACTCATCATGTGCTATGAGACAAGGCCTCTGCTTTATCTCCTTGCATAGATGAATAAGCCACATATTTCTGGCTATTTTTCCCACACCACTAATTAATTACCTCCCTTTAACAACCTGAGCAGTTGAGTTGTGCTTTCAGCAAAGCTCAGTGACCCCTCCAGCTGAGTGGGGCTGAAATCCATTGGAGACTCCTGCTCTCAGCATTCCCACTTCTGAAATCTCACTCTTCAGCTCTCAAACAGCCTCTCCACAGGGACACTCTAGCCCCTGAAAAAATTCAAACACCAGCCTGGCCCTTTAGAATTTGCTTTTTAATGGCTTTTCTGGAGTCTGACTGCTCCCAGCAGTGCACTCACCTACACCTGTTCTTACATATTCCAGTTCTTTTGCCACATGGATTTATGAGCTGTGGAAACAAAGAACTTTGCAACCCCTGAGAAGGAAGAGTGAAAAGGGAAGAAGAGATGAGGGGATGCAGTATCAGAAGTGGGATCTGCTGCTGGGACAAGGCATTGTTTGATGTAAGATGGCACATGTTGGCCTCTATTTTGGGGCTGATATCTTTGTCAGGGAAGGGAGTGGTGTGTTGGTGTTTCTGAAAGGAATGTTATATAAATAACAAAGTGGCACAAGCAGCAACAGAACCGAGGAAACTACCAACAGTATGACAAGAATGGTTGGCAAAGAGATGCATTGATGATGAACAGGCAGCTGGTGGAGAAGAAATGACCTTTGCAGCCTGGGTTCTTATCATTTATACTGCAAGTTTGTTGTAAACAAAGAATCTTATCACAGAAAAAAAATGAAATTGTTTTAAAGAAGTGGTACTTTTCTGGATGTATAGCTTGTAAAGATGTGTCTTTATTAAATTATTTTGCAGTTTTGACTGTACAACTGTACAAGAAAGGAAGAAAGCTTGCTGTTTACAGGGACTGTGTGTGATTACTTTTCCAGCAGAACTATTTTTGCCATCCCAAGGTCTGATCAAAGTGGGGTCAAATAGAAAATGTTTATAGAAAACACAATACAAGAGGAAGCAAAGAGACAGGAAAACCTTTCAGGTCAAGCTGGCAGATTCCAACACTGCAATCTCCAAGCAGAACTCCCACCTTGGAAAACCGGCCTCCTATTTTTGCTGGCTGAGGAGTCCATGCTCTTTCAATATGTTGTTCAGCCTCTCGATTTCTTGCTCCTGTAGGAGACAAAATTCCAACCATGAACAGCCTTCCCACAGCTTCCCACAGACCTTCCCACTGCCACAATGCATCTCCTGCTGGAGAAAACAGGACAACCTGGCCAAAAGAAGTAGGACAGAGGCAGGGCCATCATTCCTTTGAGGAGGAGCAGCCCAGGGAGGCGCGGGCAGGGCTGTGCTGCTCCAGCCCAGCTCACCCCACACTTTCCAATGAGGAAACCAAGCCGACAGTGCCAGCCTTGCACAAGGATCCCCAGCAGCAGCTAAACCCAAATTAAAAGTGGGGTTTTTTTTTACCTTCTCCACACAGCTGTGCTCCAGTTGTTCCACCCTTGTGGCAAGTTTCAGGTTGGCTTGCTTTAACTTGGACACTTGTTGTTCCGAGCGGGTCTTCACCGACAGAATGATTCCTGTGGAACAATTCACAGTGGGTTTGCTTTACATTGTAAAACAGCCACGAGCAGGAGCTCACAGCACACGGGCTCTGTGCTCAAGGAGTTAAACGTGTTCCTCTCCAGCTCAGCTTCTGTCATCTTCAACCACCCTTCCCAAGTGCTTTCCTTAATGAGGAAAGGTTTTAAATCAGCCACCGAGGGATTCGGATACCGATACTCTGCTGGGGAGAGGCAGCCTGGCCTCAGAGCTGCATTAATCACTCTGCCTGTCCTTCAAACCCTGAATCTGAATCTGCTCCCTCGGCAGAGCCCTGGAGTGCAGCTGGGGCAGCTTTGCTGTGTTTTAGCAGTTTTAGGTGTGACAGCAGAGCAAAGCCTGGGGCACAGGGCTCCTCCACCCCTGGGCCCATCGCTCTGGCCTGGCACAGCAGGACCTGGCACATCCTCAAGGCTTTGGCTTCACCTTCCAGAGCTGCAGTGAGAGCAGGCAGGGTCTCCTCTGTGAGCCACTGCTCTGTGAGCACTGTTAGGTGATTCCATGTGAACTCAGCCCCCACACCAAAGGCATTTTCTTCCCACAAAAATAAAACAAAGCAGCTTGATGGGAGCATGAAGAACATCATGTTCTCCCTCCCAACAGAGCTCCTCTGGATCATGGCTGATCCCCGTGCTCCAGGCACTGGTCTGGGCTCTGGGGGTTCAATTCCCCCAGGACAAAGCAATTTACGTTGATAACATCGACAGGAACCGTGCCCAGGCACTGGCACCCAACAACCCAGCGTGGGGCAGATTCCCTTTGTCCCTTTTTGCTCCAGACAGGTGGACATTGCATAAAGCTTGGCAGGGAGCCTGGAGCACCCAAGGATAAGGGGATTTACTTGTAATTGCAGCCGTGGTTTTCTGCTGTAAAGTGAGGCTCCCATGGCTCCCATGGCTCCCATGGCTGCACGCAAATCCAGTTTCTCTCTGACTTTCACTCTGAACTGAGAAAAGTCACAAGCTGCTCTCACATCTCTTCTGTTTCTGGCTGCAGCTGCTGGCCAGGCACCTTCTCCCCATTGAAAGGGGCTGAGGGCAGTGGACACAGCCCCAGCAATCCCTTCCTCTGATCCCAGCTGTGTCAAACACGGAGCACCCACCAAAAGTGAGCACACAGGCACAGGACAGAGCTCAGGCTGAGGTTTCATGCAGGAATTTGAGATCATCTCATTGCCATATTTTTTGGAATCCCAAAATTCTTTCCCCAAGAAGGAAGAAAATGTTTCCAGCTACGCTTGTTTCAGATGTGTCCAAATTTACAGCTATTTTCAACAATTTACAGTTACGACAGTGAAGTCAGTAAAGTCTGATTCGGGGATGTTTTCTATTTCTCTTTTTATGGCAAACCACTTGAATTCAAGGAAGAAAGATCCAGAGTGAGATCAGGACATTCCCTGCAGCATCCCTGGAGGGGACGATGGAGTCACAGCAGAACAGAGCATTAAAATCTGCTGGAGCAGCAGATTCAGGAAGACAGGGGCTCCCCTGCCAAAAGGATCCTGCAATGGAAATTCAGAACATGAGGCACCCCTCTGCAGGAGGAAGGGTGCAGGAACAGATCATGGGGTTTTTAGGGGGAATGTGCCTGGCTGCCGTGCACCCATCACCGAGGCATCGCACCAACACAGCAGCTGCTCCAAGGAAACTGCAGCCTGATTAAAGCCACATTCCAGCACGGAAAACCACACGGGTGGAACTCTGAGTTCGCTGGGACAGCGAGACCCCCGGGGCTGGATTTGAGAGGAGAACAAAGCCCAGGGAATTCAGGGAAGTTTGGCACATCCAGCCCGGCCGTGCACCCACCGTTGATGATCCGGGCCACCCTCCAGAGCCGCAGCAGGATCAGGAGCCCCACGGCCTCGAACTCGTGCTCCCGGAAGATGACGACGATGTCCAGGATGAAGGACACGACCACAACCACCCCGTCCAGCACCTCGAACTTGTGGTGGAAGAACTCCCGGCGGTACACAAAGACTTTAAACCCCACCTCAACCAGGAAGATGGTTAAAATGGACAGGGAGAGGTAGTGGAAAACCTGGGAAAGGAGCACAAGTTTAAGCCAGGAAGCCCCGCAGAGTGCACACAGGAGGCTGGAAAGCCTCTGCTGCTTGAGGGTACCTCTGGTTTGGCTCTACAAGGAGAAGGGCTGAGGACTTTTCTTCTGTGACCACAGCAAGGCTGGAAGTCCAGGTCCTGCCTTGCCCAGCCTATCCAGGGGGCTTTGAGCCACCAAAGGGAGGGAACTGCCGTTGGTGTTGACATTTCCCCACATTTTACCTTTGGGGTTATGTTGTATCTGTCCGGATGGATGATTTTCAAATCCATAAGCAATTCCCCCAGAACCAACAAGGCATCCAGGATCACCAGGCAGACAACCCCGACCTGTTGGAGGAGAAGACCTGACGTGAATCCCCTCCCAGCACGGACAGAGGAGCAAGAGCAGCCAATGCAGCTGAACACACCCCAAATGCCCACAGCCCTGATTTGGCTGCTTGTGCTTTGTGGAGCTTTCCCTTGCTCCCCCACCCCTGCTGCCTCGAAGGGTTGTTCCACGTGGAACCTCCTGGCTCCCCACCAGACCCCGCTCGGCGTGGGGGGCTCGGGGAGCTGGGGGAGAGCACGTGCCGGAGCCGTGGTGCCTGTGCAGCGGGGCTTGTCTCCTCTCAGGAAATACCTGCACCTGCAGCAGAGCGGCTCCGCTCCGAGCGGCTCAGCTCGGAAGCAGCAGCTGCTCCTGCAGCACCCTGGGGCTCACGAGCTCAGAGCTGCTCCCTGAGCTCCGTCCCACAGCGGCTTTGCTGTCACAGGTGCCCTTGGCCTGGGTTTGTTCTGCCTCACCTGAAACCTGTGGGAGCTGAAGAGCTTCTTCATCATGTACTGGAAGGAGATGTGTCTCCTGGGGGGCTCCAGCTTGATCTCCGAGTCTGGCTGCTTCTCCCCAGCCTCCTCCTCCTCCTCCTCCCATTTCCGATAGTCGTTGCTCCATTGCACGGGGTCGTCGCCCACCACCGTGAAGTGCTTCAGGTACCTGGACATGGCTCTGGGTCAAGCTGGCATCACCCTGCCAACGCCTGAGGGACAAGAGCAGAGTGTCACCTCCCCGTTTGGGGCTGACCGAGGATGCCAAACCTTCCTGGTTTCAGCCAGCGAGGGCGATAAGAGCGTGACATTCCGCCACAGCTGACGGGAAGTTGCTTCACGGTGGTGCCGCTGGTTTTGCATCACCTTCCCCGGCACCACGCGGAGCCCCCGCTGCCCTCCCCGGTCCCGTGCGCACCCCCTGCTG
The DNA here is from genome assembly GCA_013397795.1 of Orthonyx spaldingii. Classification (NCBI taxonomy): domain Eukaryota; kingdom Metazoa; phylum Chordata; class Aves; order Passeriformes; family Orthonychidae; genus Orthonyx; species Orthonyx spaldingii. The sequence goes on along the minus strand of VZTJ01000622.1, from coordinate 204,724 downwards.
CTCTACAGCGAGGAACTTCCTCACAACGTATTTCCAAACTTCTCCAAACAAAGCATTGGTTACAGGAGCAAAAAGCTCCAGCCCTTATCTGGCACCTCGTGATGGAGGTGTGGGCAGCCGCCCTTGTGTTTCTAGCACTGATCCATGGAAGCGGCTGGTCGAGCTGACCCCGGCATCCTCACCCTCCGGCCACACTGCCAGGATGAGGAACAGCCGTAATTCCCCTCCATTAGCATCAATGACGCCCTGTTATTTCAGCCTTTGCAGACAAATTAAGCAGGTGATGCCCACATTCCAGCCTGGCAGGCGGGTGACACTGTCCTCCCCATCTCCTCCCGGCCGGAGCTGACCTCACCCTCGGGCATCCCGGCTTCAGCGCATCCCTGCGGGCACCCGGCGAGGGGCAGGAGCGTCAAGCCAAACTCCTGATTAAGGCCACGCTCCAGCAATGAAAACCATATGGGTGAAAATCCGAGTTCGCTGGAACAGCAACACCCGGGGGCCTCCAGATGGGATGCGCGGCTGCGGGAGAGGCTCTCGCGTTCCCATCTCCAGCCCTCCCTCCGGCGGGGCTGTCTGGCCCACAAACCCTCCGAGATCCGCTCCTGCGGCCAGCGCATCCCCATCGCGCTCTCCGGGCACCCTTCCCTGCCCAGAGCCGCCCGGCGAGGGCAGCGCAAGCGTCCCTTGGCCCGCCGGACCCACCACAGCTCCGCCCGTGCCCCCGGGCTGCTCGCCCTCCCCTCGGCTCCCCGGGGCCGCGGTGGGCTCCGCTCCCAGCCCCGGCCACCTCGTCACCTGCCGGGAGGATGGAGCCGGTCCCGCGGTGCCGTCACAGGGGCAGCACCTTCGTTCTCCGCTCCCGGGCGCCGAGCGGAGCCCGCGGGGAGCGGCCCCGGCCATCGAGCCCCCGGCCCCGGGCACCGAGCCCCCGGCCCCGTGCGGGACGGCCCCGGGGCTGCCGCGGGGCCCGGAGCATCCAGGACCCTGGGGCTCCCCAACCTCCCCCTCCCCACCATGGAGCGGAGCGGCCGCGGCGAC
>VZTJ01000622.1:185759-203459 GCA_013397795.1 Orthonyx spaldingii | reverse complement strand
CGGCCCCGCCGCCTCCTCCCCGCAGCGCCCCGAGAAACTTCCCCGGGTCCCCGAGCCAGGCCCCCCTTCCAGCCCCGACGGCCCCGCTCCGACATTTCCCGTTTCCGCAGCGTTTTTTCGTCCCTCCGCGGGAGCTGCCGGAACAGGACACGCTGGATGGAGTTTAAACTTTTCTTGTCATTGTTTTTAAACTTTTTGGCCCGTCAGCCGAAACAACGAGAGAAGATCCAGGACAGTCGTGAACTTAAATTGTGGCTCTGCCGAGCCCAGAGCCGGCTGCTGAGCACGGACACAGATCAGCCCCATGAAGTCAGTGGACGTCCAAGGATCAATGTGGGCTGTGAAATCCAGGAATTAGGCCTGAATTAACCTGCTTCCATTTATAGGCTTGTGTTTGGTCAGGGGCCTCTTCATGTTTAAGGTTCCCCTCTATCTCTCAAACACAAGCTGGTTTGGGAAGTCCTGAGAGAAACTCAGCTGTGAAAAGCACCTGGGACTCATCTCTGCGGCACCTCTGCTGGGCCAAACTGGAAATATTCCTAATTTTCTCCAAGGAATAAACATCTCTCCAGTTTTGCACTTCTAAAGCCCAAAGATGTTTCTCTCTTTGAAAGGGTTTCCTCCTAGAGAGTGCTTAAAGCTTCTCCTGCAACCTAAATATTTTCTAGCACCTCATCCCAAAGCACACATCCCTGTCCTCCTTCCCGGGGTGATGGGGAATGAGCACAGGTAACAAACATCCTCCTGGAGCTCCAAACCCCCATCCTTCAGCCATCACCCCAAAACAGTGACTTACAGAGCTCTGGAGTGGGACAGCAAAGGCACAGCCCGGGACCTGCAGCAGGGTATGTTAGACTGGGGGTTTCCAGGTAATTTGGGCATTTTGGTCTCAACTGAGTCCAGTAAGCAGCAGTCAGGTAATGGGGAAGAGCTGCACCTGAGAGCTCAGCAGATCCAGCCCCTTTTGGGTGAGGACTGTGGGGTTTAAGGAGAAAACCCCCACCATGAGGGATGTGCGTGCACAAAATCCCCGTGAGCCCCTGCGGAGGCCTGAGCTCCCTGGGGACCAGCTCCTCATGTTCCAAGGAAAATTGCTGTGTTGTTGTTGAAGTCAGAGCTGAACACAACAACAGCCCTGACACATCCCAAAGCGAACCAGGAACAGGCAAACATGACCTGTGTGGAAAAACAGCCCTTCCACAGCTGGATGGCAAGGACCTGGAGAAACCAGACAAACACCCCAGCGCCTCGAGGGACACCCAGCACGGGAGTGCCTCAGATCCTACCCCTCTTCCCAGGGCACACAACAGGGATTGAAGAGAATCTGGATTTACCACAATTTTCTGTCCTACACTTGGCACAGCCCAGTGCCCCTGCCCACCCCAATCCATCCTTTGCAGCATCCACAGGGCTCCGGGCCAGCAGGAATGGGAGTTGGGCTGTGGGGACACAGGCCTTGGAAAGCTCACAGCTGCTCCGGCCATTCCATGTGTTAGTGAGATATTCCTACAAGAATCTTCATGGAAAAACAATTGGCAACCAGCATCTCCTCTCTTGCTCCACTGATCAAAACAACCCAACCCTAACAAATGGCCATAAAATGTGCCTGAGCTTTTAATCACAATCCACAGCAGGACCAGCAGCTCCTTCCCTTCCCTTCCCTTCCCTTCTCTTGCCTTCCCTTCCCTTCCTGCTGCCATGGTGGGACAGGACCCGTTCACCTCCACCCTGGGGAGCCTGGGGAATGACCCAGCCTCGGGGAATGCAGCCAAGCAGAGAACACAGCCCAGAACAGGCACCTGTGTCACCGAAACTGCGTTTGGGGAGACAAAACACAAGCCAGGAGGACAGAGGTGTGGCACGGCCGGCGAGGAGGGGTGGCCGTGTCCCTCCCCAGCCGGTTCCACGCGTGCTGTCACTCACCACAGCAGCAACAGACGTGCAGTTTGTTGGACAAGCAGGGAGAAAAATTATAGAGCTATAAAAGAAACCACAAGTATGATTCAAAGGGTGAAAGTGAGTTTGTGAGAGGGCCTTAACTGGTAATCTGTGCCATCTGATCTAGTGAGCTCAGCAGAGGTAGGAAGAGGTTTTTGATTAATCAGCTGTAGAGGGAAGGGAAAAATATCTTCAGAGTAGGAAAATGGCTCTGATTCAGAGAAATAGATTGAAAAAATAAAGCCAGTGGCCGGGGACTGCCCAGAAAATGCATTTGTGGCAGGCAAGTCCCGCTCAGTGCGGGAGCAGAGGGGAGTTCAGTGGGACAGGACAGAGCTGGGCGCTCCAGTGACAAACTCGTTCCTAGGCAATGCAGCACCGCAGCTGTCCTGGAGCAGGCAGGGGCAGGAACGGCCGCCGCCCCTGGGTGCTGAACACCCCACGGCGTTTCCACACGCAGGGAGGGAGCCCAGGCTGTGCCCGGAGCTGGCACCCCCCTCACCCGCCCCCACCGAGCCTCCTCCCAGCAGCCAGAAGGGATAAAACAGGCTCAGGGTCCCCGTTTCACCAGAAATTGAGTTCTCTAAATAAAAACCAGAGGAAATGGGTCTGGTCTCAGCTCCAGCCCTCTCAGAGCAGCACTTGCACTCAAGGCCAAGCCCTGAGTGCACAGAACAATGAACAGCAGCCGAGCTGAGCGTGTCCTCCCACGCCCTTGTGCTGCAGCAAACACCAGCTCAGGAGCAGCAGCCCCACGTGCAGGAGCTGCACCCCTGGGCTGGGAGGGGGGCTGTGCCTGAGGCTCCGGCCCCAGAGCTACACCCAACACTGCTGTTTAAAATCACCTCTTGCAGCTCAGACAAATCCAAACCAAGAATCCGTGGGTTTCCAGAACAATTTATTTCTCTACGCCAGGCCCTGGGAGAGCAGTAGTGTATATGTTGTGATTAACTGACACTGAGAAGAGTTAACAATTTCTTCATTTAATAAGTGATTTTCACTACATGGTATTGTACACTGTCATCTGTTCAAAAAAGATCAACAGTTTTTAAAAAACAAGATTCTGTGAGAGATTTATATAAACCGGTGATCAAGATCAACACCTCTGGTTGGCTTATCAAGCGAGTTTCTCGGTTTCTTTGTAGAACAAAGTCTTTTGCTGAAATGCACAAACCCCTTCAGCAGATCCAGAGCCATTTCTGTCACTCCCAGAGCCATTTGTGTCACTGCCCCGGGACTGCTGCCTCAGCACTGTGATCTGCTCGGCTGAACACACGGAAACTGTACAAAAACGTGTTCACTCTGAGCATGGACAAGCCTTTCTCTTTGCTATTTCCAGCCAGGACTTCCTTTTCTCTCCGAGAGGAAGGCGTGGATGGGAAGCCCGGCCAGCTCAGCAGGGGGGCCGTGTACAAACGGGTTTCTAAGCGAACTTTGGCTTCAGGAAAGAGACACAAACACTTAAAAGAATGGCTTTAATTGTCATTTGAAGTATACGGAGAGGGACGTGTGTCTGAATTAAATATCCATCCTACCAGTGGTGCTGGCAAGGCTGAAGGTTATTCCTAATGTTGACAGCAATAAAACCGACGTGTACATGACAAGACATTAAAAGAAAAGCAATCCCTTTAAAACAAAATGGAACATAAAAAAAGTTCACAGTGGTTTGTATAAACAGCATGTAATCGCTGACAGGGACAATCTCTACTCTCACAGCACACGAGTGCCCTCTTTAGATCCTAAAGAACAAGATTTACACTACTCATGATTCAGGCCCCGCCAGCCCCGGGGTACCCGGCTGGGGGAGATGCTGTGGAGTGTGCAGCTGGAACACTGACACAGGGGGACTTCCAAACTCTTTTCCTGGGAGGGAGGAAAGTCTTTCATTCGCTGTTACAACCAGCAAATGCCATCATCAAATGGAGAGGAAAACCACAAACACATTACCTATTTTGAGCAAGCTGAACAGCACACATGACAGGTTTAAAAATGGAGGTTATAGACTATGATACAAGTCCCAACAAGGCAGTGCCAAAGTGACTATTTCTTGGCTTGTTTTGTGATCATACCCCTGGGAGGTGTTACGGGTCTGCTGGAATTGGGCTTCTTCTTCTCTGCAGGTTTCAAAATCTGAAAAGACAAAGGGGTCACTTAGCAAAAAGTTTTAGCTGTTTTCCAGTCAACAGTAATTCACTGGTAAAGGCACGACAAGGTTCTTCTGGACAAGTCTGAATGTGCCAGGACATCGATGTGCTTCCTGCTCCGAGCGAGGCTGGGGCTTGGGATCAGCTGCTCCAGGGCCCACAGCAGTGGGAGCAGCTGACAGCCACAGCTTTGCCTGGGTGATTTAATTCCAGGATCAAACAGTTCCCCTGCTCACACCAGCACAGGCTGAGCACACTTTTGATGATGTGAGTGCAAACACCACCTTCTCTCCATGTGACAGCTGTAAAGATCTATTTGAAACAAGCATTATTGTAGTTGAACAGTAAAACATTGATTCAAACCAGCACAAATTTGGTGAGTGACCTCAGTAAACAGCAGGGAAGACCTTCAGGTACTGTACCTGGAAGGAGCACATTAGTGTTTCATCCACGCTCATCATGGCGCCCGCGTTATCGAATTCTCCACAGTAATTTGGGGCAGAAAAGAGAGTTACCAACTGTCTTTTTGCAAAAAACTCATATCCATCTTCAACAACCTTTAGAGACAAAAGCAGGAGTGTTATTCTGGGCAGCTTCCTCTTGACAAGGTAAAAAGCAACTTTTCCAGAGGCAGCAGCTGAAATGTTTAAGGAGCATGAATTTCAAACTTTTACACCAAACAGGAAAATCACAAGAACCAGCTCAGCAACACAGTCCATTAGCACTGACAAAACCCTTGTTCAAGAGAGTCAGAGTTTATATGAAAATGTTCATTACAAGGGTTGTTAAACACTGGGACACATTCAGAAAACCTCACAGGTATTTACAGCTTGGCTGGACAAGACCCTCAGCACCTCGAGCTGACAGAGGTCTGTTCTGGGCTGGACCAGGTGAGCACCTCAGGTCCCCCAAACCTAAATTATTCTACAGTTTAATGTACCAAATGAAAATACCTGATGAGCTCTACATATGAGATCCAGATCATGTTTATGGAGAAACTTAGCAACCACTTCAGCACCAAAAGTGAAGGACACTCCTCTGTCATTTTCACCCCAGCCCAAGACATCCTTGTCAGGGTCAGACCACAGGAGATCACACAGGAGACCCTGGTCCGGCACATCCGTGGGGCGCATGATCCGTCTGATCTGCTCCATGGACTGGAGGTCTGGTGACAAACCTGTTCACAGGGAGACACAGGCAGGCCACAGCTCAGTCCAGCTTTGCTCTGCAACACTGACATTCATCCAGGACAAAAATAACTTGTATTCCAAGTGATTCACCACTGCCATTTTACGTAGCTCAGTGGCGACATTCGCTGACGTTTTTTAATCCAACATTTGTTCTAAAGTGTTTGCAACAGAAGCCACTTCCCAGGAGATTTACTGGAAGCAAGATAAAGCAAGGCCATTTCCACATTTTACAGGATTGCCATAATCTCACTAATATTTTCCAAGTGTCTGATAAAAGAGCTGTTAAATAAAAGAGGCATCAACACCAGAAATCACAGGGAATGTTCACTGTAACGATCAGGCCCAGTCAACATCAAACCAATCTCAGACCATTTTCCACTGATGTGAGTCTCTGGGCAACTGATAAAACATTTAAGGTGCAATGTGTATTTTATGACCTGAAAAAGCTGCATCATGTAGCATAAACCAAATTCTACAAATTAAACTTGTCAGGTGATACAGGGCTTGGAGCAACCTGACCTAGGGGACAGGCATCCCTGCCCATGGTGGGGGAATTCTACTGAATGATCCCCAAGGGTGCCTTCCAAACCACTCTGGTTCTGTGAAAACAGATGTTTTCAGGACAGACATCAAACTCCTGGTCATCTCAGTCTAAAAAAACCCTCCAAGGACTCTCTCCTCCAAAGGAGAGGCTGTTGAAGGTGCCTGTTGGTGGAAAAGGAAGGGCAGATCATCGTGTCCAAACCAGCTCCGTGATTCACAAAACCATCGAGCCCAGCCCTTCCTCACACACGAGCCAAGGCAGAGCAGAATCCCTAAGTTTTGAAGCTTCAGCAATGTAAACATGAAACTGCCATGACTGAGCATTCCAGTTCCTCAAACATCACCTAAGAAGCTGCTACTCACCCCCGTGACAGCAGAATATTTTCTCATCCACAATAGCTGCAATTGGTAAACAGTTAAAACAGTCTGTGAAGGTTTTCCACAGCTTAATATTGTATCTTCTCTTACCTAGGAGAGATTGGGGAGAAAAACCCAGTCAATCTGCTTTTCTAATACATCCACAACCAAACATGGATGCATTAAATTTACTGAGACTTGCAAAAAGTCAGCATTAGAGTCCATACATAATTTATCTTCTCTGATACCCACTGATTTCTTTCACTGTTTATAGACAGTGGCAAAGGTCTCTCAGTGTGGCACAACTCTGAGGACACTGTAAATCTGTTCAGCCAGGCTCTCCAGTTCCAACTTTACTTTGGAAAATTATCCCTTGGAGAATTTGATCTGTTTCAGAAAATCTGGCCATTTGCTGTTTCTTTCAGGGGAAGACAATGATTCTTGAAAAGCAGATTTTCTTTAAAATTCTGCTTTACCACATCAACTCACTTTCAGCAAATAAACAGGACTGAAAAACCAAACAGGACTGAAAAATGAAACCGCTACAGTTTTATGAATTTCAAAGGGACTCTCCCAGAGATGAACCCTGAACATATTTGTGATATATGAGTAAGCCTGTGATTAATCTCTGAGGAGACAACTCTGAAATACCACACATCTTTGTTTCCTCACTGGAGGAGAACAAGACATGGAGTGCACATCTTGTCATCTGCAAGCCAAGTATGTCCCACCACACAAGTTCCAACATGCTTCAGTGCACAATTAATTTAACAGTATCATCTCTGCATTATCTGGATTAAATTACATCCTTTGAAACACGAACATTGGCTTCTACTTCACAGCAAAATTACTTGTTGTGTTTGGGTGAGGTCTACATACAGCCCCCATCACACAGTCTGGCCAGATCATCATCATCATCCCTCAGATGAATGAAACAGAGGAGAACTTCTGTAATGCACCTCAAATTAAATTCCCCTGTCTCTGATTAGATGCCCTTACTTAGGAGTTTTTCCAGTGAGAGTTGTTATTAACACAGCAGCCAACAAGTAAAAGTACCCACTTGGTTGCTGCTTTGTACTGTGAGGGTCAGACTCCAACAGGAGCAGGGCAAGGACACACTCCCCTTTCTGAAACGGGCCAAGGGCCCCTCTAAGGAGCACAGAGGGCATTGCAAGCTCAGAAGGAATCATCCAACACAGCCACCCTGCTGTCCCCAGCCAGGGGCACACACGCCTGGTACTTACATTCATCATAAAACCCATAAATTCTATTGATGCTGGCACATTCGTGGTTCCCTCGGAGGAGGAAAAAATTCTCTGGGTATTTAATTTTGTAGGCCAATAGAAGACAAATTGTTTCTAAAGACTGTTTTCCTCTGTCAACATAATCACCAAGGAACAGGTAGTTGCTTTCTGGTGGAAAACCCCCATATTCAAAGAGTCGGAGCAAGTCATAGTATTGTCCATGGATGTCACCTGCAATGGGATTCAGACAGAACACTTAAGTGACCCTTCACTACATTCTTTAATTTATTCTACAGAAACAACAAATCAAAGATGATTCAGAAAGGAAAAAAATCTGCAGTTAGATACTGCCCATAACATATATAAAATGTCAGCTAATGTATATAAAATTACCACATTTTGACATCTATGCAATGGTGAACTGCATGAAGTTGCATGCAGCTACTCAAAAACATTTGTGTGTGCAAAACAAAATCAAGATTCCAAGAAACCAACTGTGTTTTCTGGAAACACTCAGTAATTCAAATTCTAGCAGTGAAACTGCATCAAAAATGAAATTGGTATTTCTGCCTTTGGTTTAATTCATGGGCTTGTTTCTGACAAGCAGAACACTAAATCGGGACTTCAGACTACCGGTATTATAAATATGGAATGAGCTACTTCAAACTGAAATAAGTCCTCTGTTTTAGAGCAGGATAAAATGCTGTTTGCTGGAAGCTTTCAAAGGTGCATTTATTGAGGCTTTTATGTAGACATTCTTCATTCTTTCAGCATAAGCAGACATGTACATGTGTGCAAAATGAGCACTGCTGTATGCAGTAGAGTGAAACCAAACCAGAATGTAATTTCAAAAACCAGAAATTTAAGTCTCCAGCAGGATTTTAAAATCCTGTCAAACCACTGCTCAGCTTTGTGTGGCAACACAATAAATATTGGGGTTCCTCATTGTTTCCCCTTGTTCAGTCACAATTGGACCAAATGTTATTTATTTGATAACTTCTTTCCAAAACTTCACGTGAATCTCTCCCCCAGCCTGGTGAAACTGGACCAGCTGCTTTTTGGGTTTGGATTATTTTGGTCCCAAATACAATTCCCACGTTACCCCCTCCTCACTTCTTTGCCCTACGTATCCAGCAGGGTTTCATTTTGCCTTTTGCTACAATTATTTATTAGTTTCACTGTTAGTAAGTGCAAGTAGCATCTGGCACTCATTCTCTGCTTACGGTCTGCATTTACCTGACACCTCCCCCAAGATCCAACCAAAAATCACAGTACTCACCACAGATTTTCAGTGGAGCTTCAAGTTCTAGTAGAATAGGCTGACTCAGGAAGATTTCTCTGGATTTCAAGCACAGTCCTCTAATTTCATTCTCTTGAAGTTGGACGTTTTTGCCTGGTTTTGATCCTCGCACTGTCAGGAGGAGGCAGAAGTGAGTTATCAAACCCAGCAACATCCCTGGTGTTGTTTTAAGAGCCTGACTGAATGCCAGAGCAGCACTGCATGACAAGGTACCAGGGTAAGATGGGTGTGCTGGGGTGAAATGGCAGTATCAGGGAAAGGGGAGTGTGTTCTGTTCCAGTTGTGTGTTACTTTCATTTAACAGAACTCATGGCTCAACACTTCCCCTGTTAAAAATGTCACATTTCAAACAGAATCAATTTAGTTCTATTTAGTTATAAACCCCATATTGGACAATGTGACTATTTATATGTTATTTTTTAGTGAAGCAGGTATATGCTTGTTCTCTGGAAAGCTGTCTGAACTTGAGAAAAGGGCGTCTGCATTCAACCACCAACAAATGTGCAAGTTTGCCTAAACCAGCAAACCACCTCGCCCAAGACAGTACCTAAACAAAATAAACCCAGCACTGCTCTGTTCCACACTGCAGCTGGAAAACAGGGAAGAAAAATAAGCACATGACTGGAAGGTCAGGACTATCAGCAAGGAAATAGTTTTGGATCCCGATGACAAAACACCTCCCATCATCACTGCCTTTGAGCACATAAGAGACAAGCCAGTAGCAGACCAATCTCCCATCCCACTCTCATCCCTCACACCCCTCCATCACTGCTTCAATCTCCCCCACTGCAACAATTCTTGACAGTTTGTTCTTTTAACACCCATTAAAGTTCTCCTCCCTGCTCTGGACAAGGACATCAGCCTGGCCTGAACAAGTTTCACACCCCCGCTTCTGTTGCTCAGAAATACAAAGGACATTTCTACAGCAGCAGTGCTGTAACTACGGCCCAAACTGCACACAACAGCATTTGTCAGGGTTAAGACTGGATAAAAAAATTGTGAGTATGCCATTACTGGAGAAGCCTGTTTTTATTTAGTGTTGAAACCAGTGACAACATGTAACAGTGATAAGGCCGAAGAAAAAAAAAGGAGTAAGAGCAGCAGTCATCTTCTACAATGTAACCCATTGGTTCAGCTGCAGCAAAGCCAAGAACTTGAGTCTCAGATGCCTGGAAATGCTCTGCCAACACCTCCAGAAACAAAATCCCTCCACTGCTGAGGCTGCCAGGTTAGGTGACTTACTGTGAGCAACTCCTATGGCACTGAGACTGAACAATCTATGCCCTTATCCAAAAAGGCTTGGTCTTTAACTGCAAAAAAAAGCAAGCAACAAGCCTGAATCCTTTCAAACGCAAGAACCCCTGCAGTATTATCCTCCGGAAGTCCCAAGTAACTTAGTAACTCGCTACCATTTCAGTCAATTCCTTTGCTACTGTTTAACTCCGAGTAGAGCTCCAGATGACTCAAATCTCTGCCGTCACTGTGGGCCCTGTGCTGCGTGAAGCCAAGTGAGAACTGCAGTGGGAAAGGCTGGGGGTGCTCCAGGCAAGTTTTAGGAACAGAAAGAACAAAAAACAGTTGTGTTCCAATTTCTCACTGGCACAGAAGCTGCTGACTTTTACACAGGCCTCTGCTCAAGCACAGCAAACATTGCTCAGTGAGCGTGCACCTTATCTAGACCGCGGATGAAATAACGGCCGTGTAAGAGCCATGAAATCCGTGCCACTGATGGGATCTCTGCTAGCCTTGCAGTGCCACTGCCACAACAATCCGGCCCTGGCTCCCAGAGACCCCGCTCAGGGTGGCCCTGCAGAACCACTGACAGCAGCCTGAACCACCCCAGCTTTCCTCAAGCAGCCTTCACAATGAAACGTGAGTTCCAGTGACACTGACAGTGACACTGGGGCAGGTCAGAAGCCACGGCTTCAGCCGTGTTCTCTTTCCAGCCCCACCTGCTCCTTTATTCCCCGCTGCCCACGTGGTATCGCTCACCACTGACAGGACATGCCAGCACTGGAATTACCACTGCACTTCATGGCTTTCATTAAAATCTCAGAAGTAATGAAGCATGTAAATGGAAGTTAAATCTTTGTCACAGCAGTTTATCACGCATGAGGCTTTACATCCACACAGGAATTTTTTCATCCATACAGTAATTTTCCAAAGACTCCTGAGCAATAAGCAAGTTATTCAAAATGCCAAATATCCAGAAGCAATAAAGAAGAGAAATTTTTAGAATTAAGTGATAAACTGGCTGAATTGTAGATATAAAATTGATGCTACCTTAATCCTAAATTTTACAATTCCCCTTTGTTTTTGAGATAATACAAAATATTTGTATTTAGTTTTCTGTGAAGCCAAAAATCTAACTTGCCATGATTTGGTCTTTTTAAAAATTGCTAAAACCAATGTACTTCACATCCATAAATTAAAAAGTACAAAATATTATACAGACTATGCAATGCACTGAGTCACTCAAGCTCATGAATAAAGCATATGCATTCATTTTTTCTCAAGATTAAATGAAGATCTGAAAACTGTTTCAGACACAGGTTTTCTAGGTTTTTCCAATACATTTTTCTTGACCTGGTATAATCCTCACACAGTTTTAGTCACCTGCCTGTAGAAAACCTTGACAAGATGAAATGATGCTTTGCTGCACTTCCCAAACTCACTGGGACAGACACCATGGATGAAAGAACAGGCAAATTTGGTTCAGCTCTGCCTGCCAGTGACATTGTCACCACTCTGTCCAACATGAGAGTGTTCAATTTCTTCTGACATTAACCTATATCTCCTGAAAAACTGGGAAAACAAAAGTGGGTTTGGCTTCAGAAGAATCAAAAATGCAGAAGTGCATCTTGGTTTGAGGTATCTGTACTTTCAGTGCAAGGATTGTCTCATTCACAATGAAAGAGCTGGCACAGAAATGTAGGATATTCAGTCTTAATGACTTCTTAAAAGGTTTCTCTGAGTCTTTGAGTTACTTAGTCCTTCTAAGAAAGGCAAAAATAACACACTATGAAAAATACGTTGTGTTTACAGTTTGTTTCTCTGCTTTGGACCAAAACAAGGCAGCTGGTAGAGATCAGACAGGATGACACTAATTGACAGCTTAGTCATAAAGTCAAAAGAGCAGCTCAATAGTACTGTACAGGCACATTTGCCCTTTCAATGCATAAAAAATAACCTCTCAGAAATGACCGTCTGGAATTGACAGTGGAACAAGCTAAAGATTAATCATTTGGGGGGAAAAGTCAGCCCATTTCAAGTGGTATTTTATTTGTGTCTGAACACACTGCTGCAGCATTTCCAGACAGCAAAATATTCCCACTCTCTTTAGGCAGAAATGCTGCTGTTCTTAGAAATCATTTCTCTAGAGCCTGAATTTCAGTGTCCAGTATGGGCAGGCTTCTAACAAGTAAAATCTTTTTTACTGTACAAATATGAGAAGTTGCGAAAAAATAAGGTCTCCACTAGATGGAAACGACTACAGAAAAAAATCCATTCCTGGAGCCTGGACGATCCCTGCAGAGATCCTGCTTTGAACACAAGGTCCGCTATGAAAATTAACAGGGAGAAGCTGATGGAAACAACAAGAAGCATCTGAATTTCCAAGACAGGGAGAAGCTGATGGAAACAACAAGAGATACCAACTCTAAACTGAGTGTTATAAACAGTGCAGTGTGACAGGCGCCCAGCAGAGGGGGAGAGGAAGGGAAAGGAAGAAGAGCAAGAACTTGAGGCACCCCTGTCATTCTGGAGCGAGCAAACAGCGAGTACAAAGTGTGGCTGCAGCTGCCAGGAGCGAGAACACTGCCTGACACTGAGAACTATTCTGCATTTCCCTGGGAGGGATAAATGGGTCAGGAGCTGGGGGATCGAGAATGTACAACACTCTGGGACCATATGCATGCAGAGTACAACAGACTCCCACATCCCAACCCACCCCTGGCACCTTCCAATACTCACTTTGGTGCCACACAGTCCTTTGCGTCATTCGAGGTTAATATGAAAGGGACAGATACTTAGAGAAGTATTCCAAAATAGCAGGAAGTTCAAAAATGCCAGAAATCTCAGTGATCCAAACATCTCATTTCCATGCAGTACTGCATTAAAAGAAGCAGCTGAAATACTGTCAACTGAAGTGTGAGAATCAAGTTCTCCTACAGAAAACATTTCAAGGAAGATAGTCTATCTGCAGGTCAGTTCATTTTTTGGCTTATTAAACAAGTCTCTCAGTTTCACCATATTTTACGTTAAGATGTCTGCAATCATAGTGACTTTTCCAAAAATACCGCAGGTTGATTTTAATCTGGTTTTTAGCAGTTCCAGATGACAGTTTCACAGTCAGTTTTGCACCACAGGCACAAAGGGAATAAATAACTTGAAACTGGTTGATGTAAGAAAGGTTTTACTTTACTGCAGGCACCACCAGCTTTGATCAGATCACTTCAAATTCAAAACCGAAACGGAAAAGCATCTCCTCAGTGCACAAGCCTCTAAAAAGAAAAAGTTCTAGTCTGCTTTCTAGTATGTCAAAAGTTCACAGCAGCGTTATCAAATGGAAGATTCTGCATGACTGAAGGTTTTTCATCTTGTAAGGTATTCCCACACTGCAGACAGGTGAGGAGCAACAGGTACTCACCCTGATCACAGACAGAGGGGACAAATTCTCCACTCCCCTGACTGGGCAACAGGCACAGGATTTAACAGACTGATTTGAATCCAGGGCATTGATAAGAATCTAATGCTTGTCTTTGGAATGTAAAGAGTTTATATTTCCCACTCTTAGAAACTGCTGCACCACAGAAGGAAACAATTAACATTAAGCTACACAAACTGGGGAAAATGATATGGTCTGAGGTCAAAAAGTGCTGCTTGTCCATGAGAAACTTCATCACAGCATCCCAACTCACCCATTAGTAAATGTGACCACACTTCAGATTAACATCTCTGAGATCAGACCCCAGTATATGAAGCTGAAGAGAAAGCAAACCTGCAGACCCAATTGATGCTGCATGTAGCAGAAAGATGAAAAAAAATTCAGAGGACTGCATTTGTGAGAAAACACCTTCTCTGTAGTTAGCAAAATCTTATCCATGCTCTTTAGCTCAACTATTTTTAATAAGTAGATGATAATCTTTCCCTATTTAAAGCAAATTAAGAGAGAATATCTCCTTGACATCTCTACAACAGGCTTTACTGAGAATAGAAATCTGTGGGTGTATAAACAGCAATGTTTAAGGATTTCAGAGTCTTTTTGCTGATTTTAGTGCTCTAGCCAGGATTTCAGCTTTCAGAATGGCTACCACCATTGTAGCCTCGCATGGCTTTATCCAAAGTAGCCTCCATTCATTATTTAGTTTTCCCCTAACAGTGCCTGCAGAGGAGACAGCACAGGAGAGATTTGCAGAAAAACATTTCAGTTTGGGTCACTTGGGTATGTCGAAATTGTTATTTCACCCATTATTTACTGTTACCATGGTAAGAGTAATACACTTCAATCCTGTTTTCTAAATATGTGACTGTGAGCTCCAAAACAGGCCCTGCTTATCTGGAAAAGCTGCCAGCACACGAGATGAAGGAAATGGATAAGGGGCTCACGTTATAGGAACAGCATCTGACATGACACAGAAAGGAAGCCACGCTCACGGCCAGGGAGTCTCGGGATTTGTCACTCATTCTTCACCGAGGCGAGCAGGAATTCTGCCATTTCCTGGAACCCGTTCCAAGCCCATACAGGTGCCACTGACTTTTTATCTCACAAGGAGTTTTTTACCATCTTCTTGTGCACTGGCAGTTCTGACTTAGCACACACTCACAGCTGCTGCCTGCAGTACCCCTGCTAAAGGGGCAGAATTTGCTCTCATGTTTGACCCCTCTGATTCCTCAGGAAGGTGAATTAGTTCCATCAATATCTGAGTCTTTAGCCACTATCATGGATACTTCAAAACATTTCAATACTCAGTGCAGGATACACTTTAGAAGTCTTATTGTTGTGAATATTAACAAAAGTCACAGACAACCTGTACTCAGGAAATTGCTCCTGGGCAGGACACAACCCTCATTAGTACAGAAGAGAGCAAATATGAATTCAATTACAGCAAAAAAAAGTCAGTATTTTCAATGTTTTCCCTGAATGGCTTTCCAAGGTTGAGAACAATGCTACTGAAAAATGTTTTTTTGTGACATTTCAATGCCAAATGGTTCTGTACTATAAACATTTGGAGCAAGAGAGACTCTTCAAATATTTACCTTAGAAAGAGAAGCTGAAGTATATACTTCCAGACCTTTTAAAGAACAAGCTAATAACTTCACCTAAATAGCCTAATGTGGGTGGGAGAACATCACTATTTGGGGGAAAAGTAGGAATAATGTCAGTTGAGCAGAGGAGTCAGGAAAGAAAGCAACTGAAATCCCTCACAAATACATTATTAATACCCTGTATTAAGGACAAAAGCAAGCATAATTTATTATTCACCCTTCACTCTACCTCAGCCATTAGACTTGATTCACTGCTTCTTCCAACAGTGCAATGCTGAGCCACGTGATAAAACAAATGCCTGCCCAAAAATCTGCTCACTGATTTCCAGTGTTTCATCAAGTTTCTCCTCAAACTGGGGTTTGTTACCTTTAGAAAGAGCTAAACCCCCTGCTCACACTCTTTAAATTTTAGTAGCAAAATCACGTGAAGTTAACTGCTATAAAAATGTGTAAGTATTTAAAGTTTAAAGAGAGCTATAATGAAATACCAAATTGCTCTAAAATTACAGCTTGCACATGGATTTGGGCAACTCAGTTTGTGAGCTGATTATTAAACCAGATTTTGCAGTGTTTTTATGGCTGAGTATGATTTTAATCTGTGTGCAGCCTTGTCTGATGGGGCATCCCTTGACACAGAGCTCAAGGGCACCCCACACTTTGTGTAACTGAGATCAGGCACTTGTTCAACCAGAACTGCAGCGAAAAACAATTTGTTTGATCTAAATCCAAAATGCAGTGTGTGCTAAACTGCAACAACGTTTCAGGGAAAAAAAAAAAAAAAAATTTAAAAAATGGCACTCAAAAGGTCAGCCTGGCAAAGATGTCCAGAACAGACATTTAATAATCAACAAATAAAACACTAGCATGGATTACTAACACAAGTAATTGTTTTAAGTATTGAAAGACAATCGTTGCCTCAAGGAATCCAAAATCCCAGCTGCAATATTAATATAAGGGAAAAAAAATTAATTTCAGTTCTGGCAGCTGATGCAACCTCAGGTAACATCTGTAATTGCGTGAAGCACCTCTTAAAAGATGTCAGCAAACCTCTTGAAGCCTGATTTATGAACTCTTATCTGCTGCAAACATCTAATGCTCATATAAACTAGCCAAGAGCAGAACATATTGACATAGCACATCTTACTACTTTTTGAAACTTTAAACAGAGAAACCACTCGCATTTCTTTCTAGAAAAGGTCTAATCTGTTCTTTTAAAAATTAAAATTCACACTTTGAAAATACTGCATTAGTTACACCAGGGGAAATCAGTAAGAACTGTAACAAACACGTGCAGCTAAACTGAGCATGTATTAATATGTCACCAACAATATGACATACAAGACCTGACATTTACAAGTTGTACTACTGGATTTTCAGGAAAATCCTGGTCTAACTTTATGAAGGGAAGTCTTTAAATAATTGAAACCAGGGCAGCTTAAATTGGTTACAGGCAAAAGCCAAAACGAATCAGAGGAAAAACCCCATTTACTTTTACTTATTCAATAATCCCATAATTCATCTATAGGATTTTTTAAACCCCAATTGATTTCTGGAGTAGAATTTCTGCTCCTCTGCCTGACCTTTTGCTATCCAAGCATTACACAAGCAAAATCAAGTAAGAAAAGCCATTTCTTCATCTTTTTTCTCATCTGACTTTGTGCCAAATGGAAAAAAGTTAAATCCCTGACCAAGCTTTTCAAGAGTGAGTCCAGATGAGATACCTGCCCTGACACATGTGAAATGAGGCTGGATCAGGACAGCTTCCTTCTCTGAATAATTATGATTTTCCTTGATACTTGGAAGAGAATTTGTCACTGGCAACTTCTCAGCCTTCTGCCCTAAAATCAGTCGATTCCAGTCCAGTGTTGCTCCCTGCAAGCGCAGGGATGAGGCTGGAGACACCCCCTGCAACTCCCAGGTTTTCCTTTGATTTACAAACTCTTTTCACCCGAAGCACCAACAACACCAGACAATAAGCCCTTTTTCAGACTGTCTGAAACACCAAACCCCGACCTTCTTTTCACACCTAAAAACCCACCATATGTTACGAATTAAGAGCCAAAATCCGGTGGCAGCTTTAATGCAAGCAGCTAATCAAAGCTAAACCCAGGATACACTGAAACCCATGACAGTCTCCTCCCGACTTGCTGAAAAGCTGCCTCAACACTCTTTAAACACGCTGAGTCTTATTCCCAGAGCCCCACGACTACCCAGCCATGCACCCATCCCATGTGTATGTGTGAAAGGCAAGAGAACACCCCAGGTTTTTAAAAAGACCTTCCTACGAAAATACTACTAAATTAAGCGTTCCCTCATTCGAACATACTATTAGATTAAGCATCCCCTCAGAGCTGCAGGGGGGGAGAAGGAGGCAGCCGGCTGGTCCCAGCATTGCACTGCGGGATCAAAAGGCAGAAACGCCTCGGGAACACACGGGCTGAGGGCAAAGTTGGGGCTGCGGGGCCGAGCCGGGCGGGGAGGTGGCGGCGGCGACCCCAGGCAGACAAAGCGCCTCTCGCCCCTCCATTTTGGTGCCCCCTCAGACCCCGCCGGGCGGGCGGGACGCGGCGCATCGGCCCGGCCGCCCCCCCCCTCAACCGCGCCGTCCCCGACCCTCACCCTCCAGCAGCCGTTGGATGATGCTGTCGATGTTGAGCTTGTCTATATCCGCCATCGCCTCTCAGCGGCCGGGCGGAGCCCTCCCCGCCGCTCCGCTC
>VZTJ01000622.1:171178-185725 GCA_013397795.1 Orthonyx spaldingii | reverse complement strand
CCGCTCGCGGCTCGGCCGGCCCGACTCCGCTGCTCGTTCTGTCTCGTTTTTGCCCTTTCCTGCTCCGCGCCTTCCCGGCTCTCTCTGCCCCCCGCCCCCTCAGCCCAGAGCCAGCACTGAACAAAATGGCCGCCGTCCCCTCAGCGGGCTCGCCTGGCGCACGGATACCGCGGGCGCGACGCGGCTCGTCGGGAACCCTTTATAGGCCGGGCGGGAAGAGAGCAGGGTGATGCGTCCCTGCGCGATTCTTCCGCTCCCGGCACGGGAAGTAGTGCGGCGGTGCCGCCTCCCGGGTGTCGCGACAGTCGCAGCGCGACGGAACCGGTGGTGGCAGTCACACAATCCCAGAATGCGTTAGTCTGGGAAAGACCCCCGAGATCGTCGAGTCCAGCCTATAACCGAACACCACTGTGTCACCTAGACCGCGGCACCGAGTGCCACATTCAGTCGTTCCTTCAGCACTTCCAGGGATGGGGACTCCGCCACCTCCCCGGGCAGCCCGTTCCAATGTCTGATCATCCCTTCTGTGGAGAAAGGTCGGTGCCTTGTAGGGTTCCTGCAGGCTGGGATCTGCAGGGAACACAAAGGGGCCACCATCACCTTCACCTCATCCCCCCACTGCGGTCATGGCCCCACACACCACACATGAGGGAGACACCGGCTTCAGGTGGGATTTTGGGGCTGCTCACCCCGCTTTAGGGCTGGGAGAGCACAGCCCTCATGTCCTTCACCTCACACTGAGCCGCCTCTGCCTCATGGGTTGAGGCAACGTGTCCTGAGCAGCCCCTCAGCTCTGGAGCACCTTCAGACACGGGGCTCTGCACCTGCAAATCCTTCAAGAAACAAACGTACAGCACTTTCAAATCCTTATGGATGAAGGAATTAACCTCCTCCTTCAAAAGCGTCTCGCTACTTTATTTCACACTTCTATTATTTTATTCTATATGTAGCTACAGCTTGGCTACAAGCACTTAAATGAGGTTGTGCTCATAAACTGGATGGTGTTTGTCCAGGAGATGGGCTGTCCGAGCCTTCCCCGCTGTTCGGCCTGCATCTCTGGTTGAATATTGTTTAATTGCTTTATTTACTCCTACTTTAATTTGCAGGGAGGGCTGTGTCAAGCTCTTCCCTCCTCCCCTCCCTTCCCCGTGTGCATTGCTCCCACTATCCTGGCGGATTCCTCCTGCCGGCAGTTATACAATATTCATTACAGCTCATTGCCGTGGTGGGGCCGGAGCAGAGTTCGGATTCGTGCGGGCGATAAAGCACAGGACTTGCAGTCTCAGCACACCCCAGGTCTGCGGGAGGAAGGAGATAAGAGGATACAGAGTCTACCTGAAGCACAGGCTCCGGCCCCTTGCAAGCACAGCCTCAACGCTCCGCTTGCCCGAGCGAACCAACACTTATCGTATCGAGCACGCCCAAGCTGATATGCTAATCTTAGTCACGCTGGTGTAAACCCAAAGTAACCCCATGGAATACAATAGAGTTACTTCAGATTTACTTCAACGTGACAGCCTTTTGCAGATTTACATCTATTTTTGTGCTGCACCTTCTCGGGGAACGGCCCCCTCCGGCTCTTGCACCGAATGCTTTCTTTCTCTTTCAAATCCTTCCTAATTCTGCAGGGCGAGTTGTTCTCTTGGACTTAGCTGAATTATTTAACAAGGAAAATTGGTCCTGTGTTTTCAGAGGAACCTTTCTGGCCTTGTTTTCATTTCTGGAAATATCTTCATCTCATCTCACCCTTCAGCTGTTACCTCCTCTCCAGGGACAAGTCCTTTGGGGATCTGAGCACCTTTAGTGGGATGTTGGGTCATTTTCACTCCTGTTAATGCTCTGGGAAATGGGGTGGAGGGGGAGAGCTGTGCAACCCAGGAGATGTACTTGGGAATTCACTTGGAAACTCTGTACTTCTGGAAGGACACATCCGGCCCTGCAAAAGAAGGTCAGGGCAAAGAATCTATCTCACTTGCTGAACCGTACCAGGCAAGCTCCAAAGCACTGTCAATTCTTGTTAAAAGAGGCGTAGCCAGGAGGAAAGAAAAGAAATGACAGATAAAGGTGAATCTGTCGAGGGCCCGTCATCGCCTTGATAACCAACGCGCCTTGTCCCAGCTCCAAATCTCAACAGCGGCTGCCAACGTTTGGTGTCCTGTTCGGAGGGGCTGGATTTTTGCACAGGGCCTTTCTCATTCTCCTAAAATATAAGGACCCTTCCTTATCAGTAAACTCTGTGGAGAGCCAGAGGTATATTAAAATGCCACCACAGAATTATCTTTTTAATAAGGTAACTTTTCTCTGCAGGAAATAACCAGCCTTGCCTCACACCCTGATTAGAAAAGGGACTCAGCCAAGGTGTTATAAATATCATGAAACTGTTTTGTTCTCTGGCGTTGCTCACAACAATGATTTATTTCTAGATTTATTTCCAGAGAGAGAACAACCAGGGAAATCCCTTTGTCCTTAAACTCTGCACATGGGCTTGAAACATTCCATAGTTTTGAAGCTCACACTTCATACACCAACATCTCCACCCCTTCTTTCAATTTGTCTACAGTTTTTTTCTGCTTTGCTAAATACACGATGATGAATGATTTGTTCAGCACAAATCGCTCACAGCTCACAGCTCTGAGGCCTCTGAGTCTTCTCCTCCTTTTCCCCCCCTGCCTTGAAATTCCACAAATCACCACTTTGGTCTCTTTCCTTGGAAGCCTCTGCGTAAAACATTTTCCCCACTGATTTGTCCTCACTCTCCCTTGCACATGTTGCTTTATTATTGTATTGTTGCTCATAATCTGGTTAAGTTTAAGAATATATATGTTATGTACATAATACCCTCCTACATATAGAAGAAAAATCAGGAGATTTCAGTATTGTTCTGTACATATATATAAATATATATATGCATACACCTGCATATACCGTGTGTACAGTATAATACATATTTACACTACATACACACATACATCTGTATACATAAGTGCAAAAAATAATTGAATATTCCCCGATTTATCCCTGTTTGTAGGTGGATCCTAAGAAATGTGAGGCACCCACACTTTCAGATGACATATTTGCTAAGCCCATGAAATTCAGTGTGTTTGTGTACATTTCAAACAAAGATCTACACGGGCTCTTCAAACACTGCCAAAACAAGAATGGGTGACTTGTGGGTCAGGTGTTATTTTTCCTAACTTGCTCCACAGCCAGGATTTCAATGTTTTCATAACTCCTACTGTTTGCACCCAGCTTGCCAGGTGTTACAATCAAGATAAAGCCTCATGCACACCTCCTGCTTCTCATGCCTGAAAATACTTTTCTAACCCCCAAATTCCAGCAGGCTTTTGGGGGTGGATGGCGCCGATTTGTCAGGCAAAAGAGGAGCAGCTGGAACAAGCCACGAGGCTGATGTGGAGACGGAAGGGTCCGTGTCCTGTTCCGAAGGGAGCTGATGACGCACAGGCAGGAGTTTTCTTAGTGTCATGTTTTATTTACAAAACACACAGTGCCGTGATCTCCCTCCAGCAACAAAACTTGTGGATCCTGCGCGTTCCTGCGCGGAGCCTGGCGAGGAGCTTGGAGCTGCTCCTGAGCCTCCAGCTTTGCCTTGGGGCTCTCCAAGGACTCAAACCTTGTGCAGAAACTGAATGAAACCTCGTTCCCTGCCAGCCAGCAGCAGGATTCCTGCTGGAGGATTCCTTACACTCTTCTCATGGGTGTACCTTGCACACCACAGCCAGACCTTGATTTCCGCCAAGCCAATGGTCTCCATCTGAAATCTCCCCCCAACAGCAGCTGTCAACAACGACGACAAGTCCATCCCCAGCTTGTTAAAACCACATTTTTGATACCAAGTGTAAAAAAATTCAGGTCAGAAAATTTTGAGACAAGTGATTTTGACACGGGAAAAATATGATTTGCCATTCCTCCCCTCTTAGCGTTTTTTTTGGGTTTTTTAAATTTCTTAAAAATTGATGTGCTTCATGGGTTTCTGGTGAAAGGTATTTTCAAATATTCTATTGGTGAGTTTTGGAAGGTTCATCCTCGCAAAAATACTACCAGCAAAATCCTTCTCATATAAAAATGTCATAATCCCCTTTTTTCCTAATATAGCAGTGACCGTAGTAGGATTTTTCTTGCTACAGCTCTTTGGATTAGGAAAACCCAGCACATTCCACCCTCTTGGTGAATTTCTAAGATGAGTTTGACTTTTTCAAGGCACAAGAGGCATTTTGATGTGTCTTGTCCGTGGCTGAGCATCCCTGGGCAAGCGTGGAAAAAGAGGAGAAACAGCTCCAAAGGAGGCTTTGTCCTACTCTGAGTGGAGAACAGCCGTGGCGGATCAGTTGACGCTGCTTTGGCACCGAGCGGAGCCCCGTCTTCCCCTCTTCCTCAGGAATCCCTTTGCTCCGCCAAAGGGAGTTGCATAACCGGCTGGAAAGCTCTTGTGGGCTTCCACAGGGCTCAGCTGAGGGGAAAGGGAGAAACAGGGACAGCAACCAGTGCTGTACACCCAGCAAAGGGCTTTTTGCCCCTTTCCCAGCTGGTTTGTGGTGGGGCGAGCACAGCTCGCCTTTCCCTTGGCAGTGTCAGCCGCTCTCAGCACGGCTCACCTGGATGTGGTGGTGCAGAGGGGTGTGAGTTGTCCCGTGGCGTGGAGCAGACCTTGGAGAACAAGGAGAGGCCGCTGCTCCTCAAAGTGGGATATTTTTGTGCAGCTGCAGCGTCACGTGGCTCGAGGGGAGAGCACCGTGGATGTTCCTCATTGCACTGGCCAGAGATGCACGTTTGCAGCCTGGGACGCGGCCCCTGATCTCAGCCCAGCTTCATGGCTGAGCTGCTTCTCTAATTAAAACCCATGGAAAAGCAGGATCAGGAGGGCTGTCAAGGGAAAGTGGAAATAGGATGAAGGTCTGATGATTTGCTATTGGTCAAACGGCTGCTGTGGGAGACACACCACTGAACACGAGATGCAGGAGCAAGAAAGAGACCTTCCATGCACCCCAGAGATCCCTAATTCGTTCCTTCATTCCTTTTCCCACTGGAAATGCAGGTGAAATACGTGGCAAATCCCACCTGCAGGTGCCTGAAGGCTGATGCACCAAAGTCTTCCCAGGGACAGGTAGCAAATATTCAGAGGGCAGTAGCTTTGTTGATCCAGATTTTGCTTTCCCTTATGCTCCTGAAATTGCAGAACAATCCCATTGGCAGCTCTTGGACACCTGGGATTTCTGCTTATATGCAGCGTTTGGAAACGTGGTCCATTGTGGAGGTAGCTGCCACGTATTCTTATTTATTTGTTTCTATTCTCACCTCCTCCTTGCTGCTTGCGAGCCTGGCAGATTTTCAGGAGCTGGGCTGCTCTTACGTAACACTGCGCCAAAATCGCTACGAAAGGCTTCGGAAGGATCTGGGGCTGGAATCACCTTTGATCCCTGGATTCCCTTCTGGGCTGTGAGCTGCTGGGGCATCTCTGGGGTGCCTCTGGGATGCCCATCTCTGCTGGGGCATCTCTGGTCTCCCTTGGGACTCATCCTCTGCCACCGGCATCACTCAGGGCCTGGTGTCCAGGCCACTCTGTGAGTGCTGCCTTTGTCATACTGCCTTTGTCACACTGCCTTTGTCACAGCTGCCTTGTGGCAGCAGATGTGGTCCCTTGCTGGCTCTCCTGGGCACACAGGAGCAGCTTCTCCCAGGTCTTCAAGAGAGCGTGGCCAGAGTTCAAGCCTGTGTAATTAGCAGCAATTAGCCAATTGAGGGAGTGTGTATGAAACGGATTAAACTCATCTGAAATCCCCAGCCCAAGTCGAGCTGAGCTGTGTTCTTGGCTCAAAAACCTGCACCCGCATCCAGAGGATGCCTTAAACCTCTTGAGGAAACCCTCTTTCTTCTCTTTCTTCTCTTTCTCCTCTTTCTTCTCGTTCTCCTGGGATGGCCTTTCCTCCAGGTCATGGGCAGCTTCATCCAAGCAAGCCCCTGGAAAGCCATCAAGAGGACATTGAGGCTTAGCCCAGCAGCAGAGAAGGAAAACTTGGGCTGGACCCAAGGGAAAGGTGGGCAAGGCTCCCCATGGCACCCATGGCGCTTTGGGTGCTGCTGTGAGCTGCTTTACAGCAAACACAGCCCTGGGAGCTGCAATCCCATCTCAGGGTTGCAGCAGAGACAGATCCAAAGAGATGAAGCCAGGTTCTCCCACGCCGCTCTCCAGCCGGGTGCCTTTGCTGATGAATCACGGCTGTTTTGGTCTGGATGTGGTGATAAATCCAAGTGCTGCGAATGACTGAGTGCACAATGGTGGGGTTTAGCCAATAAATCAGCCTTTTACGTCAATGCTTCCACACTCACGTAGCTGTGAGGCGGCAGGTGAGGCAGGAGAGTCAGGGACATTAATCCGGGGGAAAAGGGAGCCTTGGAAACTTGTCGCTTTTGTTCCAGTCTCTGCTCTGCTGAACTCCATTTTTCCGTTCTTTATCTCCGTGTTGTGCTTTGCGTGATTGTTTAGCAGTTTGGAAGCGGATTCCCTGTCTGCAGGAAGAATCCCCAGTGTGTTTGTGCAGTGGGGGAGATTCAGCCCAGGGTAGGGCTGCGGCTGGGTGAGATCTCAGCATTGCGTCGGCTCCGGGTCAGCCAGACAGACACAGATGGCTGATGTTGAACTTCTGTCTCAGAGTGAGAGGCTGTGGACACGGGCAGTCCATTCCTTTCATTTAAAAAACAAAATAGAGATTAAAGGAAGTGTTCACCACACAGCCAGAACAGCTTTGATGATTCCAGGATACATTTAGGCTTCAAATGAGTCATGGCATCTTGTTACCAAATTCCCATCCAAGCAGGGAAGAGATATCCCATGTGAGACTCTGCATTCCCTACAAGGATCAGGCCGATATCCCAACACTCTCATTGATCCTGCATATGTAAGCTGATGCAGGGACAGGTCCCTTCCTGTTGTGCACAAAGAGGAAATGTGGATTTTGAGGCCACGAGGCCAAACTATAGAAGGAAAGTAGTTTATGAAAGTTTGCACATGCCTGAAGTTGTCTGATGGTGACTCTCACGGAACACTCTTCCCAACACGACCACTTCTTCCCAGGCAGTTCAGCCTGAATCAAGAGTCTCTGCAGGTGAAGGAGGAACATCTCCAGAGATGGAGAAGCCTTCTGGGGGTTGGAGAAGCCCCTTTCACCTGCACACTCTGTTGTCTGCAGCCTCCATTGATGGCCAAAGACCTCCAGCCTTCAGGCTCCGCTTTCACTCCTTTTCCAGCACCTTTTGACTTCCCTGCAGAGTTCCTGCTGTGAATTTAACTTTTCTAGCAGAGGATGAAGAAGGGACCAGTGAAAGCTGCTCCTGGGTAGCTCCATGCACGGATGGATTCACACCCCAGGAGAGGGGCTTTGCCTCCCCCCGCTGGGTGCCACCCCTGTGCCAAGCCATGCTGCCTTTGTCACTTCTCCCAACACAACCTCGAACAAGTGTTGGGTGGTTTTTTTCTCAGTAGCATGTAGGTCACAGCAGAGCCTTAGGGACCTGACAGCTGACATTCATCCTGGGTTTTGGATCCGTGCGTCAGGCTTTCTGGAGGCGATAGCAGTGCAGTTGCTGGTGAGACCGACTGCCTTTTGTGTGGCTTCAATTAAATGTCTTTCTCGGCGTGGGATAGTTGCCAGAGTTCTCTTTTTCTTTTTTTTTTCCTCTTATTTTTTTTTTTCAAAGAAAGAAGTGGTTTTGTTTAGATAGGTATATATATATAGAAAAAGTCCCACCTGGCTTTTTGGAAGGGTTTCAACTGGAATGTATCAGATCCCGTATTCTTCTATAAAAAGGTGAGCTGTGTTTTTCAGCTGAACTTTTCTCCCTTTTATAGCTGTGATTTGGCACACATGAGGCAGAAGCTGTGGCAAGGTCATTGCCCTTCCCCAGCCGAGGAAGGAAATCCATGGCATGTGCCAGGGCCAGTGATATGGGGGCAACTTCTGAGGAAAAGCTTGGGGTGGGCACAAGCTGTGAGCTGACCCCCAAAACCTGCTCATCACTGGGGTCTGTGCAGGAGCTCTGGGGTGGTTGAAGACCCTGGGAGATGCCAGTCCTGGGTGCTGTGGAACCTGTCCTGATGACGAGAATCCTTCACAGCCGTGACCTCTGCAGGGGACCCATTGGGATGGTCCTGGCACAGCACGGGCTTGTCCCAGCCATACAATCCCAGAATGGTTTGGGTTGGAAGGAAACTTAAAGTTCAGCTCATTCCAAACTCCCTGCCATGGGCAGGGACACGTTCCACTATCCCAGGTTGCTCCAAGCCCTGTCCAGCCTGGCCTTGGACACTCCCTTGGGATGGGGCAGCCACAGCTTCTCTGCTTGATCCTCACTGCTCTCTCTCTGTTTCCACAACTGTGGGCAACAGGATAAAACAAGGCAAGCAGCCACTGTGGCCTCTGTCCTCTTTCTTCCTGCACTCTTTTAAATTTTGGTTACTCAAATGACCTTTTCCAAACCTGTGTTCTCCTCCCACACTGCCCAGTGTCCCTTGTGCTGTGACTGGGTGCTCTGGTCCCTGCTGTCAGCTGTGAAGGAGGAGGTGGTGCAGGGCAGCAGCTCTTTTCTGCTTGACTGCAGACACATTTTAATTAATTTGTTTTCGAGATTACACTTATTTCTATTAAGCATTTATTTACTATCAAGTGTGCATATTGTAGTGTCTTTCTTCCCAGCCCCAGCTAGTGAAGGGACCTGCCCAGTCCCATCCAGACTCAATCCTTCCAGCAGCAGCAGGCGATGCTAGAAGTGCTCCGGAGGCCGCAGCACCTTGGCAGAGCAACATTTGCATGAGAAAGCAGGGAGCGGGGAGGAAATAAAATCTAAAGGTGAAGAGGTGTGAGTCACTTGGTGAAACTGCGGTGCTGCTGCTGAATTCCCCGGGGCTTCGAACCAGGGCTTCAAGGAGAGATTGGGAATCCCAGGGATGCAGGTGGCCCAGATAAGGAGAACACACTCGATACTCGATACTTGTGTAGTGGGAGCTCGTTCGTGCTTGGTGGTTTGTATTGTGCTCTGATTAATATGGAAATTGTCGTGTCTGCCCAGGCTGGGTGAACACATTCCTGTGCTGCCACTGACCCTACTCTGGAAGTGCCTGTCAGGCTGAGGGCTGTCCCTGGCTCCCCTGGGCTGCAGCAGGAGCACAAAGTGATGTTTTAAACCCTCTGCTCACTGCTCCTGGTTCTCCTGAGCACAGCCTTTTAATGCTGTTCCACCAACTTCTTGATTAATTAATGCTCTTCTGTTTCACTTGTTTGATGATGATGTTCAGAGATGTGACTGAAACTCCAGGGCGGGGACAGGCTGATGCACTGAAACAGGCTGGACGTGTATTTTTAGTAAAACTGTATTTTCAGCTCAGGATTTGAGGTTTCTGGTCATTTCCTCATCCCTCTCTCAGCCACGTGCCGGGTCCTTTCTGCTGTTTATTGCAGATGTTGAGGGTTAAAATAATCTGTGAGTCAAGTGCTTGGCTTTTGGAGGGAGAAGGAAGTGAGCAGCTGGATGAGCTCTTGCTGCTCATCTGCACCAGGCACCCAAGCTTATGGCAAAACTTGCACAGAGCTCCAGTTTATATTTATCCTTATAGAAATAATGACTTGGAAAAGGCACGTGGAGGATTTAAGGCCATTCCACGTTATTGCTCAGCTCAGCTGAAAGAAGTGAGGGATCACTTTGTTGTCCTGGCCTGGAGGTGAGCTCAGCAGGGCTGTCTGTCCGTCCATCTGCCCACCCAGGGCTGCTGCTGGCTTGTCCCAGGCCCCAGGAGCAGCAGAGGGGCTGAGGGGTGAGCTGGGGTGAGCCAGGGGCTTTTGCCACTTCAGCAAATATTCCTGAACGTGTCTCCTCGCCTCTGCCTGCAGGCAAGGATGGAAGCCAGGAACGCTGTCAGTCGTGTTTGTCCTGCCAGCAGCAGCTCACCTTGGAGGTGCCGGCCCTGCAACGGGGCCTTACCTGCAGTGCACCTCTGCAGCCTCCCCGGCTGGATGGATCCTAGAAAATGCATTCCTGGCGTTTCCCTCCTTACACCCCAGATTTCCAAACAGTCATTAGATGTTCAAAGCACTGAGAAACTTCAACACACAGCTGGGGCAGGGGTCTGTGGGCTGCCAGTACAGATGGGGTTTGGTATTTGCCTGCTCTGTGCTGGGCCAGGCTCGTGTCCTTGGCAGGACCAGCTGTGTCCAGGGAGGATTCTCACTGCCAGAGCAGAGGAGCTGCTGGAAAATCTCTCTGCCAGGCCCAGCAGCACCAGTTTGCTGCGGGCAGAGGGAGGAGGCTGAGCTCCCACCGTCAGGCACCTCTTCCCGCTCCGGTGGCTCCGTGCTGAAGTCACCATCAGTCACAGAGAGGGGACACGTGTGGGATGAGTGTCTGTGGCCATGCAGGGCCTTCCCAGGGCTCCAGGCTCCTGTGCTGGGCTGGAGCAGTGGATCTGGAGAGGAGCAGGTCGACTGTGGGAAACTCTGAGCATCAGGGACACCGTGTGGCCTCTGGAGCTCCAGGTTGGGTTTCTCCTTCCAGGGCGCAAAGCCCTTCAATTTCTGGGGGTCCACAGCCCTCCTGGTGTGCCCAGAGGTGGGAGCAGCAGGGACACAGGGACTGTGTGGCAGTGGAGCATCACCACATGGTGTTGGCTGCCAGCAGCATCACCTCAGTCACTCCCAGATTTGGGGACACCCATTTTCACTGGAGGGATGGATGGATGGATGGATGGATGGATGGATGGATGGATGGATGGATGGATGGATGGATGGATGGATGGATGGATGGATGGATGGATGGATGGATGGATGGATGGGTGGATGGGCCCAGCAGAGGTGCCTCCCGCCTTCCACTGGGATTTCAGAGCCCTGTTGAACCATTTTGCAACCCAAAAGAGGATTTTCCACCAGCGAGGGCTGTGTCTGCCCTCCGTGAGCAGCACACCCGGCTGCTTCCTCTCTTTCTCATGCAGGAGCAGAGAATTTGACAATAAAAATGGAGCTGGAGACAGCACTAATTGCTTGGGAGCCGGCATGGCTGGCTGGGGCCATGGGGATGGCACACCACGGGGCTTTAAAACCACGGACGGGTGCCCAGCGGGATATTTTGCCAGCTCAGGAGGAGATGGGCGAGGGTTCTGTGCTCAGCCGGGGAAGGCAGCGCACAGGAGGCTTTCTAGAAGCAGCACAAGTTGAGCTGGTAAATTATAAAATGCCACACTTGAGGTCTGTTACATAACGTCCCTTTACAGAACCTGGGAGCTAAATATAAAAAGGGAGTTACATTTTGGGCTGGTGTAAAACGATGCTCCAGAACGGGTTTGTGTGGGAAGGAGGCTCTGCAGCGCCGGGAGGAGCGGAAAGGCTTTCGGGACCCTGGGCTTGCTCCCAGCCTCCGTCGCTTGTTTTCCCTGCAACCTTACAAAAACCATGCGCTCCCCAGGTCTCAGTTTCCCTCTCTTCAAATCAGGAGCAGTGAAACCTCCATTTCCGCGCAGCTGCGTTGTCAGGATTAATTCATGCTTTCAAAGTGACCCGAGAATCTATAGAAATCCGAATAGCATATCATTATCCCGATCTAAACTTGGCACGGAGTATCAGCAGGCCAAATTCCCCTCCCACACTGGAGGAGAAGGGGTTGTGTCAGCACAGCCGAGAGGAAAATTCCAGCCGCTGTTCCCAACCAAAAAATCCCGAAGAGAAAAGCCTTTTCGGGCTGAGACTGTTTTGTTTCCCTTGAGGAAATTCCCCCCTCATTAACTCTGAGCAGAAGAATCAGCTCCCACACAAATGGGCTCACGCTGAAGCACGGAGGGGGTTAATGGGAGTTTTGGGTGGCTCATCCTTCCTCTCTGGGTTGATAACTGGTGACGTTGATGGTGACACTGGGCTCCTGCAGGACCTGCTGCCACCTCACAAAGCCAGGAGCATGTCCCATGGGAAATGCAAGTGGGAGCAGAGCAGAGTGGAGACGTGCAGAGGTGCTGTGTGTGCCAGGATCCAGCTTTCTTGGCAGTGATTTGGGGCTGTTTTACCTTTTTTTTTTTTTTTTAAATCCCACTACCAAACCCAGCATGGCTCTCAGTTTTCTGCTTTGCTTGTTCTCCATCAAAAGATGGGAACAACCTGGCCCATCTTCCTTCTCCTTCCTCTCTGCACTCAAAGTGAAGACCACAGTGACTACCCGGAAGAGCTAGATGGATTTCCAGGTCAGGTTTGGCCACTCATTTTGGGGGCTCAAGGAAGCCAGGTACAGACTGAAGGACAGCTGAGGAATGGGAAAAGTCTGGCTGGGATCAGCAGGGGTTGATGCCACCACAGCCTTGCTCCTGCAGTGGTGGAAAGACACAGGGATTGAGCTGGGATCAGCCTTGTCCAGCTCCTGGTCAAAGCAGGCGTGTGGCCTTCCAGGTACAATGTGTGGTTTCTACAAACCACCTGATCATTCAAACCCGATCCTGCGCCTGTGAAAACCCATCCAAATCGCTGGAAAAAACGTTTTCTGACAGGATGGAGATTTGCAAGGGAGTTGCCAAGCAACTGGCGCAGCTCTGCCGCCTCCTGCTCCTCTCCTCCCTCTGAGCAGTGAGCAGGCGATGGCTGCATCCCCGGATCTCTCTGCCCCAGCCAGCCCAACACTCCCTGGCCTTCCCAGTCTGTCCCCTCCTGCCTGGAAAGGCACCAGTGGGAAAAGCAGGGACCACTGGTGGCTGGTGGGACAGGACAGTGCTGGCTGGTGAGAATGCCCTCCCTGCACATCCAACCTGTGGCAAATCCAGCAGCAGGGTTAGAAACAGGTTCCCTTTTCCAACCCAACCCCAAGCCGTGCAGGTCCCTTTTGAACTAGTCCCAGAAATGTGGGAAAACACCCAGGAGGATTCATTATAACCCAGCTTTGCTTCATGTCACCTCTGCATTTCCTTGGAAGCCGCTCCAGATTTACACCAAGAGAAACATGCAGCCCAAGCCCTTGGGATTTTCTTTGCTAAAGCTTTAATTTAAATGAACTCTTGAGTAACGACTATTACAAAAATCAGCTGATGTCTCTTGCAAAGCCTTGGACTAACCCCAAGAGCCGTGAGCAGCGGCAGACGGGAGGGGAGGCACTGATAGCTGGGATCTTGCAAAAGATCAGTTGCTGAGCGAGTGGCAATAAACAGGAAAGCCAGCCAGCTTGGAGGAATGGCAAATGGACCAGACTGTTCGGAACAATCTGTTCCTGCTCCAGAGCAGGGCTGTGGTGCCGGCAGCAGGCTGGGAAAGTGCCTGTTCCTGGCGTGAGCAGGTCTGAAACCCTGCTTCAGAAAAATGGCAGGGCCGAGCCAGGCTAATTACAAGGAGACGTGTCCTAAATCAAACAAAAAGGCTCCCGGTGGTTTGGCTGGGCTGACTCCTCTCCAGGGAGCTTTGTGCTCTGCCTCATCCCGTGGACCTGCTCGCTGCCGTGGCCTCGGCTCTCTGCTCCAGCCGCCGGGCTAATCTTGGGCAGGGCCACTGCTGATCCACTCTGGGTCCTCTGCCTGTGCTTGGCCGAGCATTTGCTGTCTGATATCGTCACCTACTTAATCAGGCATTAACGTCACTGAGCTGGAGCAGAGCAGTCGGAGCACTCAGTTTCTTCCCAGCGCTGTGATTGCTGTTGGAAGGGAACAAGAGTGCCCAAAATCTCCCATAAAGCTAAAACTGAGGAGACAGAAAGCTCTGGAACTGTCCATACCAGCATCCCCACAGCAGGCTGGACCCGGGGTGCAATTCTTCCAGGCAGATTTATTTCAGTTGTGCTTCTTTTCTTGGGGCTTGTGGGCTCCCCAGGATACTTTCCTCCTGTGCCTAACCCAGAGATCCAGCGGCCTTCATTTGATTTGGAAAAGAAAAGTAAAAGAGTGGGATGCAGATGGTGCAGAACACCCATACAGCAGTTTAATTAATTGCCTTTAAATGTTAATTCAGAACAGTTTCCCTGAGTGATCTTGCACAGGCAAATCCTCAGTTGCCTTAAGCCACTTGCAGAGCGTGTTCAGCAAATAAGGTATCCTTAGTCCTGACCAGGAGCCCTGCACGGGATGGTAATCAGGAATGATTAATTGGAGATAGCTCTTCTAAAGCAGGCTGTACCTGCTGTGCTCTCCTGTGCTGCCCAGCTCTGCCTGGAGCTGACACAGAGCCCCTGGAGTCCACGGAGAAGGGAATTTCCTTCCCAGCTCTCCCTGTGATGTGCTGCTTCCTCAGCCACAAACCACCCTCCCAGCCCTCCTCCCAGAGCTCCCCAGCTCAGTCTGGCACGGAGGGTTTCCAGCACAGTGTCTGGATTTGCCAACAGACTTCCCTGGGGAGGAATGGGATGTGGGAGCTCACGGTGGGAATTCATGAGCTTGGCTTAGCCATGGCCAAGCGCTCTGCCAGGCTTTGAGGGGTGGTGCAATGCACATCCCAGCCTGGAGCAAAACCCTGCTTGGGTTTGGTGCCTCCAAAACTGCTGGGGGATCAGCAGCCCAAACTTTGTGCAGTTTTGCCTAAATCACAGCAA
>VZTJ01000622.1:151196-171139 GCA_013397795.1 Orthonyx spaldingii | reverse complement strand
AAAAAAAAAAAAAAGTCATAGAATCATAGAATCCCAGAATGATTTGGGTTGGAAGGGATCTAAAAGCTCATCCTGTTCCACCCCATGCCATGGACAGGGACAATTTCCACTATCCCAGCTTGCTCCAAACTCCGTCCAACCTGGGATGCTTCCAGGGATGGGGCAGCCACAGCTTTTCCAGGCAGCCTGTGCCAGGGCCTCACCACCCCAGACTGGCACAGAGAACCCTGTTCCAAGTCAAACACGGCCTCGTGTGACAGCAGCCCCTGCAATGGCTCTGTCCTTGAGTCCCCTGTTCTCGTGCTTTAGCTAAAACCATCCTGCAGTGCCTGTGTGCTTGTTACGTGCCAGGTTTGACCTCAGGCCAGTGAAATTTTTGGAGGTCTCTTCTTGCTGTGCTTTCAGCACATCCTCGACTCTTTTCCTCCTGCGTTCCCCCCGCTGTGGCAGCAGCCTTTGAGCAGTAATTCAGCACGGGGCACCTGCTGCAGCCAAAGGTGGCTGGGAGTTAGCGCAGATGGATGAAATCCACGTTATTTGTCTCTGCTGGAGCGGCAGAGCCTGCTGTGGGAGAGTTTTACTTTCCTAAAGTCAAAGCTTGGGGAACTTGCTCCTAAAGTGGCGCTTGAAATAATACCCAGTAAAGCCACAGAGGAGACAGTTCACTGCTGGAAATCACATTTCACTTGGTGTCAGCAATTCAGAGGAAAACCATCTGCAGGAAATTACGATGACAATTTCCTCTTGGAGTGTGGAGAAATTACAGCTGTAATCGAGGAGGCAGCCAACAGCCTCCTCTCCCCTTACTTCTACCAATTACCCTTAACACCTTTAAGTCATTTGCCTCTACAGAGATGTCTCTACCCCACCCAGGAAGGACAGACTGGAAGAAGTGATATCTTGCAGGGAGAGAACAGCTCAGCATTTGAGGAGTAGACGGTGTGTTTTTGAAATGAAACATTTCCTGTAAGAAACACAGAGCAAAACTCAGGCCAGTTGCAAAAAGCTGCAGGTCTACAACTCTCAGCGTGTTCATGATGGTTTTGGAAAGTGTCCAAGGCCAGGTTGAATGGGGCTTGGAGCAGCCTGGGATAGTGGAAGGTGTCCCTGCCTGTGGCAGGGAGTGGAACTGGATGAGATTTAAGATTCTCTCCAACCAAAGCCATTCTGGTTCTATGATTTCAGCAAACGGACGTAGCACATGTCTGAATTCAGAGCATTTTCTGTGAGGTTTTAGCCATCAATTTGTTGCCTGAGAAGATCTTTCCCCACCACCAGCTGCCTTAGCAGTTGTCAGCATCTTCCTGCTCATCCCAGCACTGCTGCTGGAGCTGACGGGAGTTTGATTATGATTTAATCCAGGCTTTTAGAGGAGGGAAAAAAGAAAGTTTTGACAGTTCCATATATAGCCCTCTGACTCACCGATTTCATGTGTCAAACACTAAAGACGGGTTAAGTAGAATTAAGTTCTGGATTTATTATAAATAGGCATTAAGTAACATGAATGTATTACATTTGCATGAAAATATGGGCCCGATTCTCCAGTTTACCCCAGAGATTTTGTCTGACGTCCCTGGGATGCTCCCAGGTGGGAGCTCAGCTCAGATCCAGCCCAGCTCTGCCCATCCCCTTTAGCCCTCGTGAACTGGACCCAGTGAAACAGGAAAATCATTGCTGGAAACAGGAAAAGTTTATGCTGCTTGCACAGATCAGGATTCATCCCTTAAAATAGTACAATGAGTTTTAATTAGTCCCCAGATCTGCTGCTGAAGGAATAATTTCTCCATGTCAATCAGTGCTAAATGTACTTGTTAAATCAGGGAAGATGGGTTAAGTTGAAAATTGCACAGAAAGTCACTTTTCTTCTGTTTCTCACAGAAACTGGAGACTTTTTGGATTCAAATGTTAGGGACAATCTTGTCCTGCTCCGAATAATGTTCTGCTGAAAGGTCCATCCAGACAATGAAGTCACCCTCACTGAGTGCAAGTCTGACAGTCAGGCATTGTTTGGGTGAAAAGAGTCCTCTTTAGTCAAATCAGTGCTTCTGCAACGAGGGAGACAGACACAGACTCTACCAAATCAGAGCCCTCCTGAATAGTTTAATTTACTGACTTGTTCATTGCCAAACAATTGAGAATTGGTCCATGGAGAAGAACACAAAAAGGACAGACAACATGGGCTGTATTTTGAGGCTGGACTAGTCCAAGCCAAGGGAAAACAAGATTTGAATGGCATTGTTTCTGGAAAAACAATGTTCACCCCTGCACCTTTACTTCTATTGGGAACTGGAGGTTTGGCCCTGTTTGTGCTGAGGGTGAAGAGAAGGGATGTGCAGTGTGACACAGCCAGGGCCACCGGGGCTGAGTGACAAGCTCACCCCTGGAGAGGTTGTTGTTATTATCCCACGGAGCTGTTGATCATTCAGGAACAGCAGGAAAAGCTCTGGGAGCTTCCCCCGGCCCTGCTGGGATCCTCAGGCTCCGGTGCCTTCCCAGCGTGGCTCTGCCCTCGGTTGTGATTTTTCTTATCAAACACCACATTCTGCTTTCTGCCATGAATATGATTTCCAATTAAATGCCTCCTCAGAGCCTGTCTGGCTGGGAATTAGCCTGGAACTTGGTGGCTGGGCTGTTAGCTCATCAAAGTCTCCGGGATAACGGGGAGGTGCTGATGCTCTGGTCGGGGATTTTGCTGGTGGCTTTGAACTCGCTGCAGCCCTGCAAACTGGGACAGGCTGCCCTTTGCTCACCTTCAGCACTGCTCTGTTCCCCTTCATCCCACAGCTGAGCAAGCAACTCCAGGGCTACAAAACGCAGGCCCTGTGCTCCTGCCCTCCAGGGATCTCAGCATTCGCAGAGTCCCTGGGCAGGAGCTGGCCACGCGCTCCAGCTTACAGGGAAAGGATTATCATGGCTCTTATGACTCAGCCCACAGCTCCCGTGTGCTTCCCTGCACAGAAAGGAGAGAAGCAGGCATGAAGCCTCAATCTGTCCCCTAACCAGCCACCTAACTGGTCCCTGTGCCCAGCATCCTGCCCCAGTTTGGCACCGCCAGCTGTTGCTGCTCTGGATGCCAGCAGTGGTGGCAGTGAGGAGGTAATGGTCTCTTCATGAGTAAAACAGATAAAAACCAGATTGGAAACCCAAAAAGCTGAATGTGGAGCAAGGAAAAAGATGAGGAGGGAGCAGCAGCCATGATCCCAAAGCACTGCTGGGGATCCTGGCTGCTCTTGTTGGGGCAAAAGGCTTTGAATGCCAGGGTATGGGTCAATTCCAAATGAGGGTTTCTCTTTGCTGAGGACATGCAGCCAGGGAGGTGTTGGAGCTCGTGCTTCAGGGCTGGTTTTAGGGCATGGAAACCCCTTTGTTCCATGTAGTGTGGGGTGCCAGGAACTCCTTGCTTGGTCCATCCTGGTGATCCATGGATTCATCCATGTTCCATTGGGGTGATGCTGCCATGGCAACCAGGCCTGCGATTGTTCCACGGAACCTGGAGCAGAGCAGGTCAGGACTGGGACTGGTTCTCTTCGAGGTTCTCCCCTCTCCTGAGCTTCCTGCTGGGAACAGGGGTGGATCTTTGGGAACACCCAACTGCCCCCGTGGTTCTGCCTCCTGGCTGGAGAGGAACCACTGTGCCCTGTGTGGGGCTGAGCAGTGCCAGGGGACACAAGGGGACCTGAGGGACTGCAGTGTGGCTGCTGGGGACCAGCTCTGGGGGTAAGGAATGTGGGGTCCACTCCGGTGCCTTCCTGGCATCGGTGGGACAGCGGGGGCTGAATCCAGGTGTTCTGCAGGGATTCTGCCCCCTGGCACAGGGTGGGGGGGACTGGCCTCACTGGAATTTCTATGGAAACCCAGGTACTGAAAGGGGTGGAACAGCTCGAACCATCTGTTCTTCCCCTACTTATAAAACTCGATAATTTCACGATGACATCACCAGAAATGCTCTCCTTTTATTCCTCTTGCAGCCATCTGTGATGGTTTCCTCATGTGCCAAACACACGAGCGGGTGCTGAGGGATGGGCAGGAGGACACAACCATCCCATTTTTCCTGTCTCATTCCTTCCCTTGGAAAGCAATCCTGTACCTGCAGAGTTTCACTTGTTCCCTTCCCGAGGCGTCTACAGAGCAACCGGCAGAGTTAGACTGGAAAAATGAGGGTAAAAAAGAACAAACTAAAGTTGAACTTCACGGGGACTGTGGAGGATCTGCTGTGGGGAATCTTCCCTGTGGAAATACATATCCAGCAGTGGGAGCCAGGCTTGCTTCTGCCAGCGAGGTGCTGGGTAGCAGTGGGGCTGCTTCTGCTGGCCTCCTCTTCCAGAGATGAGGCCCTGGACTGAGATTTGGGTGTTGGGAGAGGCAGAGTTGGGGAATTTGAGTCAGCTGAGGACCCAGGTAGTGGTGGGTCTGAACTGCCTTCGGTGCTTACCTGCTGGGCAGTTTCTCAGATAGAAACTGATGGTCAGGGACAGGAGCACTCCTGCTCCACTCCTGGGCAGCCAGTTGGGTTCATCCATGTCCCCAGCATGAGTGGCTCTGCTTCTGTGGTTCTCACTGTTGTGCTGGGTGATAAAAGAGGTGACAACCTGTCATCACCTGCCCTCCTCACTGGTGAAGGTCTCTCCCTGCCCTGGAATTGAGGTGCTGGCTCCAGCTTGGCTGGGTGGTGATGGATATCTCAGGTGGCAGAGAAGAGCTGGGGCTGGTGATCCACTCATCCCCTGGCACTGCCAGCTGTGTTTGCTCAAGTGACCAAACCCTCCCTGTCTCTGGCAGAGGAGAGATGCCTCAGCGGACCCGGAGCTCCCTCCAAAAGAGAAGGAAAGAAAGGCTAAAGCGGAGATCAGGCAGCTGCAGACCCATTTTCATCATGCAGCGTACAAGAGGAAGTTTTACGACGCCGATATCTGGCGGCAAATGCAGGCTCAGGAGTGAGTACAGCTCTGCTCAGCCGCCTGGAGCTTGGGAAGTTCCTCCATGCCAAGATCACAGATTTATAGAATCCCACAGGCAGGGACACTTTCCACTATCCCAGCTTGCTCCAAGCCCTGTCCAACCTGGCCTTGGGCACTTCCAGGGGTGGGGCAGCCACAGCTTCTCTGGGCACCCTGTGCCAGGGCCTCACCACCTTCTGAGTAAAGAATTTCTCCCTAACATCTGATCTGAATCTCTCCTCTTTTGGTTTAAAACCATCTCCTCTTGTCCTGTCACCATCTGCCCATGCAAAAAGTTGCTCCCTCTTTTCATAAAGAGTGCTGGGGACCACAGTGCAGAGATGGGGAGGGATAAGAACCTGCCCTGACAGATGGGATGTGCTAAATGTCATTTGTCATTCCATTTTTACAGAAAAGAAATAGAGGATCTGAAGCAAGAACACAGACATGTGACATTAATGCTGAGTCAGATCTATTCCCCAAGTAATGTGATTCTGGAAAACAGAAATCGTATGAAGATCCAAAGCCTTTTGCAGACCAGAATGCAAAATGATGCCCTGATCAGAGAAAGAAAATCCCTGTTAGCTGACCTGGTCAAGCAGGTGAGAGCATCTGGACTGTTCCCTGCCTGAGCACAGCAGGGCAGAGTCACAGACAGAGACCTGTGGCTGGAACTCCTCAATGTAAAACACATTTAATTCAGGCCTGGGAATATTCCTCCTGGCAAGTGACAGGTGACAATGACAAATGGGTAGAACCAGGCTCCGATTCAAGTCAGCAGCACTGACTGGAAAAGTGAGGTTGGACTCTCAACCATGTCCCACCAGTCCCTGCACCCCTGTGTGGTGGCACACACCAGCCTGGGGCCACAAACATCCCTCTCCTCCCATCACTTCTTTCTGTTCTCCTGAAAAAGAGGTAAAACTGGAACAGTGCTACCTGAGATGTGGCAAATAGAGGAGCAGCAGCATCTGAGGGATGTTCCACCCCTTCTCCTGGGGACATCCTGGTTGGATTTGGGCAGCAATGGTGTGGGAGACCAATGGAAATGTGGGGCTATGGACGTGACAGGTCCCTTCAGCCTTGTTCTCAGAGCCAGCTGTCCAAGCTGGAAGTCAGGGCACATGCTCGGATTGTTTGCCGTTGCTGGAGGTGCTGCAGAGCTTTCCCAACAGGGTTAGATTTCCATCAGGGATGATAACTCTGACTTGCCTGACTCATCCCTCCCCCACCGGCCCCCCGCTTCTCTGTGCTCCAACTGCTTCATTCTTCCCATGGATTTATTTCCTCTGGCAGCTCCCCACTTCTGGCAAAAGTTTTCCTCCGCTCATTCCCGGGGAGGACTGCACAGATCCCTGCCTGGGCAGCACAACACTGCTACCAAAGCCCTGTCCTCACCACCACTTCCACTCCACAGAGTGCTGCTGTGCCGTGTTCGACACCTGCTGGACTTCCCTCCAAAAGCAGCTGCACTTCCTCCATGACACAAAAATAAACCCCTTCCCAGTTACAGTTTATGTCTCTGCGTGTGCAGGATGGGATCCTTTGGGATTAAAGCTGCTCCTCTGACTGCGAGCTCGTTAATGACATGGTTGCTGTAGTGCAGGTCAACAGAGGGGATTTTCTTTGGCTCCATGTCCTGACGAGAGTCCAGAACGTAGGGGTGGAGATTATACTTCCTGAGTTTTTTCCCTCTGTGTGTGTGCAGGTTCTAGAGCTGGAAAAAAAGATCGTGAAGCAAAGAGACACAACCTGGAGCGTGTTGGAAGCAAAGAGTCACAAACGCCTGCAGAAGAAGATCAATTTACTGGAGATGCGTCTCAGTCATGTAAGGAAACATTTTGGAGACTTTTGGGGAACACGTGTGGGGTCACACAGGGGCCTGGGACCTTTTTGGTCAGGACAAACGTATTTGGTTGACACAGGCTGCATAAAGCACCTGG
The DNA here is from genome assembly GCA_013397795.1 of Orthonyx spaldingii. Classification (NCBI taxonomy): domain Eukaryota; kingdom Metazoa; phylum Chordata; class Aves; order Passeriformes; family Orthonychidae; genus Orthonyx; species Orthonyx spaldingii. Next base: position 164,259 of record VZTJ01000622.1, on the reverse strand, counting down.
CTTGTTCTCCTGGCCTGATCATTCCCAAAATATCTCAAAGGCTCCTTCAGTCCTGGTGACCCAAATGCAGCACTTGTGCTGTGCCAAGAGGCCTGAAGGTCTGCACCTGTTTCGTGATCAAACCAGGCTGCCTGGAGCCACCTTGCTTTGGACAAAGCCAGCTCCAGGTCCCTGTTGTGATTGACCTGGTCTTCTGTCACCTCTCTGGGGACAGCAGGGCCAGCTTCAAATCTCTTGGGCTGTGTTTGACCCTGCCCCGGTCAAGGTCTTTAAACAGCAACCCCAAACCCCCCAGTCCCCCACCAGTTCCAGACCTTTTGCTTTGCCCTCCCCAGGTGACTGTGCGTTACAACACCATCATGACCCGGAACAACAGGCTCCGAGAAGAGACTGCAAGCCTGCAAGTCCAGAAAGCCATTTATGACAACTCCTACTGGAAGCTGGAGAAAAGGCTGGTTGAGCAGAACAGGTTGTTGAATGCTGCCATCGAACAAGCCACGGAAGACTACGAGCAGTGGTACGTGGCCTTGTCACCCTCCGGGCAAAACGTGGGGCTGATGGGTGATGCCAGCGATGAGCCTTGGTGTAGAGACACCAACTGAGTCTTCAGAGAGAGGATTCACTTCTCTCATCTAGATCTGGGTGCCAGGTTGGGTGCCTGGGCAGTGTGGGGAGACTGGTACCTGCAGGGTGCTTTATTCCACCTACCCCAGAGGTTTCTTTGGATGGGGTGAATTGCCCCGTGGAAGTCTCTTTCTTCTGAGTCCCACCTGAGCTGGGTACTGTGCCCAAGTACAAAAGCTGTGTGAGTTTGCTGCTGGCCTGGGACTAACTCCACTCCATCCAGCTGAGAGCTGGGAATGGGCACAGCACCACAGGGATCACAGGAATACAGAGCCCCACACACACCCACGGTGTGAGCTCTGCTCTCTGTGTGCAGGATGGAGCATCTGGGGTGCATCTCGGACATCCGGGACGTGCGCTGCAGAGAAACCATCCAGTACAACATCAGGCTGCTGGAGAGGAAGTGTGCCCTTCACCAGGAGACCAGGCTGAAAAACTTCTTCCTCACCAAATGCACAGACCTCTCTGGCTTGAAGGAACAGGCCAAAGCAAGAGAAGGTATCAGGGGAGAATGGGTGTGACAGGGGCCACAAACCCGAAGCCTGCAGAGTTAATGGAGGGGTTGTTTGTGGTGGTTTATAGCACTGCACCCCAAAGGCAGGACCCCCGCCCTGCCCTGCCCACAGCCTCCCCCACCCAACCTTCACCCTACAAGCACAAAGGCTGAACGGTGATAAGCGGGTGAGGCCGAGGGTCTTGGGGTGCCCTTGGGACAGGGAGCTGCTCCTGTGTGCAACCACGGCTCCTTTTATCACAGAGCCTCAGAATGGTGTGGGTGAGAAAGGACCTTAAAGCTCATCCACTTCTACCCCCTGCCATGGGCAGGGACACCTTCCACTATCCCAGGTTGCTCCAAGCCTCATGCAGCCTTGCCTGGGATACTTCCAGGGGTGGGGCAGCCACACCTTCACTGGGCAACCTGCGCCAGGGCCTCACCACCCTCACAGGGAAGAATTCCTTCCTAACATCTAATCTAACCTAATCTAATCATTCTATCCTCGTGGCAGGGTTTCCCATGGTGTTTGCTCCATTCCCATGACATCCCCGCTTAGTTTCCTGGTGATAGAGGCACCCTCTGTCCCCCCAGCACTGCTCCCTCCTACCCCAGCACTGCTCCAAACCCCACAGCACTGCAGGCAAGGCTCTGCAAAGGGCAACCACGGCTCTCTGTCTCTTTCTCAGCCCTTGAGGCAGCTGAGAGAGCCAAGAGGAGCCAAAAGGACAGCTATGAGGTGGCTTACAAACGTCTGCTGGAGCTGTCGGACGGAGAAATCGATGATTTCTTGGAGGACTTCCTGGAAAAAGACAGGAGATTCTTCATCCTCTTCGGCTATGCCATCAGGCTGAGCGTCAGGAATGAGGGTCTCAGGCAGAGGATCCAGGCGGTGCAGGTCTGTTTTGGGCTCTTCCTGTCTCCTCTTTGCAGGTAGACCTTTTGGGCCGGGGTGGGTTTGTCCTCTCCCGAGTGTCCGGCATCACTGCCCACACCAGAGCCTGGCCCCGGCCGCAAAGGTGGCATTAGGGGGACGCAAAGGAGTAGCCAGAACTAAAACTCTGCTGTGTTCTCAGGGCTAAACGCGTCTCAATGCTGCCACCGTGTACCCAGCAAAAATACTGCAGTGTCCCGGAGAGCCAGGAGCTTCCTCCAGCCCTGTGGGGCTGCCTGGAGTGGGAAGTGGGGTTATCCATCCCCTGCCCTCCTGGCCTGGAGATGTCCCTGCTCCCGGGGCTGAGGGATGTCCCCAGCCTCCGTCTGGCACCTCAGGAAGGCATTCCATCAGTGCCACCCCGTGCTTGTGTTTCACAGGACGATATGATGGCCATCACAACAGAGCGGGAACGAGCGGAGACAACCCGGACTCAGGTCCTGCAGGAGCTGGAGGTATGGTGGCCACGAGCTCCCTCTGGAAGAGCAGCATGTCCCTGTCTGTCCCAGCACTCGTCCCAGGCAGTCTGGTCCTGCAAATGCTGCTCTGGACAGCGGCTGGAGAGGTGTGGGCAGAAACGGGCCCTGCAGATGTTTGGGCAGATCCAGGATTGTGGGGCTCCTGCCAGGCCTGGTCCAGCATGGGGAGCTTGGGATATTCAAGAACTGTCTGGACACAATCCTGTGCTCTGGGATGACCCTGCTTGAGCAGAGGTTGGACCAGATCACCCACTGTGATCCCTTCCAACCTGACCCATCCTGGGATTCTGTCTCCAGATTGAAACTGGGCAGCACTGGGGTGGTGGGATCAGCCAGGGGCTGGTGTGACACCTGGCAAAACCTTTGCTGATAGGCAAAGATCACGGAGACCGCTGAGGAAGCCAACAAGTATGAAAACAAATGTAAGGAGAGCAGCAAACTCCTGGGACAGATCCAATCCCGCGTGGAGACCCTCTTGAAGGACATGGATTGTGACACTACAAAGATGGTGAAGCCTCTTGGGGAGAGCTTGGTGCCAATTTTTGGTAGGTCAGGGCCCCCATCTTCTCATGCCATGTGCCCTGGGCTGTGTCTCTCCATCGCCTGCTCGCACTGTGTTTCAATTGAGCTTTTGTTTTCCCCTGCCCCATCAGCCATGGGTGTCCTCAAGGTGAATTTTCAGCACCAAATTCCCAGCAAATTTGAGAGCTAAGTTGAATGCATAAAAATCCTAGTGGACCCCCAAACCCTCGTCGTGGCTCTGGGTGTTGAAATGAGGTGAGAGTCTTCTCCCAGGCAGCCAGCAAGAGGACAAGGGGAATTGCACTAGGGGAGGTTCAGGTTGGGTATTAGGAAAAATTTCTTCGCTGAATCAGTGGTGAAGCATTGGAATAGGCTCCCCAGGGAAGTGGTGGAGTTGCTGTCCTTGAAGTGTTCCAAAAATAAAGTGGATGTGGCACTTCGTGGGACGCTTTAACAGGGATGGGATATTCAGTACGAGGTTGGACTCGGTGATTTTGGAGGTCTTTTCCAACCTCAGTGACTCTGTGATTCTGTGATTCCACGACCCAGCCATGGCCCCCTGACCCTGGGGAGCCAGGCTGCCCTCAGGGAAAGCCAGCGGATCCCTTGCTCTGCAAACAGCCAGGGGTGGGTTTGGGCAGGTCCTGGTGCGGGGACACTGTGGGACACTGTGGGACACTGCTCCGTCCCGCCCAGGGCCCGTGGAGGACAAGATCAAGGAGTTCCTGCTGCGGGAGTCCCTGCTGCGCTACACATCCCTGGACCGCGCCCAGCGCTCCCAGTCCTTCATCAGCCCCCTGCAGGGAACCTCCGGCCTCCTCTGGGCCATGGACCGGGCCAAGCTCTGCCCGCCGCCCCCCGATCTGGAGACCGCCGACCCCAAAACCGGTGAGCAGAGAGGTGGGGGAGAGGGGCCACGGCCGGGCAGCAGCCGTTCCCCAATTCCCCCGTGGCTGCCTGGCCGATCCCTGCTGCCTCATGTCCTTCCCAGTCCATCCCCTCCAGCCTGCCCTGCCCCAGCGGCTGTATGGGGCCTGTAAAGCCGTGTGTTATGGGGTGGCCGCTCTCTCGGGCAGGGGAAGAGCTGCTGGACTGGGCTCAGCTGAGGCAGCTCGTTATCCGGAGGCACGAGGAGGAGCTGGCCAGGCCCCCCAGCTCGGGCAGGAGGAGGAGGAGGCTCACATCGAGGAGCCCAACATCAAGGAGCACAATAGGGACGAATTAAAGAAGCAGTTTCATTCCTGAGCTTCTGCGTCCTGCACATTGTCCCATCTTCCTACCCTGGAAGGAGACCAACACCTTCCTTCAGAAGCTTCAGGACCTCAGCAGGTGATATTTCGGCATGGCTTCACCCACAGCTGACAGCACCCGCAGCCAGGCTGGGATCAGCTGCTCTACCACAGGGTGACATCCGTGTCACACGACCCAAAGCGCTTCCCACAGCCGGAGATGGGGAGCAGGGTCCCAATCCTGCCTCGTGCCCCCGGCAGGTGGGACGCAGGGGATGAGCATGTTCATGGGGTGTTCCCTGCCAAGCTGGCAGAAGCTGACAACTCTCTGCTGCCTAAAGTAAATCTGAGCTCAGTGCCGGGCTGTGGGATCGGGTGGGATGGGCACAGCCCAGTGTGGAACAGGTTGTTTGGGGTTGGGAGTGGGAGGCAGCGAGGCAGAGGGGCTCGAGGACACACGAGGGTGACGTGCAGTAGGTCTGGGCTGCTGGGGCCAGCAGGGTGTGGAAGGGACTGAGGGCTCCCACGGGGCACAGACACATCACACACCACACACAAGCCCAAGCACTGCTCACACCAGCAGCTGGATTTCCGCTTGCCAAATGGCCCTTTAATGTGGATGCCATTCCCGTGCCAAATTCCCAGGCACGTGCCTCTCCAGGGGAAGAGGAAAGGGAACCCCCGTGTGACCTAGGCAGAGGTGATCTTGCAGTGCCAGCCCCAGCCCTGAGCCTGGGCTAGTCCTTCTCTTCGCCGTGAGTGATGACGTGGACCAGGTTCTTGTAATCCAGGTTGCCAGACACGTCCGGAGGGAAGGCAGCGAACATCTGATCGATCTGCCAGGGGAGAGCCAGCGTGAAAACGGGGCACAGGAGGGGTTTGGGACCGGGCAACCTCAGTGGGATGGGGTCTGTCGGGATGGAGGGTGGGATGGAGCCCATACCTCTTCCTGGGAAAACCTCTCCCCCTGCGTCATCAGCATTTCTTTGATGCTGCAAAGCAGAGAGCGCGGTGAGCACTGGGGAGGTCCTTGTGAGGACACCCCCCTCACTCCCTGCCCCAGGTATCCCTGCACTCACTAGGCAGATTTCAGGCCTTTCCCCTCTGGATCAAACACCTTGAATGCGTTCAGGATTGTCTCCTCCGGGTCGGCACCTGTGGGTGACAAAGCCACGGCCGCTGGAGGTGGTGGAGCAGGAAGCCAACTGCAGCCTCCTGCTTCTCCCGGCCTCGGGGGCAAAATGGGGGGCAGACTGAAAAGTGGGGGCCCCTGCAGGAATGCTGACCCTGCAGCTGGAGACTCGAGTGAAGCTGGTGGCACGCAGAGGAGCGGCCGTAGGGTCGTGGTGTGAGCACAGAGCAGGCGGTGCCGCCGCCACTCCGGCATCCAATCTAATCTTTGGAGCGTATTTATAGAGCTCCAGGCACAGCCCTTGGGGCCCTGGAGCCTCTTGGAGATCTGCAGGAGGCTGCATTCCTTGGGTAAGTACGTGATTGAGGGTGCAGCCGGATGGGATGGTGGCTCAAAGTCCGGCTGTAGCCATGGTGGCCACTGGTGGCACCGCTGGTGTCACTCCTGTCCCCTCTTCCCATGGGGACAGCAGCAGCACAGCCACGTGGGTTTTGTAAATGGCTGGGGAAACTGAGGTACGGAGACCATCTCACACCCCTTAACAGGATGGGGAGACATGGGATGAGATCTGGATCTCTGGACCTAGGGATGGTTGGTATTGCAAGTCAGCAGCAGTTTTGGGGCACAGGGATGCCACTGACCACCTCTGACCACCTCTGACCACCCCCCAGCTCCCCAGGTGCCCTCTCACCCTTGAGCTTCTCCCCAAACATGGTGAGGAACACGGTGAAGTTGATGGGGCCGGGTGCCTCCTTTATCATCTCATCGATCTCCTCGTTTTTCACGTTCAGGCGCCCTGGGGAGAGGAGCTTTGGGTCAATCACAGGTCCCTGTCTGGCTCTGCATGCTGGGAGCTAAAAATACACACCAGGGAACCCTTTTCTGGGGGGTTTTTCACCCACTGGAGGGAAGTGGCACATCCCTGGGGAGCCACCTCTGAGAAGGAATGGAGGTAACAGGAGTGAGGTGAGAGAATCACCTCCAGCTCTGGCTTCTCAGGCTCCAGGACCACAGAAAAAAAGGAAGGCAAAGGACTGAGCTGTGCTGCTCCCTTCCCTCACTGCCCCATGGACCAGCCTGCTTTAAGCCCTCCTTGGAAGGTGTTTTGGGTCAAGACCACCAGCACTGGGGTTCTCCCTGTCCCCCAGCACCAGAAGCAAATGGGACTGAGTGCCTCCATCCTTTCTCCTGAGGCTGTGTTGTCCTTGGAACTCCCGGGCCCCGTTGCTGATTCACGCTGACCTCTGATGGCAGAGCCAAGCTGGCAGAGTCACAGCCTCCCACAAATCCCCTAAATCCCCTTAATGCCCACACCCCCCGGGATGCCGTGGGATGGGCACGGCCAGGTGCTTCCAAGCACGGCAAAGGCAGGGAGAGTAATCCAGGAGCTGTTCCCAGTGCCAACGGGATAAACCAGCGCTGCTGTGGGAGCTGCTCGGGGTCACCCCTGCGGGATCTCCCAGCCTAATGGGGTCGGGTTTGGATCAGGAGGTTTTGGCAAAATGGGAGATCCGGTTAATGGCAGGGGCTTGGTTAAATGGGGGTCCCCAATTAACAGGTCTGGGGTTGGCAAAGGGAGGGGAGGCTGCTGGAACAGGGCTCACCGAGGGCAGCGAAGGTGTCTCTCAGATCAGCCTTGTCAATGAAGCCATCCCGGTTCTGGTCCATGATGGTGAAGGCCTGGGAGCACAGGAGGAGGGAGAACTGTCAGCCTTTGCAAAGGTTTTAGTGCCTTTCTCCTTCTCCCTTCAGGTTGATGGGATAAGGGCATTTTGAGCCTTCCCAGGATGGGGTTTTGAGGGCATCACCCACCCTAATCCCACACAGTCCTGCACTCTGGGATGACGGCAGCCCAAACCCCAGTGCTGTACAAATCCTTTCATTGGCCAAAGCCCTCTCACCCCAGTGTGAGGCCAGGGAGAGAGGCCAGCCTGAGCCATCAGCTCCTCCAGCTGGGGCCAGTTATCCCTGGAACTGGAACTGGGATCTGCCCAGGACCGTGTGCCTGCCGTGCAGGGGGGTAAGGGCTGCTGGCACGGCAGGTGGGAGCGAGCTGGGAGATGTTCCCAGGCTCCCCCGGATGCTGCTCTGTGGGATGTGGGCTCCTCGGGAGCTCGGAGGCGATGCTGGAATTAACGGTGTCACTGAGTTGTTATTCTCACTTTTAAAATAAAACGACCCAAAACTGGGCGTGCTGCCTCCCGGGGTGAGCCAGCTGTCACCTGAGAGCACCGAGGAAAGAGCTGAAGGTCACATCGCAGCGAGGACCCTCCGTCCTTCCCACCAAACCCACCCACCTCTTTGAATTCCTGGATCTGGGCCTGCTCGAACATGGAGAAGACGTTGGAATTAGCGCCTTCAATCCTCTTCTTGGCTTTCTTGGGTGCCTGCAGGGGTCCAAGTATGTACCATTAACTCACTGGCTTTTTATGGGGTGGAATAAAAGGATGAAAGTGCCCTATTCTTAGTCTTGACTCCTTCCTGATGGCTCTGGGCTGGGGCTTTATTCCCTGAGGCTTGGTGGTTTCCCCCTGCAGCTCTGGGATACTGAGGGATGTTAAGATTCGTGCTTAAATTACAGCTCCTGGTGAATTTAGCCAAATAGGTCCAAGGAAAGATGAGGACTGAAATCACTTCTCCCAGCGGCAGGAAAAAGGGTCAGCACCGGGGTGAGATATCCCCATTGAAGCCTGGTTTTGGGAGCTCTGCTGAGGTTGCACGCCAGGGCTGTGGTCGGTCGGTGTTTCTTTACTCTGCTGTGCCGATATTAAAATGTGACTTAATTAAAATCCGCCTCCTCCTGCACGGAGGCTTGAAACGACCAGAAATGGGTCAATGTGTGTTTTAAAGAGGGCTGAAGAGCCCCTCATTGTCCCACCCTGCCCATCACCCCTCGTTCCAGCGCCGTTTCCTCTCCTGGGGGTCTGCCAGGAGCAGAGGTTTGGAGGGACAGAACGGCCCTTCCTCTCACTGCATGAAGGGAGGGAGAGGAAAAAAATGGCATTTGGACCCCAAAACCCTCTACCCTCATCCAAAAACTCTGCTAGTGTGGGAGAAACCTCTCTGTCCCCTGTGAGATGCTGCTGATCCAACCAGATGCTCCCCAATTTCCTCACCCCCTTTCCAGGGCAGAAACGACCCTTGGCCCTCAACTCCCTGTTGCCTCCATCGTTCCCTGCCCATTAAAGCCGTTCTGGTGAAAAATCTAATGAGTTTTATCTCTTCCTGCTGGAGCTCTGGGCTCTGGGTACTCACCATGGCTTCGCTCAGGCGCCGATGTCACCGTGAGGGGTGTCCCGGAGGCACTCCCTCCCTCCCCCCGGCTGAAACAATAAATACTCCCCCCTCGGGGTTAAAAATAGCCCCGTGCCCACTTTTGGCTGTAATAGGTAATTTGGCCGCCCCCAACCCTGTTGTCTCTGCCTTTCTCCGTCCCTCTCTCTCTCTCTAATCTGGAACAGCAGCGTGTTGTTGTCACCGGCTGACGTGACATGTGAGCCCGGGAGGGTTTCAAGGTTAACCGAGCGCCGGGTGGCCCCCGGCTCCCACTCCGGGGATGCTGAGCCGGGACTGCGCGGGGACAATCCCACCTGCCTTTGTCACTCGGGCTGGCGCCGGGCTTGTCCCCTCGGCTGGGACACGCAGGGAAGGGTTGGCCCCAGGGGACCCCCCAAGCCTCGGGACGTGGATGCTTTTCCTCGGTGCTTCCAGGCATTTTTGAGAGCTTTGGTGCCCCATTGCATGGCAAAGCTCGGCTGCTGGAGGCAGAGGAGCCCCGCTGGCCTGGGGTCCGGTCCCTTGGGATGCTCCAGGAGCAGGAGCAGCTGCCCGGTCACGGTTCCTGTGGCCGGACGGGGAACACCCCGCTGCAGCCCCATCCCGGAGCGCCGGGGCGAGGCCGGAGGCGGATGCTGAGCTCGCACAGAGCCGGGCAGGCACCGAGCGCTCCTCTCTCAAGTGTCACCCCCCACCGAGGCACCTGTCACCCGGTTAAGCCAAACATTTGCTCGCCCTGGTCCCGGTGGGACACACGGATTTAACTCTCGCCGTGCCGGGGTCCTGCAGCACCCGGGAGTGGTGCCACTCGCACAGCCCGGACACTCCGGCTCAGAATCCCTGCAGCAAGAGCCAAAGAAGCCGCAGGCAGGCAGGCAGCGATCCCACAAAACCTCGTCCACGCCTGCTGCCCCTGCGGAGCAGCACCGGTGGCTGCCAGGACAGGGCTGTTCGGTGGTTCCCTTTTGCCTTCGGTATTTTTAGCCTGTTGGTTTTATCTCCCCTCCTTCTCGCCGTGCCCGGGATGAGACCGGGCTGGGTTCAGGGGCACGCTGGGGTGGGGGTGGTGCTGCCCATCAGCCCCCCAAGCTCTGCGGGGCCTGGCATGGCCGTGACCCGGTGGCCCCCTCGCTGCCCGGCCCTGTCCCCTCCGCATGCCCAGGAGGGCGGTGGGCGAGCGGGGAGGGCTGGGAACAAAAGGGATTGTGAAACCAGATCCCTGGAACTCCGGGCTCTGCCCAGACGCTGCCCTTGTTCTCCCGGAGGTCACAAATATCGTGTTTAATCCCTGGCACTCGCCGCCCGGCTGCCGCGGCCGAGCCAGCGGGGATGGCATTACGGGGAGGATTTCGGGAGGCAGCGGGGAAATGTGGAGGCAAAAGTGCCTGGAGAGGAGAAAAACTCCCGATCCGGGAGTGATCACCTCGTCTGGATGGAGCTGAAGCTCAGGGAAGGGATTTCAGGCTGTGGTTTGCGGTCCGTGTGAGAAAAGGGCAGGAGAAAGAGCCGCGGGGGCAGAGCTGGGGCCGGGACCAGCCCCGGGCACGGCCGGGGATGAGGGGGATCAATCCCGGCACGGACGGTCCCTCGTCCTGCCAAGCTCGGCTGGATCCATCGGCCGGCAGAGCCCAATTACCTTAATTTGTGGCATTAAGGAAAAATCCATAAGCATCAGGGAAGCGATGTGTGGTGGTTTCACAGCGCCGCTCGGCCGCGGAGCCACCGGCGCCGCCCGGGCGCTGCCTGTCCCCGTCCTCGGCTCCGTGTCCGTGCTGGGCCACAGCAGGAAGCCCTGGAGATCTCCCAGAATATTATTTTTTTCAGGAACAACCATTTTTTGTTTGCCCAGCCTGGAAGAAACCAGGCTCGGGTCTCTCCGCGGTGCTGCAGGTTGTGGCTGGGGGTTTGAGGGGCCGGCGGTGCCGAGGGTGGCACAGAAATCCGGGATGGGGATGGGGATGGGGCGGGGATGGCTGCCAGGGTTCCTGCTGTAGTTTTAAAGACGGTGCATCTGCTCGACTGCTCACTTCTTGTTGTCAGCAGGAATTCTCTGAGCTGCCAGAGATCCTGCTCTGCCGTCAGGGTCCTGGTGTTGCCTTTTGCCCAACCTGGAAATGAAACTCGAGATACTTTTTAGTATAGGAGGTAAAAGAAAAGTGGATTTTTATTTGGAGGCCTCCAGGGGCAGTTATGGAAGAGTGCCCACAAAAGCCCACCCCCACACCAGTGAATACAGTTTTATAGGTTTTAGGAAATCAGCAGAATTGATAAAAAGCACCAATTAGGAGCACAAGTGGTGATGCAACTCCCCCCCCAGGTCAAGCCCCTTCTCTGGAGCCCCCCTTGGTACGAGCTGTACTTTGTTTATGAAAATGTGTCTGAAGAGCTGCGTTCAACCTTGGCAGCCAGGGAGAACCAAGATAGGACAGGGGCCCTGGAATTTGTTTTGTCCTCCTGCCTAGGAAAATGCTGGAGCTAAGCTACAACAGGAAGCTACAAATATAAGTGTAAAGGATACAGAGAATACATAAAAGAAAAAAAGGAAAAACCAAAACGGCAACACTGGTCCTGGTCACCTCCAGGCACATCCCATCCTTGTCCTGATGTGGATATTGGGGGGCTCGTTGGCCCCCCAGAAAAACCGGAGTACTTCCAATGTTTCTGTGTGCACAGATCTGCCTCTGGAGCCCTGTAGTGAACAAAAGAGCTGCGGGAAGTGGCTGCAGCCCGCGGATGGATGTCAAGGAATAACGCACGGATCCAAATCAAGCATCGTCCCTTCTTATCTGCAAAAGCGCCTGTGTTTTACATGAAAAAGCCTTTCTAATTAATGGGCCAGCCGCTCTTGAGCTCGATGAAAAAATGGAGTCAAAAGAGTTTGATTAACCCCCGCTCGGTGCCGGGCGTGTGCTCTGCCTGAGCCCAGGCCTGCCCGGGGCCGATAACGGCGCCGTGTCCCGGGATCCCGGCGGCACCCCGGATCCAGGACCCCCTGAGCACCCCCGGAGCCGAGCTGGGGGTGTCTAGCCCCAGGCTGGCCGGGCACAGCCCCCTCAGAGTGCCAGGATGCTCCCGAGTCAGCCCCTGCTGCCGGCTCCTTGTGAATATCCTTTATTATTTTTTTCTGTGATCAGACACATTTGACTAAACTAATACATATGTATACACTCCGGGACGTTCCCATCCAAACCGATGGAAATTACCTCTGACCAATACTTTTTTTTCCCAGGAAATCAATGCATTTTAACACTGGATAATATTTATGAAATTGAATTATTTTTTTTATTGAAGCTAATGCAATTCCCTTCTGTTTTATGCATTTTTATTAAACTAATGCATTTTAAATTAAACTGTTGTATATTAACTACAATGGCTGTTGGTACTTACAGTAAAATAATATATGTTTGCTGAAATCAATACATATTCCAAACCTGGGAATTTCCAGTTAACAAGGCCATAGCAAATATAACAAATGCATGTAGCTACTTAATTTGATGCTTATATACACTGCCTGCTCTGTTTGTTTATTGGTAATGATTATTTTAAAGGGGGAAAGCACATAAAAGGTGGAAAGATGAATTCCTGTGTTGCTGGGAGCTGCAGTTGGGAGCTGGCAGAGGAGGTCACCCCATCCCTGGTGCTCAAATTGAGGGGGGTCGTGGGGGTGACCCGGTGGCTGAAATTCATCTCCTCTGGTTTCTGACACACCCCTGCGCCCCAGTTCCCACGGAGTGAGGTTCTGGGGACATCCTTCCCTCGCCCACCACAGCTCCTTCGGGCTGGCAGCATCCTCAGGAGCTTTGGGAGGGTTTTGCCCCTCTGCCCGTCGTGTTCAGAAGGTTTCCAAGCTGATTCCAGACAGATTTGATGCTGCAGCTTTGCGTGCTTCATCTCCCTTTTCCCTTGGGAAGTTACAGCACCGCGGTTGCGGCCGGGAGCATTTGCCCAGCTCAGGAATTTAGGGAAGAGCTGCCACCTGCCAAACAGAGCCGGGGAGCGGCCGGCCCGAGGACGGGGACGAGGACAGACAATTCCTGAGCTCTGGCGTGTCCCGAGGCTGTGCCCTGCGCTGGGACCGGGACGGGGCCCCGGGGGAGGTGGCGGTCCAGGGATCGCCAGGGAAAGCCGTAAATAGCGGCGTTATCCGCCGTGAGCGGCCCCGGAGCCGACATAATTCGGACGAAGCAATAAAAGAGGAAAATTAATTAAAGAGCATGTGCTAATTGTAGGGGAAATGCGCGTGGGATGAGGGGCCGAGGCAGAACGGCGGTCGGCGGAGGGGCCCGGGCACCCTCCCCGCGGATCCTGGGGCACCCGTGTCCCCCCCGTGTCACCCGTGTCACCCCGCGTGCCCCCGTGTCACCCCGTGTCACC
>VZTJ01000622.1:103793-145468 GCA_013397795.1 Orthonyx spaldingii | reverse complement strand
AAAAGAAAAAAAGGGGGGGAAAAAAAAAAAAAAAAAAAAAAAAAAAAAGGAAGGCAAACAATCCATTTTTTATTTTTCCAAGGGCTTTTTCCTTTTTTTTTTTTTTTTTTTTTTTTCCTTTCCTTTTTAATGGATGTGTCTGAGCAGCTCTGGTGGCCTGGGGCTGGCCGGGAATGGCAGAGTTTGAGCCGCCCTGATGAATGGTGGGCATATGGAAAACACAGGGATAAATGTGCTCCTCGGCAGCGCTCGGATCGAAACGGCGCCGAGCCCTTTTACGGCACAGAGTCGCGGAAATGAGAAGAGATAAAATTCCATCAAAGATAATACCAGGCGTATTTCACCGGGTTATGAGATTGGTTTATTGTGTACATTACTAATGCCGTATTTTTTTACAGCTTTCTTGTGTGTGATAGTCAGAGCGGGATTCATACCTTCATGGCTTTTTTGGGGGTTTAATTTGCTCGGGGTTTATTGCGTTCCGGTTGGCACCGCGTGGATTTATGGAACGCTCCGATCCAACCCGCTCTGCGTTAAAACGGCAAAAAACGGGCAAGAGTTGCGAGCTGCTGATTTGGGGTAATAAATACAACGGCGAGCGAGAGCGATTAGAGCCATCTTTTATAAATGTCTTCACATCTCATTATGCAGATGAGCTCGGGCTGCACGGCTCCAAGCCTTTGGTTCTCGTCAAATAAAATGTTCTTGGGTTGATTTCCCGGAATGCAAATGCTCTCCATGTGCCGGAGTTGGGCACAAACTTCGGCGGCTCCGCCGGATGGTGGAGAGCCGGGAGCCTCGGAGTGTGGTGTGGTTGATGAAATGTTTTTGCTGTTTAAAGTTTAGGGGAGAAGGAAGGAAAAAAAAAAAAAAAAAAAAACCAACAAAAAAACGCCACAACTGTGGATGTGATTAAAATATTATAACCTTATGATATTCTGAAGTGCATAAATTTTACATATCAGCTACAGAGGGAGTTTAGACATCCATTAAATGATATGACAGCTTGACTTATCTAAATGTGCATCATTTAACAATGTGTCAAAATTCTGCTTTATATAGACGACAGCAGTAAATAAGCTATCAGTCCTCTTGGCTGGAGCTTAATTCCTGGAGCCTGGACTAATAAACTTAACTGCATTCTTGTGGAGCAGCAGGATAACCCGGGGGGGGAGGCCGAGGTGCTTCTGGAGCTGTGAATGGGGGAGCTTCACCTCTGCAAATTCCCCGGGCGCTCTGGTTTTAGGGCTCTAATGGAGAGACTGGTGGGACATTCCAGTTTCCTCCAGCATCTCCAGCACCCAGCACCTCCCATCCCCATCCCTGCTGGAGGGTGGGACGGTGGCTGGGATCCCTGTGCCTGAGGGAAAGCAGGGGCAGCCCAAGGGGGCTCTGGGTGCCCCCATCTCGGAGGGATTTTTGTCTTTCCAAGCTGAAATCTCTGGGCTTGTGGAAGTGCAGGCAGTGCCCGGGGCTGGCTGAGCAGCCTTGCGAGGCTGGGAACGTGGTTTGTGCTTTCCAGTGGCTCCAGCTGCTCCGGGTGCAGTGGGGCGTGGGGAGCGTTGGCTGCGGAATCATCTGGTTTGAACAATTAATCTGAGCTGGGGCGCAGTGGCGCTGACGAGGCCGGGGTCTCGGCAGATGTCTGTCTCATGGTTGGCTTGCCTGTTGTCTGATGGTTGTGTGCCCCTCCCAGGGGGCTCCCAGTGACCACAGCATCCTCAGGTGGATTCTCTGCTGTCTCCTACAGAGCTGTGCCCCGTTGTGGGGGACGCAAGGGATGCTTCTGTCCTTCCCCCAGGAGCTGTTTCCTCAGGGATCGAGGGGAGCCTGAGGTCCAGCTGAACTGGGCACTGAAAGGTGGCTGGTGCTCCAGCATCAACAAGTTCATACCTTGCTGTCTGGAGGACTCAGGTGTCTGGGGATGTCACTGCCATTGACCATCTTGTGGTGTCCCCTTCCTCTGTGCCTCCATCACAGCTCCCTGCTTGGGGCAGCCTGAGGTGCCACATCCATCCAACCCCCCCAAATCCTTCATTGATACCTGATATTTCTACTATTTCCAATTTATGTGTGAGGGGAGGAGGAGATGGGCCCTGCTTCTGCTCTGGGGTCAGCGTTGAGCATCGCTGGAGAGTCAGACTGTGAAGTTCCTGAAGTGAAATCTGATTTTTTTTTTTTTTTTTTTTTTTTTTTTTTTTTTTCTGAGTTGCAGTGANCTGGCTGAATAATTGAGATGCTGCCAGACAAGAAGGGCTGTAGAAAATGAGAGTTTATCTTTAGCACCACAGTTCTCACTTTAGAAACTGGTGACCCCAATTCCAGCCTGGAGAGTGACTTCTTCCCTAATTAATAAATCCATTAATTAATTGTGTGCGTGCTGCAGCCCATTAGAGATGTACACGCTGGCCTCCTGATCCAGTTTAGTGGATTGTCTCTGTGGCCTTGGAAGCGGGGGAAAAAAACAGGATTGTGACCAAGAGGCAGATAGGGGACGGGGATGGAGATATAATTTGGTTTTTGTGGGACTGCAGGGAAGAGCACAAGCCCTGCCATCTCCTGGTGGGTGTTCCAGCCTGGAGCTGGGTGTGGGGAGTACTCAGGGTTGCTGTGCCCACTGAGAAGGGGGACAGCAGTGAGGGGTGGGGGTCAGGGGGTGCCTGTGGTGTCGCTGCCCTGCGGGGTGGGGAGCAGGGAGCCGCTCCCAGGGCCGTGGGTCTGGCAGGGCTCAGCTCAGCTCCTGCGCCACGGGTGGAGTGGAATTTTAAAGCCTCTGGTGCTCCCAATTATTATTTATGACCAGATCAGGAAGCAGTGCACTCCCAGCCTGCCAGTCCTTCAGGAGGCACTCGCTGAACCAGAAACCCTCGGCCGAGCACGCGGAGCTCGCCATGCATCTCCCTCCATATGTTGGCACAGGAGCTGCTCCCTTCAGTTAATTTTTCTTGCTGTCTGCAGAGACCTGGAATAAAAGCACAGCCAAATTGTTGTGTGTGCTGGTCCCAGGGCTCCTGTTTGCTCTGCTGAGCGGGAAGGTGGCTGTTGGCAAAAGAAGCATCATCTTTACATGCAGGAGGCTGTGCTTGCCTATGGATTCGGGGGCTCCGGGGGCCCCTCTGCTCCCCCATCTTCCTCCCCTGGTTTTGCTGATGGAGAAAATCGGTGCAATTGGGTTCCCAGGGGTGGCTGCGTGTCCCAAGGGACAGCAGTGGTGCTTCTCCCCTCCTCCCTTGGGTGCTGGCGTAGTCGTGGCGCCACATCCCTGGCTGCAGGAATTCCCACATCCCAAATCTCAGGGAATTATCCTGGGAGCTGCCGACACAACGCGGCAAATTGAAATCACAGGGCCGTTGTTTGCAGGGAGGGAGGGCGAGCGAGCTGCAGCATCCTGCTCCTCAGCATGCCTCGGAACGGGATTTATTTAGGATTTATTATTAGGAAGTGATGGGTGTGTGTTCCCCCCACGCCGGCCTCGAGACAGAACCCACACTGCAGCTCGTGGTGTAGCACATTCCCCCTGGGACTGGAAAAAGCACATCAGAGACATCCATTCTCCCCCAAAAGCCTGGGTGAAGTTTCTCAGAACATTTTGTACCATCCTGCTCCTATTACCGAAAGATGTAATTCCCCAACTTGGGAGATAATAAGCAGGTATTGACTTCTGCTGGGGTCATTATCAAGATTTATTCAGTCAATATGGCTCCTCGGGTCAATAAATCTTGAGGTTGATAAAGGAGGAATATATACTTGCAGACTTTATTAAAAAGTTTTCCCCTTTCGTAACACTTTTTCCTGTGTGTTGCAACAGGATCTGTGACTGAGTTTTCTTTAATCACCTTTTTCTTTTTTTTTTTTTTTTTTTTTTTTTTTTTTTATGTTTTTTTTCTGTTTTTTGTCTTGCTTNNNNTTTTTTTTTTTTTTTGTGGTGCACGTTTTCCTGCAGCTTTTGGTCTGGCTTTCCAAGACAGCACCATGTGGGAAGCAGGGTTTGGACCCTTGCTGGGTCTGGTTTGCTGGAGATCCCTCTCATGCTGTGATTCCCCCTCTCCTGCCTTGGCTCTGGGGGTGGGTGAGGGTTTGGGGGCTGTGGATGCCTCACTCCGTCGTCTCAGGGCTCAGCGGGTGGGAGGACAGGGCTGAGCATTGAGTTTTTCTGTGCAAGGCTGCACTGTTTGCATTGCCCATGCAGAGGGTCTTGGGGGAACATCTGTGCAGAAGGAGCTCCAGCAGAGCTTCCCGGGTCAGCCCCGTTCGGTGCTCGCAGATCCCAGCTCAGGATGGAGGGCGAGCCTCAGATGATGAGAGGCAAAAACTCAGCCCAGTTTTGCAGGCAGAAGACCACTGGAAGGGCAGTGTGTGATGATGGGCTCCTTCAGCCTCATTTTTGTATTTAATACAAATTATTTTGCCCGTGCCTGCCCAACACCTGCTTTGCAATACTCAATATTCCCACCACTGGTGGCTTTTTTAAGCTGAGCTTCCCTGAACGTGCCGACACCTCCTCCCAAAATGGATTCGGTGCCTTTTCTTCTTTAACATGGCCTTGCTGTTTAATTATTCTTTTGACCACATTGGTGCAGCACTTGGTGATTTCCCCAAAGCTGCCCCAGCACCCCTGAGCTTTGACTTCGCTGCGGTTTCAGCGAGCGCGGGGCCGATTTAATATTTAACTCCCGGCGTGTGCCTGTGCCAGCCCGTCCTCCTGCAACACAGATTCCCAAAACAGTAAATAACCGGTTTGAACCCCGGGTAAATATCCCTCTGGAGGGAGCTGTGCCGTGCGTCAGCCGCTCGGAGCACGCTGCCGTTGCCTTTGGTAACGCTCCTGTGGTTTTACACCAAAGTCAGGACCTCGAGCATCCTTTGTTTTCTTCCGCCAGGATAACACAATAAAGTATTACCTGGCGCTGGCAGCAGGGCTTGTAATGTGTGCTGTAAGCACGGAGCAGAGCCGGGGTGTTATTGCTCAGCCTGGCTGCAGAGGACATTTATTCCTTATTAATCACGCTGACGGCGAGAGCTGCCTCGGTCTGCGGCTCCGGGAGCGCTGCGCAAACATTGCTGCATCCCTGGGAGCTGGGGCAGCCTTACCCCTCTTGTCCCCGGAGTTTTCTGGCTGAGGGAGGAGCTGTGGGCTCTGTGGGGGCACAGTTTGGGCAAAAAGCCCCCCGTGATGCCCAGCACGGCGGCTGGGATGGGGTGAGGGGAGGATGGTGCTCTCCAGGAGAAAGGCTGGTGGGGAACCCCTGTGCTGTAGCTCTCCCTCAGGATGGTAGGGGCAAACTCCATCCAGGGCAGGGTTAGGTTGGATATCAGGAAAGGTTCTTCCCTCAGAGGGTGCTGGGGCACTGCCCAGATTCCCCAGGGAATGGTCCCGGCCCTGAGGCTGCCAGAGCTCCAGGAGTGTTTGGACAACACTCCCAGGTTGGGATTGTTGGGGTGTCTGTGCAGAGCCAGCAGCTGGAACTGACGATAATTTTGGGTTTCCAGCTCAGGATATTCCATGATTCTGTCAGTCTGTGGGGTCTCTCCCCTGAGTGGCTGCTGATGCTGGGATGGGATGGGATGGGATGGGATGGGATGGGATGAGGTTGGGGTGCTGTGGCCGTGCTGCTCCACTTCCCTTCCTCTGGCACCAGAGATGGGCTGTGCTTTGTGGATGCCAACCCATCCAAACTGCTCCGAGTCCCATTCCTGGCAGAGCTGGGGGCCGGCGGATGCCCGGCCGGCGGGGCTGTGCCCTGGGCACGGCTCCAGCTCATGTCCGGCCATCCCAGGCCAGCGGCCCCGGCTCCGCTCTCCACCCGGCGCACGCCGCCGAGGCAGCGTCTCCCGCCACCGCACTCTTCTTTCAAATAAAAGCAGCTAATTAACATTATTCTTTAATTATTGCCTTTATCAACAAGGGGTCTGGTTTATACCAGCAGGATAGTCGCTTTCCTTTCCACTACCCAAGCGAATGCTTCAGTTCCTGTTGCTTTTGAAATGAATTTGATGTCATCTGCCCATTGTCACTTAATGGGGACACTTGGGTAATGATTGCGCGCTCCAGCCCTGTTAGCAGCACTGCGAGCGTGTAATTTAGCCCCTTAGGCAACGGTACTTTTGAAATCTCTGGATAGTTTTGAACTCTCTGTTCTTAATTAAATATGCAATTTTTCACGGTAACCAGGTTAATTCTTTTGTGTTGTGTTGTAATACTGTTAGGAATTTTCATAGTTCTTATTAAACATTATTCAGGCATTGTGAATTCCATAATTAAAAAAAATGAAAAGAACAAAGCTTGATTCACTTCTTTCTTTTCCCTGGTTAATTTATCAAATGAATTTTGCAAATTTTTCTTTTTCTCCCCAGACGGCGTGCCAAGTGTTTTAAAGGGGAAGGATTTAATTGCTCTGTAGGGATTGGTTGGTTATGAAGGATTTGGCTGTTTGATTAGTAAACCCTATTGGGAATGGTTTAATGCTCCATGATCTTAAAAATTGTCTGATTGTGAGGCTCTCCAAGGATGTTTTCTCTCTTCCTTATGTACAGCAGCAGCTTTGCACAAGTGTGATTATGGGATGGGGAGGGGGGAGCCGAGGTCGGGGCTGGGTGAGCTGGGCTGCCCCGGCCAGGGGGAGGAGGATGGAGAGAAAAACCAGCAGTTGTCCCCCTGTATCCCTGCAGAATGGATCCCTGGCTGGGCCAGGATGGGGCTGATCCATCACTCAGTTCCTCCTCCAAGACTCGCTGCCCGTTTTACCTTGGAATGTAATGGAATTTTACGGAATATCTGGTTTATTAAGAGGCCAAACCCTGCTGTGCTCTCTGTGTCTGACTGGCTCAGGTATCCCTGGGCACGTCCCTCTGAGGGTGCTTGGGGAGGTGTGGCTGGGGGGATCCCTGCACGAGGAGGGATGTGGGGATGCAGCTGCCGAGGGTTTGATCCAGGTACCCCAAAGCAGGGGGATCCCACCTGCTCTGACTGCGGAGCCTGGGCATGTCCAGCCAGGGGTCCTTATCCAGGCAGGCCTTTAAAAAGGGCAAAACTGCTCAGTTTCTGCTGGATTTTCAGTCCTCTTTGGACCCAGAACTGATGGAGGTGATGTCTGTGCACTGATGTCGGGGCCGCAGGGATGGGCTGTGACCCCAGTGTGCCAGGAAGGGCACAGTGCTCCAAAATCCCTGCTGGGCAAGAGCCTGGGCCTCACTTCCAGAGTGTCCAGGAACATCCCTGTGGGCACTGCCCGCGGTAATCTGTGTTGTTTTTAAAGCCCTTTTGGATTTAATATAGACAATAAAAGTCAGTATTTGGTGTTTTTAGCCATGTGGTGCCAGCTGGGCTCCCCCTGAGGTTGTGGGGTGAAGGGTGGCGGGGGTCTCACTATTAAATAACAGAACAACCCCAGCGTGGTGCTGGCACCCAGTGGGATTTTGGGGGGAACAGGAAGAACTTTGCCTCCCCCCCGATGCCTGGAGCATCCCTGGGAGCTGCCTCTGTCTGGGAGCTGCAGCCCAGCCAGGATCGATCGTGGCCAGTCTGAGGGGGCTCCCCAGGGGTTATTTGGGCTTTAAGGAGAGGTCAGAGAGTCATTACACTTATAAATATATTACCATTTAAGAGAAGAGCTGTCGTTATCTTTGAACTTGGTTTATGTGGCGCCAATTTTTCCCCATTCTGATTCCAGCCAGGAGGATCAGCCAGGCTGGGGCAGCACCTGGGCAGCTCAGGGGAGGAAATAAAGGGTTCAGCAGTGCTGGGCAGGGGGGCTTTGCCTCAAAAAGCTTTAGAATCTATGCTTAAAAATGCTGCTTTTCCCAAAAATTTGGAGAAAGGTGTTGGTTTGAAGTTTGGGGATCCAAGTGATGCTGTGGTGATGCAGCCGGCAGCGATCCCGGGTTGGAATCTGTGTCAGGGATGTTCCTCTGCATCATCATCATCATCTTTTGGGTGTTTTTGGGGAGGGGCAAGTCAGCAGCACGTGAGTGCCCCGGTGTGACCATGTGGAAGTGTCACCAGCCCACAAAGTGAGACCCAAGAGGCCACCAAGCAGTGGTATCACCCCCACGGCGATGTCTCCATTGGGCAGCGTGGCCCAGGGGTGCCAATGGGGCTTTAAAAGAAGGATTTAAATCAAAACAAATCCCAGTTGTTCCCCCAGTTTTCCTGTTCCTCATGGCTGGGTGAGGCACTGAACGAGCAACGCGGGGCTGTGCCTGAAGCAGCGACACAAACATTTCCTCCGTGGCGGTGGTGACGCAGGGTTGGAGCAGAGACCAGCAGGACCGAGGGGTTCCACTCCCCGCAGGGCTGTGCTGAAGCCAGAAAGTCATTTAAAAACAAAGAAAAAAACGACTAAAAGAGGAAAGAAAAAAAAAGAAAAAAAAAAGGACTAGACATTTGCAAGGCGAGGGCGAGCAGATGCCAGTAATGTATTCCCAGGCATGACACAGAGTGGCAGCGAGTCATGAACCATGTCCCCAGGGACCCCCGGGGCTGTGATATTGGCTTTAACCCCCACCGGCTCCGGTCGGGGCGTAAATTCATCAGGCTTACGGGTATTGCTCTTGGACTACTGAATAATTTACAGTTGCAGAGCCCAGCCAGGTTCGGGTCATCGGGGTTCATGGGTTAATAACAGGTTTGGTTTTTGTTGTCAGCATCTGCCTTGATAACGTATGAAAGAATCCTATTCTGTTGATTAGATTTTGAAATGGATCAATTTTTAATCAGCAGAACATCTGACTCACTCAATAAGAGGAGCGTGGTGGAGACAGGACGAGGGGCTCGTTATTTACAGGATTGTTTGTTTTTACTAATACGCAAATCCTCGCCGGGGCTGCAGCCTCCCCCTGCCTCCCCTCGGCCCGGCTCCCCCAAAATAAATCTCTGGGATTATCTGCAGCCTCGTGCCAGGTATTTGATCCATCTACTGATTGGGTGGGAAATCCATGCTGCTGCTCAGGGCACGCTGAAGCTTTGATTTAACTATCTTGTTATCGATGGAAAATGTTTACTTACCGGTCACCGAAACTTACAGAGAAAATTTTTACATTTTGGGGGTGTTTCATTCACCTCTTCCTGAGCATCCTGCGTGGAGCTCCCCTCTCTGAGGGGCACCAGGATGAGCTTGTGGCTGCTGGAAGAGCAGGGAACAAACCTTGGTGGGATGCAGAAATATCCTGCTCAGATTCCTGCCTGTGAGCAAAGTTGCAGAGGGAATAACTTTGATTCATCATTAAAAAGAACTGGGTCCTCATGGAAAGTTAAATACTGAGTGGGCAACCTGGGCAAAAGCTTTACTTATTTATTTTCTGGATTATTTGGTTTTGATTACTTAGGCACAAAAAAAAATAATTCCAAATCTGACATATTTCATTGCATCTTGATAAACTGCATGTGTTTCTTTTTGTAAAGACATGCATGAAACACATATTATTTTTTAAATAATAAATCAGTATTTTTTTAATGGAATCAACTGGGTCATAATTTTGACTTGAAACCAGTCAAGTGGGTAACAACCACCATCACAGGACTCCCTGGGACTCAAGTTCTGTCTTTTAATAACAGGAAAGGTAAAAGTCTCATAAATGTAACTTTGGGAAGAGTGTCACCGGCTTAGGATGGCTCTGTGGGGCTGGCTGGGACTTTCTGTCACTGGCAGGTATTGATATAGACAAGAACTCGTTGGGTTGATAATTTGCATGGGTTTGCCCTGGGTCCTTTGGAATTTTACTTTTTAAACTTGTGCCTTCTGGCAGTCTCCTTAACCTAAGTAAATATTCTCCCTCAGATCAATTAAGACTGTGGCTGGGGGTGAGGAATTGCTCTTGGTAGATTTTTTTTTTGTTTTCTTCATTTCTTTCTCGAGAGTGTGGCCTCTTCTTTAAAATTTGGTGCATTTCTGAATTTATAGATGTAATTTTTTGTTGTTGATTTGACGAGGTGGTGATTTAAGCACTGGGAGAAGTGTGCTGAGGCCTCTGCCCGGTGCTGGAGATCCCGGAGATGGAGGTGGGGATGTGAACATGGGGATGAATTTCCTGATCCCACTGGGTGCCACAGCCCATTCCAGCTCCCAGCTGAGCACCCACGTGCTCTGTGTTTGCTGACCTTTGGTCACGACCAGCCACAGGCTCATTCCTATAAACCTGGAAATAACTCTGCAGGTAACGGGTGCTTGCTCTCAGTGGACACAGGTGATGTATCAGCCTCTCCTAAAATCATTAGCACTGTGAGAAGGTCAAATATGCAGATTATATCATCCCTGGCGAGTTTATTTGCAGGAGAGCAAGGGGTGCCACAAGTTCAGGACTTCCAAATTAAGTTTATTTTAGTGACGGAAAATGTGCTTCTCCTCTTGAGCATCTGCTGGTTATTTTCTGACATGAATTGGAAGAAAAACTGTTTTGCAAAGAGTAGAGGGGCTGCTGGGCTGGTTGTTATTGAATAATGAGTGCTTAGAAAGCGTCGATGGAGGTGATGGGGTTTAGTGCCTGATTTGTGGGAGTTGCCCTGGGGACTTGCCCAGTTCTTGGCTCCCCTGGTAACTTATTAACTCTAAACATTGTCCTTCTGCTTAGCAGCTGAGTAAACGAATTGCTGATGGGTGCCTGGGTTTTGATATCATTGCTGTGGACAGGATTGACCCAAAACGGCGACAGCGCTGGTTCTGCTCCCCGCGGGAGCTGGGTCTGGCAGGGTGGGAGCAAACGGCACCTCTGGGGCTGGAAGTGGTGCTTCACTGCTTCCTTTGCACTTTGAGGCCGTGCAAGGGGGTTGCTCCTTTGCAGCTCAGGGTTTATTCCAGGGTTCCCACCCCTGGAAGTTTTCAACACGGGATTTTGCAGTCCTTGGAGCAACCTGGGGTAGTGGAAGGTCCCCGTGCTCATGGCAGGGAGTGGAAAGAGATGATGTTCAAGGTCCCTTTCAACCCCCAATTTTTTTTATTCTATGATTCATTTTGGGTGTGTGAATTTGTACCCCAGCCAGTCCCAGGTACAACCCCGTGTGTTGCTCCAAAGCTGCATGGATTTGGTCCAGAATTCCCAAGACCTGCACACCCTCCTCCCCTTTTTCCTCCTTGAATTTTTGAGCCATTTAGCCAAGTATGACGCTGCAACAATTTTGGGCACCACAGGCTATTTGGGTTCATTAGGTCTCGCTGTGGGGACCATACAAATTTACCTTTCGACAGCAGTGGTCTTCTCCTTGCCCATCCCTTCTTCCCTTATTGAAGAATCCCCTTCCCACCAGGATGCATAACCTGAGCCTGGAAGGGTTTCCGCGTTTCGGTCTTTTTTTTTTAGGATGGTAATTAAACCATAATGACAGAGCCCAGCGTCT
Source organism: Orthonyx spaldingii (assembly GCA_013397795.1). Lineage (NCBI taxonomy): Eukaryota > Metazoa > Chordata > Aves > Passeriformes > Orthonychidae > Orthonyx > Orthonyx spaldingii. The sequence goes on along the minus strand of VZTJ01000622.1, from coordinate 134,139 downwards.
CTTTATTTAACGAGCAGATGGAGAGTCCTGGATATTAGCATGGCCCTGGCTCCCACAGTGCCAGCGGGTCCTGGAGCTCAGGGCTGGGATGAGCCCCCCAAGGACTCTGTTATTGGGTGGGCAGTGGGTGGCATCGCTGTGGGACACCAAAATTGCAAGGACATCGTTAGGTAGGGGTGAGTTGAGAGGCTTTTCCTGTCCTTCTTTCCTATCCCATGGCTGAATCCCAGGAAGCTGCTTCGAAAAGCACTTTTGGGCTGCTGAGCTGGTGCAGCTGGCGGCTCCAGGGGCTGAGCTCTCCCTCCATCCCCCTCTCCGAGGCGCCGTGGCTGTTACGGTTCCAGCCGGAGCGGGGCTTTTTTGGTGACACACGTTTTTATGGATAATCCCAGGCTGCCACTTCCCAAAGCTATAAAAGAACGGAGTGCAGGGTTTGGCTGCTGAGCTGAGCTGGCCCGGAGCTCGGTGCTCCCTCCTCGCCATGGCGGTGCGGAGCCACAGCGATGATTTGGGAGCTGCCAACGCCATCCTTGAGGGTCCAGACCCATCCCCAGCAAATCCCTGTCTTTCCCCATTTTGTCTCCACCTGGCATCACCATCCAGCCACAGCGCTGTGGACCTCCCACCCCGATTTCTCACTGAAACGCCGTCTTTTCATTTTTTTCCTAAGCAGCCACAATTGATAATTTAGCTCTGGATAAAGCAACCTTCGAGCTTTTTCTTTCTCAGAGGCCAAAACATTGATGTTGTGTGAAATGGGAGCTTTGAGGAGGCTTTGTATGGAACTTAGCTTCCTGAAAAATTTATTTACTGCGACTGTGATCCGCAGGAGCGAATTGATGTTTATCTATAGTAGTTCTTGCCAGAAAAAAAATGCATAACTGCACTTTCTTGGGAAGCCTTGAAAGGCCTTTTAAATAAGTGTCTAATAGTAGGCTCTCAATAGCAAACAGCCAGCTTGATAGACAGTGTACAGTATATTATTAACTATAAGCAGGCTTAATCTTTTCCTCATGTTTTAGAGAATGCTTTATAACCTTGTGGCCAAAGGATTCATGATCGCCAGGTATTTGAAGCTAAGCAAAAATTATACTGGCTGTAACTGCTGGGAGATCGATCGTGCTGGGATAAAGGCAGCGAGCTCCTGCTGCAGCCGTGTCCTGGCACTGCTGCTCCCGGCCACTCCTGGCTTTCCCCGCCGGGTTTAGGTGGCACATGTGAGGGGTGGAAGATTCCCCGGGGAGGGATGCTCGTGGGGAGAGTGTTTTTATTTATTTATTCTCCTTGCAGTTGCCGTGTGGGAGATGGGGGTCCTGGCGCGGCGCTGAGCGGGGCAGGTCCCACCTCTGTGGTGGAATTGAGTCCTGGGATCATTGAGGTCTGAGTCCAACCATTAACCCAGTGCCACCACGTTCACCACTAAACCCCGTCCCAGGTGCCACACCTTTGGAATGCTCCCAGGGGTGGTGATTCCAACACTGCCCTGGGCAGCCTGTTTCAATATCTGACCACCCTTTCCGTGAAGGAATTTTCCCAAATATCCAACCTGAACCTCCCCTGGGGCAGCTTGAGGCCATTCCCTCTCGTCCCTTGTTCCCTGGGAGCAGAGCCTGACCCCCCCTGGCTGCACCCTCCTGTCAGGGAGTTGTGGAGAGCCAGAAGGTCTCCCTGAGCCTCCTTTTTTGACCCCATGTTTTGGTGCCCTCCTTCGCTGTCGTGTTCCTCAGCTCTTCCTACCTGAGCTGTTGGATCCTGGGAACTCTGGCCAGGAGTCAGGGAATCGATAGATGGTTAAGGTGATAAGTGGCTTTGCTAAAAACCAATTTTGCAAGAGGAGTTTGCAAAGAGGTCAGCGGAGAGGATCTGCATCTGCACTCGCTCCAGCCTGGAGCTTGACCTGGATTAACCCGGGAAATACCCTCAGTGCAGGATGTGGCTGCTCTCCCCCTGCTTCTCTAAATCCATGTGGATCCTATGGGAGGGTGAGCCTGAGAAGTTCTCCTTCCTCCAGGCAGAGCATCTGGGCGAGGTGAATGTGCCTGAAGGCAACAGAAAATTAAACAAGCAGAGTTTGCCCAGCTGATAACTTCTCGCCGGTCTCGGAGCCAGAGCTGTGCTGGAATTCTGGTGGCAATATTTCCATATGGATGAAGTGCTCCTGTGTAGCTCCTCCAACGTGGCTGGGTCTAAGCAGGCTTTTCCCCAATCTCCACCATGGCTGGATGCTGCTTTCAACTCTATTTTCACTTGAACAAACTCATTAATTGCACCCACCATTAAGAAGGTCCCATTTTCAGGGTGCTTATTGCTTTTGGCACAGCTCAGTGACACTGCTGGGACCGTGCCACCTCCTGGCACCAAGCACGAGTGTCCAAGGTCACCGTGTGGACCCCAGCTCTGTGTTACTGTAAGGGATGGATGAGGGAGGAATGAGCAGAAATAGGGAGCAGCAGATCCTCGGGATGTTTCCAGCCACCAACAGCTCCTATGTGGATTTTCTGTGGGCAGAGAATTGGGTTGTTTTTGGACTTTCTGCCATTTCTCAGGCTTGACTCATCCTTTCCCAAGTGTAAGGCCAGGGATATCCCCCAAACTCCATCCTCAAACGTTGGACGCTGGGGCTGACGGTGGGATGAGCCGGCACCAGCATCCCCTCTGCCCTTGGGCAACGACTGTTTATTTTCCCTGCTTTTCCCCATTTGTCAGGTGGAATTCCACCTTGGCCGGTGACCCCAGAAGGAGCATGGTGGGATGCTCATGCCTTGCTGTTGAGCTTCGCTTTCATCCCATTATTTATGACTCCCTCTCTTCCCTGCACAGCCGCCGTTCAGATGCTGTGGCTGAAACCACCTTGTTATTTTATTTTTTTTTTTTTAATCATCGTGGGGAGGCTGTTTCTGGATGCTGATTGACGGAAACATCTTATCTCCTCTAGTCAAAGTGTCTCCTCTTTGCGTGGTAATGAAAGAGTTTGACACTTTGACACGAGTGTCAAACACTTTTCCCGACGATGCAAACAGTGCAGGCTTTGATCTAGGTGCAAACTGGTTTTATTACAACAAACAGATCCCCCCCTTTCATCCAGAAAGGGAGATAAGGGGTTTCAATTGGTGCTAAGTAGCAGCTGCTCTTAAGGGTTTTAAACATAAAAATAAGGAAAAATAGAATAATGGAATAGTATAGCTGCTATGTTGTGTTATAAACTAGTCCTGGTGCTGTGCAGTGAAGTAAGGTGGGTGTAAAGCCAACAGTGGGAATGATAAATGGGAGAGAATCCTCCTAAAATAAAACCACAGAAATTTCCTCTTTTGGGAGATGTTTGGATTTGTTTTTCCCCAGTATTTCCATCTTCAGAAATGCCTTTTCTGGAGAAACTGCATTCTGCTTTTCGTAAAAGTGACGGGTTTTTGTGACAAAGAACCACTTCTGCTACTAGTTTGGGGTTTTTTTTAAGGAAGAGGGAGGCAGGCAGCCCTTTTGGGTCCTCTGAGGTTTGGTGTCTTCACTGGGATGCCAGGTCCTGCCCCATGGCCTCATCCAGGACAGTTCCAGTGGGATCTACAAGGTTTCCCCACTTCCCCATCCGTCCTTTGTCTGGGGATGGGGATGTGGCTTTGCATTTTTTCCCCTCCGATTTTCACCCGTAATTCATTATAGGTTGATATTTATTATATTATCCCCTGGCCAAGCCTGGAGGTATTTTAAGCCCTGGTGGGAGGCCTGGAGGGAGGAATCCCAAACACACCCGCAGGCTGACAAAATTCTCAGTCATGAGCTTTTCTTTTTCAGTAGATAATTTTAAGTAGGAATGGGTAAAATTCCTTCCTGGCATCACTCTGCTGACGTTCAGCTGGACCACGCCTGGCTTTGGCCCAAGTTTGTCTAATTAAATGCAGCAGCACCTTCTCTCTATTTTGAGCCTTGAGCTTGGGCACAAATGCCCTGTGAGCAGCTGAAGAGAATTGATGTGATGTATGGAAATCGTTAAGTTACAGCAAATCCTGGGGTTTTATGTGTGTGTTTTCCCTTCCCTCTCTCCTGCACGGACAGGAGCGCGGCCAGCCTGGGTTTGGGGTTCAGCCTGCTGGATTTGGGAGTTTTCCTTTTAGCTGTTTGCTTAGAAGATCTTTTCCCTTTGAACATCTTGTATTAGATGATGGTTGTGGGTCAATTCCGACTGAGCCATCCCTGTCTCCCATCCCCGTCTCCCATCCCCATCTCCCACGCCCGTCGTTGCCTCACTCCAAGCACAGCCTGGCACTGGGATGTCCCTTGTGACACCACGGGGCCATGTCCCCTCTCCTGAAGTGACTGCGAAGCCCATCCTGGGGTCAGGGCTCTGGGGATGGTGCCCTCTGTGTTCATCCCAGCCCATCCCTGGCTCGGATCCATCCCGTCTCCATGGGCTGTCACTGTGGAGTCGATTCCTATTGGGATACCTGGCACTGGTGACCCCAGCATGGGACTGTCCCCTGCCCTGCCCTTGGGCATTGCCCCCTGAGATGTTTCATCCCAAAGCCAGGGGGTGTGGAAGCATTGGTGGTGGTGTGTGGCCAGAAATGATTAATTTAGTGCCTCCTTAATTAGAGCAGCAATTCCTGCTCCTTGCCCTCCTCCCTGGCTGCTCCATGCCAGGGGGCTGGAGCGCAGCGAAATCCTCCGCAGGAGATGCTGGATTGGGAACTGACAGGGGATTTGGGGCTTAATTTTAGCCAGAACATGTGGCTGGTTTTTAGATGCTTCTCAAGTCAAGTCGCCGTGGCTTTGTTATAGTTGAGGAAAGAAGAAAAAAAAACCCCAAAACTGGAAAGGCGACGCGGTTTAGATGGAATCTCTGCACAGCCAGAGTCAGGGAATTTAATAGGAGGGAGCTGTTCCGCATTGCCCGGCCTGCGCCGGAGATTAAAACTCACATTTCATTTTTATACACTGTGGTTAATCCAATAATGATTCCGTGTTCCGAACGGCAATAATATCTTTCAGCATAGTTAATCAGAAGAGACTTAATGCTGTCACTATTTATTAACCTTTGTTGAAAAGCAAGAAGTTTTCCTACTAATCTGTGATTGTTGCTCTTGTCAGGCTCTGTCAAGTGCAAACCAGATTTGGCATTTGTTCCGGCGGGAAGGACGCTGCCGCCTTCCCTGCCGGCTGCTGCACCCAGGGACGAGGTCCCCTGTGCCGTGTGGGGATGCTCTGGGTGCTGGGAGCTTTGGATCCAGCCAGGCTGCTCCCTTCTCTCTCTCTCTGCAGCTTCCAGAGGGTTTCCAGCCTCCAGCCGCACAGATCCTGGTGTTTGGGGTGAGGAGGCAGCTTGGCCCCTCCTCGGAGTTGTATTTTGGCTGTCTGGGATATATTCCTGCATCCAGGCTTGCCCAGCTTGGGGGTGTTTGGGTCAAAAAGGGAACTGTACCCCCTCTCAGGGTTGTATTTTGGCTGCCTGAGCCGTGTTCCTCCATCCATTTCCATCCCAGGGCTGCTGGAGCCAGCAGGCTCCCAGCGCAGGGAGTTGCTCTCCTGGCCAGGTGGCACTGGAGCAGCGACCTTGGTCTCTGATGGTTTGTAGGGGTTAAGTGACTTCCAGCAGCTTCCCAAAAGCTCTGGGAATTCCCCCATCCCATTTTGTCCATCTGTGCTGGGGGGGAAAAGGTGTTGCTGGGCAGACCAGGGGGTTAAGGGGGATTTTGCGAGGCTCCTGTGGCAGGAGCTGAGCCGAGGCACGTGGAGGTGGCTTGTCCCTCACATCCCAGACGACATCCCCGTGTGATCCTAGTCCTGGCAGAGGCAGCTGGGATGCTGCCCTTGGAAGCAGAGCCCTGTGCTGGCATTTCCCAGCACAGTGACCTGCAGCACCGGGAGCAGACGTGGTTTTGGGAAGGCTGGCGGGTGTGTGGGGTTCGGAGCTCCGTGCTGATGCAAGGTCAGCGCATGGAGGAATCTCTTTCAGCCTTGGAATTTCAGCCTTTCAGCTCCCGTCGCGGGGAGGCCGGCGCTGGAACGGGCTCGTAGGAGCACCTGGGATTAATGAGCCGGCTTGGTGCCGTGCAGGAATCGATGCTTCCTGCATTAATTGCGCCGTGTTCGAGCTTCGGCTTTTTATTCTGAGTTATGGAGTTACAGGCAGAGATGTCTCTCTTCAGCACAGCCTTGCATCCCACGGAAAAGAGGTTTTTTTTTTTCCCAACGCCCATCCTGCCTCAGGGTGTGTGGTACATCCTCGCTGTGGGATGGGGATGCCCAGCACGGGCTGGAAAGGGAGAACCAAAAACCAGGAGAAAAAATAAACCCCAGAGCTCTGCTTCCTTCCCTTGTAATCAGCCAAATGAAGAGATGGATGGTGATGGTCAGGCTGGAAAAGTGGAAAAGCCACCAGCAGCCACCTGTGGGTCCAGCTCTGGTCTGCACTGGGAGAGGGTGGAGGGGTGGATGGACAGAAGAGGTCAGGTCTCCAAAAAAGGCTGGCATCTCCTTGCAAGTGGGTTTGCAGCAGTTTTCACATTTATTTACGCATTAATTGCCTTTTAATTGCAAATTATTTTTATTTACTTGCAATTATTTCTGATTTTTGTAACTGAGCATTCATGTGGATGGAGAGCAAAGTCTCCCAGCCCCTTGGGGACTTCGGGAGCTGTTCTGGAAGAGCAGTTGTTGCTGATATTTCTTATTTTTAGGGTGGACTAACATCGAGCACTATTCTGATCCTCTTGATCACTCCAACAGGTGCAGTTATTTTACATACAGCCCCAAACAATCCCGTTTTGCTCATATCATTGAAGCCTAAACATGGTATTTATATTTTTAGCAAATAGTTCTTTCTGGTATTGATTTACGTGTAATGTGGTCCTTGCATGAATAACTACCATAAATCTGGAAGCATTTATTAACCCAAATAGCTGCAAACTCAGTCAAATCCTGTGCGTGTTGGACACAATTACGGAGCTGAAACTGCAAAGGAAAAGAGCAAAACATAAACCTTATTTTTCTGTGACCAACCCGGAGTTTCTGCCAGGTGGGCCATTGATCCGTGATAAGAGGCAAGGGTTAAGATAATTTGGCAAAATGAAAAAGTAGGGAAATAAATAGCAATAAATGGGATTTCTGATGTGGCCTGTCGATATTTGGGATGGTGCCTGGCTCTGCCTTCCCTGCCCAGCCGGAGAAATTAACTTTTGAACTCAATGGCTCCAATCTTTTTCTCCTGACTCCATCCTTTGTGCTGATGGGCAGCAGGGACAGGCACTTATTTGTTATCCGATTGATACTGAGCCCAGCAAAGCTGGGCTTTGTGGAGCCAGGGCTTAGAAAAATAGTGTAAATCTCGTTTGGTATTTGTGAAACAGGGATCATATTAAAAAAGCCTCCGAGCCCTCGCTGGTGCCGTGCGCCAGACGTGGAGGGCTGGAGTTCGGAGGGCTGGAGGGTTTCTGGTTCTAAATTTAGCCATTTAAAAGAAGATTATGGACTATGCACTTGGGACTTTTAAAAAGGCTTTCACAATAACTCTTGAAAGCCTGATGCCTTTAATCCTAAACTTTAATTTAAAATAAAGAAATCTTTTCAACTCGCCTCTCTCCCCTCCTCCATCCCCCTCTTCCAGGCTGAGGTTCTTCCCAGCTTGCTTACGGAGCAAAGATGTGCTCAGCTCTTTTAATTTCTTATGAAGATATTTATTTTTTAATAGAAAGAAAATCAAGTCAACACTCGAGAGTATACGCAGCAGTTTACTGCGATAGGAGGAATTAATCAGTCTATAAAGTTCAAAATGTACAAAGAGGGAAGAAAAAAAACACCCCGACTGATCAAACACGAGGCTCTTCTCTGAGATGTGGAGATAAAAGCCTTTTCCTCCGCCAGCTCCTCCACTATTGGCAGCCAGTGGGATCAAGATTATTTTTTTGTTGTTGTTATGGAAAGCTCGAGATAATTAATGTTGTTGAAAGAGGACCGTTGGGTTGGCGTCTCGCAGGCTGGCCCCCAGTCTGGCATCTCGGGAAGCAGCAGCGAGTCGGGGACGGGGAGGGGGGAGAAATGTCCCCCACTGAGGGAGCTGCCAATTTAACGGAGCAATAAATAATATCGAGAGATAAAAAGAACATTTAAAAGGCGCTGCGGTGCCGCCGTTGCTGTCGAGCCTCTTCCCTGCCTGTGAGCGTGGTTTGCGATCCGGAGCATCTTCCTGGTGTGACTCCTCCGGATGCTCCTCCAGGGCCGAATCCCTGCGGCCTCCCGGGTGCTGGGAGCTTTGGCGGAGCCACCGGCCGCGTGTGGGATCTCTCCCGGCTCCCAAAGCTCGTTTGGCCGCGTCCCGTTCCGGTGTTAAACGTGCCTGCCCCGAGGATCGATGGCTGCGCGGTCACCCGGGCCGTGCGTGCAGCTCCTCTGTCACAGCCCCGACAGAGCCAGATCGAGACGCGAGTGGGCAGCTCATACATCGAGCTCTCTTTAAAGGGCGGGATGAATTAATTACTGCCATTAACGGCCGGGGAGAGGCTTCAGGAAGCTTCAGCTGATGGTTCGGAGCCTTGAGCCGGGAGGGAAGCTGAGCAGGTGGCACCTTTGGTGCTTCGGTGCTGAGGTTTCATTTCAAGTGCAGGGTGATGTGGTCCATGGTCTCCATCCACGTGAGACCAACCCAGATTTGTAGGGTTGGATGAGTCCCTGCAGATCCGGCGGGGAATATTCCTGGCGGAGGAAATCCCTACCTGGCAGTGTGGGCATTTAGTGATATCTTTTCCCTCCCTCCAAAACCCCTGAGCATCCTCATGAGATGATGCACGACCCGTGGGCCGGGATGGTCTGGTCCGTGTTCCCCATCTCCATGAGAGCAACCAGAATTTGTAGGATGTGAAAGGTCCCTGCAGATCTGGAAGGAATGGATCTGGGGAAAAGATACCTGAATGCCCTCATTCCTAAGGAATGGAATCCCTGGATCCTGCATCAGCAGACCTCCCTCCAGCACCTCTAGCCAGGTGTCCTCATGGAATGATGCACGATCCACGGGCTGGGATGATCCCCAAGCATCCCAAGTGCACCAGGGCTGCAAAAACATCATTACAAACGCCGTGGTCGCAGCTGGATTTGCCCCATCCAGGTGTTTGCTCAAGATTGTGTTAATGATGATGATTTTTTAAATTGCTTTGAGGGTCTTTCTGTCCTTTCCCAGCCCCCTTTGAAGGAGTTGAGACAGCACAGCTGATCAGCCCATCCTCCTCCACCTTCTCCATCCCGGTTATTTATTATGCAGCATCACCAGGATTGCTCTCAGACAGGACTTGTCAGCTGTAAAAGACACTGGCAAATTTTATTAGTTGACAGAAGGGTGGTGGTTTTTTTATTTTTTTTTCCTCCTGAAAATATTAAAAAGTCATTTTAGTTTAGAAACCTAATTTTAATTTAGTTAGGTTTTAATTTAATTTAGTTTTTAAATTCATTTTCCGGCAGAACTCAATTTTTCAAGCGTAATTTGATGCCGTCACTGGCCATAATGTTTAATGTCCTCCCTATAAATTGCGAGGATGGCTTGGAGATGATTTACAGGATTCTGGGGGATAAAGCCGTCTCCTGGCCCCACACGTGGGAGAGGCTGGGGAGAAAATGCTTTTATGGTGGCAGCTGCAGCAGCCAGGGTGTTACCTACAGGAAAAAAAGGGGGAAACCTCAATTTTCCTCTCTGCTCAGCACTGCTCGGAGATGGGTGGGAAGAGAGATGGGTCTGTGCTGGGTGGGGATGCTCCAGGAATGTTCCTGGATCTCTCTGCTGGGATGAGGGGGAATCCCAACTGGGGTGAAGAGTTTGGGATGGCGACACTGCCCCCCAAATCCACCTGCTTTCCCAAAAGTGAGCTGAACCATTTCTCATGCCTCAGATGGAGGCAATGGAAGGGGGGTTTGAAATCAGGGCAGACCCTTGGAAAATACAGAATAATTGAGTGAAATTCCCTCCCAATTTCATCCCTCGAAGCGTTGCATCTAATTGCTGGATTAGAGAAGTCTTCAGACCGTGTATCGAACGTTATAAATGGGCATGAGGTGGTTCTGGGAATGGCTTAATGAAGCAGGGGAGATGGGTGAGGATGTCTGTGGGCACCTCTGGGTCAGGGCCACATCGATTTGGCAGAGGAGGAGAAACCCTTCGGTGCTTCGGGGAGTGTGGCCATGGGGAGGGTTTGATTTTTCCTCTTGGTTTTGGCTCCTGAGTAGCAGCAGTTGGCTCTGGGGGATGCGCTGGCTCCTGGGAATTCTTGCCCGGCGGAATTTGTCTTCATTTTTTTGGTGATGAAGTGGCTAAGCTGTGCTTTCATGGTGGGGAGAAAGCATTGAGGCACCTCCCAGTGTGGATTTGGGAAGCCAGGGATGTGCCTGCTTCCTGGGGTAGGGGGTTTTAGCCAGGGCTTGGTGCTGCCATATCTTGTCTCATAATGAACTTTGGGGTTGTTCTGGTGGGACCTGAGACATTTGGTTACTTCCTAACTCAGTGCTCAGGGAGCAGATGTGATCCTGGCTCGCCCTGGAGATGCTGCTCACAGCTCCAAACCCACCAGGCGTGTGGAAACTCACGGAAATTGCAGTCTTCTCCCAAAGACCATCAGTGGGAAGCAGAGGAGGGCTCTGTATTGACTGTTCAGACCCCAAATCCATCAGCTCGTTCCAAGCATGTGTTTGTTTCCCTACAGACCTGTGCTCCCAGGGCTCTGTGCTGGGAAAGGGCCTCCCTCCTGTAGGATGTGAATGGAAGGGAAAAGCTCATCCACTGGAGAGGGAGACCAGAGAGATGCTGGGACCTCCATCCTTGGTGTTTGGGATGTGACCTCAGGCAGAGGGTTGGGCAGGAGCCCTCTGGCCACCCCCTGACCAGTGCTGGGATGTGCTGCTGGCACACATCAGCGTGTCAGAGCTCTGGTGTGGCCATGCCACTGTCCCCTGCCACGTGCCAGCCCCGTCCCCTGCGCCTGGCTCCCTGCAGGGCTGAGGCTTGTGCTCCATGTCCATTGCATGGACCCAGCATTTGGTTCCTTTGGTTAATTTTAACTCAGTCGCTGGTCATGTGTTTTAAGAGATGCCTCAAAAATTTTCGTGGAAATGGACCGGAGAAAAACAGGAGAAAAGCACCTTAAATTGTCCTTGACGGGGAGACAGGATGGGAGCACAGTCATTGTATGAGACACTGGAGAATCCCCATGGGGGCTGCCTGCTGTGCTCTGGGCTGTGCCACCATCCTCCTGTGCCACCATCTGCCCGTGCCACCACCTGCTACAGCTTCTCCTGGTGTCCCCACGCTGACTTTGGGCTCCTGGTTCCCCTCACGGAGGGGTCTCGCCCCGCAAACACCTCCCCCGTGTCCCATCCCAAGGCTGCAGTGCCGGTGCCAAAGGCAAAATCCCAGCACCCCACTGAGCTCCCAGTCTCTCCCAGTCTCTCCCAGTCTCTCCCAGTCTCTCCCAGCGAGATGCCACCGCCGCCCGGCGTCCCCGGGGTTGTCATGGTTACTGACGCATGGGACCCCAGAGACCCGGCTGGGAATTAATGGCAGCCCGGGATAAAGGATTCCTGTCTGGGCCGAGTTGATGGATTACATTGATGTGCCATTTGTCATAGCGTAATTGTTCTGGCAAATGTAATACCCACTCGTATAAACATTGTGCTGCTTTGCTAATAAAACTGAAAATAGGAAGAGAAAGGATGATGCAGTGTTATGGTCAGGCAAAGAGACACCGCCTCCGCTCCGCGCCGGCACCGGGGGCTTCTGCTGGAAACCCGCCCCGGCCTGCCCTCTTCATCCATGGAAAATGGGCAAAGTGACCGTGAGGTCCTCGTGGGATGGCGGTGTGGGGTTGTTTTTCCTCATCACTGCTTTTGTCTGGGGGGTCAGACACGTTCTTCACCCCCAAATGGGCACCGGGAACGCTGGGGTGCTGAGCTCATCCCTCCCCAGGTGAGAGGTAAATGAGGCTGTGGCACTTTTGGCTTCTGAGGGGCTGCTTTCACCTTGAGGACGTTTATAAATGGAGGGTTTGTGGCACGGTGGGCGCCTGTCCCTGGGTGCCACCCCCTGCCCTTGCTTGGGGAGCACCAGGGTCTGACACTGCCAGGAGCAGCCGGTGCCCACATCCCCAGGTAGTTTTGCCTTCTGATTAATTAGCCCCTGAATTAGGAGCCCAGCAGGGATATCAGCTGGAGATGAATTGCTCATCCTCCTGCAAGCAGTTCCTGGTGCTGGAGTCAATGGGGAGGGGTTGGAAAGCCCCTCCAGCCACCCCTGCTCCTCACCCAGCACCCTCTGTCACTGTGAGGAGCACCCTCCCTACACCCACAGCTTGGCTGGCAGCCAGGGCTTGACACTGTGCCCATGTTTTGGAGCTCAGGACCATCTCACCCCTGTCCTCTCCCATTTTTCTGCCATGAGAAGCTACGAGGATGAGGAGGAAGAACAATCCCCTTTGTTGCAGCTCCACAACCCCCTCCTAAATCCTGAGGTGATTCAGCAGCACCGTGCTTTACACGCTCATCTCTCCAAATGTTTTGGAAGTTTCTGGTTGACCTGATTCTTAGGGAAAAAAAAAAAAAAAAATATAAACACCCTTTCTGTGTTTGCAGTCATATGTAATTTTTATCTCTTGACCTTTAAACGTAAGCAGCAGTAAAATGAAGAACTATGGCAGTCATTTAACACCCTGCCTGTACTAACTGGTTTCTGCCTGTGAGCCGTGGTTTTAAATTGGCTAAAGCAGAATACTTGCAGAGCTAATAATAATTCAGATTACTTCTGTCAGCTATTCCGGTTTCATGGGTAATTTAGTAGTTGAATAAATTTTTAAAAAAATTCATTCGTTCCCATGCACTGTTATGAATCAGTAGATGGTTTACCATTGGCAGCAGTAACTGTAAGAAGATTTAAATTGCTACTGAAAAGGATTTGAGTGAAGGTAATGTTTTATAATGTTCTAAGCCATATGCACTACTTTCAGGCCTCATCAGTTTTACATTGATTCCTAGTGAAGTGTTTAATTGCATCATGAATGCAATATAATTCAGTTCTTTTTGCTAATATGGTATATATCTCAAAGTGATATACAGCACTGACAGTGAAGACTCAGGGTTTTCTTAGGATTTTAAAAGATGCCTCTGTGTGTGTTTGCACGCGTGCGTGCACATCTGTGCCTGGCCGGGAGCGTTTTCCTTGGAAACCTCGGGGCTCTTGGTTGGGTGCTCAGTGCCGAGAGCCGCCGGCTCTCCAGGGGTGTCTGCGTGGCCATCAGCAGGTAGGGATTTCTATCTGTAAATATGTCTATATCTTACATAAAAATAAAATTTAAAAATGTAGAAGATGTATATAAACCTACATTGAAAGTTCAGCTCTGCTCTGATGTTGGCCGGTGCTCGTTGGGCAGCTCAGCTGTGGCCCTGGCGCTGTTTTGGTCCTTCCTGGCGCTGCTCACGCCCGTGGTGGGAGATGGAATCCCGGTTGGAGGTGCATGGTGGTGCTGTCAGAGCCTCGTGGGCAGTGGATTAAAAGCAACCCGATTTCATGTCGATGTGAAGACGATTTGAGCCCATGCAGGAGCTCTCGGGGATGCGGCAGGCGGCAGGAGGGGAGCTGTGTGCTGGGGCTGCAGCTCTGGAACCCCTCATCCCCACACAGAGCCCATTCCTGTCCTGCTGCCAAGGAGCTGTGCAGGATGAACCCTGGAACCACCTCTCTGTGCCTGCAGCTGGCCCTGTGCTGGCCCTGGTGCCCTTCCCTCTCTCCCTGACTGGTCTGCTCCCTGCAGGGCAGGGACCTTCCCTGTCCCCCCATCTTCCTCTTGCTGCTTCTGCTCATTACAGTTTCATCAGTTAATTAAAGATTGGGCCCTGGTGTCGTCCTGGTGGGAAAACTGAGGCAGGCTGAGTGCTGGCTGGGATTTTCCCATGGGAGGATGCCAGCCCTTGGCTCCAGCAGAGCGAGCATCCCCCATCCCTGCTGTAACCCCGATCTACCTGCCTGCATCCCGCTGTCTGCTCAGTTGTAATTCCCAAATTTCCATGGCTTTGTGAGGTGAGGCACACCCAGTGCTGCCAGGGACACACCCCTGGGGATGGTCACTGTTGGCTGCTGCTGTTTGCACCTACTGCTTTTACCTTTGGGAATCTTATGTTTTAGATGGAGTTACTCATTTGGGATGCAGCATCCTGTAGTTTGGTTTGCCACCACGAGCAGGGAAATCCTGCCCTCGGCAGCAACCTCGGCTTGGCCCCGTGGGGCTGGGGGAGGTTGGTGAGAGCAGGATCCAGCCCCACATTTGGAATATTCCCACAGAAGGCTCCTCCTTGCTCCCCACCGGCGCTGCGGGGGCCGCGATGCGTTCCTGCTTCGGAGCCTAATGCGATATCAAAGTCACTAACATGATTATGCTTATATATCATATTAGGGAAAATGAATACTAATTCAATACAAACCACTAATTCAGTAGAACAGAAAATTGCTGAGAGAATAGAAAATTGCTGAGCGTGCCAAAGCTGGGCATGGCTCGGAGGAGAGGCACTGCCTCGCTCCGTGCTGGAGCGCTTTTCCGCGGCGGCTGTGGCACACTTGGCCAGGGTGACATGGAGCATCCCAGGATGTGTCAGTGCCAGAGCTGAGCCAGAGAGTGCTCCAGAGGTGGCTTTGCCATGGAGCTGGGGGAAAAAAACCCTTTGCTTTTGTAGCCTGAAGCTCGTGGCCAGGGACTGGGAGATGTTATCTGGGACCTGTGTGAGAACTGAGGCAGGAGAGCAGGAAAATGGCTCCAGGTGCTGGTGGGAAGCGAGGAACAAAGCTGGTGTGGAGGGTGAACTCCTGATGGAGCCGGTGTTTTAAGTTGTTTGCTTTTCCTCATGCATGGATCACATCTCATTCCTGGCCTGGTGCTGAGCGTGAACTCCCCGAGCTCCAGGGGAACGCCCCTGTCTTCGGGACACTGACCGGGGCTTCCCACGGTCCAGCTTTTCTCCTCAGTGTCAGCTCTGTATTCCCACTTCCTCCTCTTGACATTTCTGCCCCAGGACATTCCCTCTTGGTGTCTCAGATGTGCTCCCCACACCAGTTCCTGCTGCAAACTGACCATGGAGTCTCCTGCTCCTTGGGACAGTTCCCAGCACTCGGCTGCTCCCACCGGCACCTCCGGGGGTTTGTGCTGGGGGCTCGGGGAGAGGCAGCTGCTGATGCAGGAACTAAGTATCAGGCTCTTGGTTTAATTGGATTCTCCTTCAAATTATTAGTGCTTGTACAAGTTTTCAGGCCACAGTGTTTCCCAGAGCCACACAGCATTCCCAGGTTGTTGCAGGTGGCTTGGATCTCCATCCCCGGCCAGGACACCCAGTCCCATGGCGAGGGCACCCAAATTTCTATTATTTACTTCTAAATCAGGAATTCCATTGCAATTTAATGCATCTGCTGTGGGTCCTCTGAACTGCAGGGACAGAGCAGGGCCCTGAGTGCCCAACCCTTCGCATCCTCCAATCCCACATGGGCACCTTTGGACACGAGCGTGGCTGGTTCTGGAAATGCCAGGTATTTACCCCGTTCAGAGGGAGCTGTAAGTGGGACACGCAATGTTTCTGTACTAATATGGTAGGACAGTCTTATTGTATTAGCAATTTCCCATCAGATCATGTCATATTAGTATTGTATTGTATTAGTATTTGTTTTCACTAATGTGATGTGAAAGTTGCTAATATGATAAGACTCCTGCATTGTATAGTGAAAACAAATATTAATATGATAGGATGGAAAATAGCTAATAAGAAACTAAGTTGCTAATCTGACGTGATGGATCTCCTAAAGGAATTGGTTGTAGCTTCCCTGTACTTTTCCAGGATCACCTTCAACCCCGCTCAGGGTGGGGGACGGGAAGGCAGCGCCACTGCTGTGTGTCACTGATGGGTTTTGAAGGGATGAATCCACCTGGAAAGCAAGAACATCTCCTTTGGGCTTAAATCCAGGCTTTCTTTAGGCAAAGGGAAAAAATAATCATGTGTTTATGGGAACGCCCTTGTGTCCTGGGAACTCAAGGGTCCTGGGGCAAGCTGATCCCTGGGAAATGCAGGAAATATGAATTTAGGGAGCACAGAGCCTCTGACAACCCGGGAGGCTGCCCTGACCTGCAGTTACACCACGGTCTAACTATGACAAGACATAACCACCACTTTCTTAATTTTATTTTATTTTTTTCCCCCAGTCACCGAAGCAAAATATCAATTTCTGACACAGAGATCCCAGCGTAGGTGAACCGGAGCTAAATAAAAATAAACATTAAACAATTATTGGAATTTAGCTTTATTTAAAAAATCAGCAGGGTTGAGGGAACGAGCCACCTATTAGCGGGGGAAAAAAAGCTATTGGGCTTTTTAACAACATGCTGTTTCTTGGCGGAGGCTGGGATTTGGGCTGTGCACAATCATGTTATTGATTAAAGATGATGTAGCAGCAGCACAATTATATCACAGTTTGTGCTCGCCGCGGTGGTACCGTTGGCCTCTCATTTGTCTGTCGGAGATTGGTTTGTTTGCCTCGCCCTTCCCGGGTCTTGCTCCTCACTCCGATGGGTCCCCCGGCGCCGGCGGAGGAGGCTCAGGGCTCTCGGGGACTTGGCATCGTCCCAGTGGTGAAAATGGTTTTAATTGTTTCTCACCCCCCCGTTAATTTTAGGGTAATTTTACGGTAACACTGGTTCCTGTGTTGTCGACCACGGTGACGCAAAAATGCTGGGATTTTGCAGGAACTGAACAGCCCAGGATGGATCAAGAACAGCGGCTTGGTCTAGTGGGAGGTGTCCCTGCCCATGGCAGTGGGGTTGGAACAAGGTGATCTTTAAGGTCCCTTCCAGCCCAAACCATTCCATGATTCTATGGCCCGTGGTGCCTCTCACCCTGCACTGCAGGCTCTGGTGTTTCCCTGAAATCAGGCCAGATCCAGCCCAGCTGATGCTCAGAATGCCACAGCAGTCAGAACCACAGGGAAAGGCAGTTTTAAAGCATTTCCAGAAAATTCTGTGCCAGAATTAAGAAGCCAACAGGAGAGGCTGGGCTGGGTGTGCGCAGAGCGAGCGCGTGGCTGGCGGGGAACGTGCGCCTTCCAATCGGTCTATAACGCAATCAATTCTGTATATCCCCAGTGAAACAGCAACATTTATTTAACGTCTTTTATAGAGCAGCTGAGTTTTATCACAAATCACATTCCATTTCTATTCTTCGGGGACCCCTTGAAGGCTAAAACGCACTTACTTTCCTCCCAAGGAAGTTTACCAATTCTTCAATAAAGCCCCATTTGCGTCCGTATGTAAAATTGACACATTTATTGAATATTAAACATTTGCCTGTTGCCTATGCACTTCTTTCGACTTTATCTGCTGCCCTTAAAAGTCGTTAAGGGAAGGATATATCAAAGTCATAATAAAGGCATATTTATGGATGGGAAGGGGGTGCTGGAATCTGCTGGAGGGGTTGGTGTATCCTGTTCAGTGGCTCCATCCTTGGAGCAGCCTTTTTTTCCTCCGCTGTCTCTTGGCAATGACCACTTGCCCGTGTATTTTCTCTGATTCTCCTGAAGGAATTGCCATGCTCAAAAGTTGTTTGGTGTTAGGTGCTTGTTGGGGTCGTGCCAGGTTGCAGGAATACACTTTTTCAACCCAGAGTCAGTCCAGCTAATTAGCAGGAGGTCCAATAAAACAAGTTTTCTTTTATCACTGTTACTAAGTGCTGTTGTAAATCAATTAAAATGTATTCTAGTAATTCTATTTTTCCTTGGCGACTCTGTTTAAAGAAATACTGAGCCATTAACAGTATTTTCCATATATTTGTCTGTGTGTTTGTGGGAGAATATTGAGTTATTTCTGTTGAGTTTGGTGCTCAGTGATGAGCTCAGGATCTTGTCCTGCCCCATACTCTTCCCACAAGCCATAGCAGTCTCTGCATCCATTTAGTTAGAGAAAGATGCAGGTTTTTTGAAGGTAGTAAGGAGGGAATTTTCTTTTCCTTGAAGCACGGATATTCATTCCAATGGTTTTCCTAATTATTAATTGCTGAAGACGCAGCTGCCTCCTTTGAGCACCTTCCTGGAGTTGTTTTTTGGGGAGTGTTAACTCAGGAGGGTGTGGGAGCAGGAGTGTGGTGGTCCTGACCAAATGGACCTTTAAGTCCATTCCCTAAAAACATCACAGCCTCCGTGCAATGGGAAAAACCTGGGTGGCTGGAGGAGAAAATTTGCCTGGAGCAAAAAACCTGGGGATTCACCCCTTTCTCTGAGCCATCCATTTTTTCTCTCTCTCTCATTCCCTGGCTTTTCTTTAATTCACATTATTTTAAATTCCATGTAGGAATCTGGGCTGGCTTGCCCTGCTCTAGGGATAATTTCTGCCAGGCCAGTGGCTAATTGAGGACGCCTCGTTAGAGCGGGAGGTGGCTGCCGGGTGGTTTCAGTGGCTCCGGAACATCAGCAGAGCACAAACAGCCACTTGCTGGTGGCCACCTTGGCAGCTCAAACACCCTCAAAAACCCCATCAGCCTGGAGAGGTGGAAGTGCTCCTAAATCCCACCTGGAGACAAATCCCTGCCGTGGGGGTTTAACTCGTCAGCTCCAGATTTTGGCAGCTTTTAGGAGCGTTGTCCCCAGCCCGTCCTTATTGTTGTCTATCAGCTGTGCTTATCAAGAATGAACTCAATAAATTAATACTTTGCTGAGCACCGGGATGGGACCAAACTGTCAGGTTTTTGGGGGTTTTTTTTGGAGGGGACTAAATTTACCAGCAGGAATAAAGAGCATTAAATTGGAGATTTAGGGGTTGCTCAGTTGTTTAGAAGGATTTCATTTTGTCCCTCCTTTGCAGCAAGGTGACTCTCACAATGCAGTTGGCTGCAGGATGGGGCCTGGCTCTCGCTCGGCCGTGGTTACAGCTCCATCCTTGGATGCTGAATTATAACACTGGGTTATAAAATTCAGTTCTTAGGGCTGAGACCCCCCAAATGGAAGAGCAAATGGGTGCACAGCAAATCTTCAGAGGAGCCAGCCCATCCTTGCAGCGAAGGCAGATTTTTGGGGCACTTGTCCATACTAATTTATAAAAGAAATAAATAATGAATGTCACCTGAATGGAGCTCCAGCAAACACAGCTCATCTGGAGTGTATCATAAAAATAATATACAGCTGCCCCTCGGCAGCTCCCGGCTCGCTGCTGGGAGGGAGGAGAAGCCCCTTTGCCAGGATCCCTCTGCTGGCACGACCCTCACCCCGCTCAGAAATCCCCAAAAGCAGCTCCCGGCACAAATAACCTTCCCAGTGCACCGAGAGGCTCTTCTTTATGGGTGAGGGAAAGTGCTTAAAATGCTTAGAGGGAATAAACAGCTTTTAATGAAGTTACATTGCCACATAATGGGTATCATAAAATTGCCTTCATAGTACAGGGTCCCAGGATGGCTTTTATTATCGACTGAGCAGGAATCCTGTCTGTAAAGCTCCGGCAGCTGCAGAGAGGAGAATGCAAAGTCTTCTTAAATTACCTGATTGAAATAACCGGCAAATATTCTGCTTTGCTGCTTTGTTGAAGGCAAAGCTGCCTTTGGGGTGGTCTGTCAGACCTGGTTTGCAGCTTCTGAAGAACACAGGAGTTTCATTGCAGCAAAACAGATGTTCATCTTGTTTCTCTATCGGCTGTTTGATGAGAGATTTATTGCTCTTCTGCTGGGCTGGAGCTCCTCTGCTGCGGAGTCTATTAGGCAGCCCGGGAGCTGGCGGGGAGCCAGGGAAGCCGCGTTTTGATGAAACCCATGAAAAAGCCTGGGCTTGGAAGGCGCCAGTAATAATGCATCGGCTAGACTCGGATCGGGCGATTGATTGCCGTGATTTGATTTATTGATCAATACCCTCAAATTTGGCGTCTGAGAAGCTGAACTAATCTTTAACTGCTGTGAACATCTCTGCCTGGTGGAGAATTAGAGCTGATAAGGAATGTATGAAAGGAATCTGAGCTTATCTTAATCACACAGTGCCCCGGCGCTGCCTGCGCCGAGCGGGAGGGGATGTGTGCAGAACACAATCACCAGGCAGAACAGAGCAGATCTATAAATTGATGGAATTCAAAGCCTCCAGCATCGATTACCATTATAACAAACAGTGGTGCGCTGAATGTCTGATTATTTTTAGACAAAGATTCTGTGCTCTCAGCAGCAATTTTGCTGATGCTGTCACTGTGTCAGATGTCTGTTGTTGATTGCAATTAGATGCGATACCAAAAAAAAAAGAAAAATTTAAAACTATCTCTGCCTATAGTTTTATTTCCACTTATTAAATCTCCTCCTTTGTTTGCCTCCTCCTAATGTCTGCAGCTGGATGAAATATTGCATTACCAGAAGAGATCTCGTATATTCAGTTGGGTATAATCACTTTACAGATCATTGGATTATATCTGATATGGTTCAGATAATCCTGGGGAAATGTGGGACATTTACTCTGCCTTGGTTAAATAAATGCGCCCTGGTTTAGGGTTTTCAGTGTGAATCTGCATAACATTTGGGTTTGTGAAGCAGGGTCTGCAGCCCTCCCAATGATCCAATTCTATTAAAGCACTAATCAATTCCCTGTGACGTCAGTCTGCTTTCCTGCTGGTCCAACGTGGATTTATCCTGTCCTCTTTAAATGGCTTTTGGAGCTGCCACAGCACAGGCTTTAATGGTTCGAGGAATGGCCACTACCAGCAGCAGTGATGGGGAGCAGGGCACACAGGTGCCACAGTTTGGTGTTCCAGGATTCCTTGTGCTGGGATCCCAGGAGCATCCACTGCTTTGATGCTTTCCAGTTTCTCCCCAGTGCCGGTGCGTGGCTGAGCGGCCACATTTGGGACTGATCAGTGTTGTGGGAACGGCTCTACAGGGAAATGTGGCTGGGAAAGGGCAGTTTCCAAATGGCTCTTCCTGATGGAGTAAGATTTTTGGGAACCCTTGTGAACCCCAAATGGGTGCTGTGGGTGCACACAGGCACCAGGATTGGGAGTTCCCTGGGGAGCCCCGTTGGACCAGGCTGGGTTTGTCCCGCTGGCCGCTGGGCTCTCTCTCTGCATCCCACACTTGACGCTGGTGCGAGATATCTTGGGAATCTCACGTTTTAACTTCAACCCCAGGCGGTGGCCGTGGGCTTTGGCAGAGCAGTGTGCCGTGGCAGAGCAGTGGCCGTGGCCCTGACCTGGTGGCCGGGGGAGCAGGAGGTCTCCTCTTGAACGTGACCTCATCTTGCGCAGCCACGCGCGGCTCCGGGGCTTGATGGAGAAAGGCAGCGCGGCGGCGGAGGAGTTATGTGCTGCTGGCAGCTGGTGTTTTCTTTCTTTGGGAAATCTAATATATTGATTAGCTTTCTTCAGAACAGCATCAATAAAGCGTATAATGGCATGGCTGGTGCCTGCGGCGTCTCCTCCCCTGGTCTGAGCCCCCCTGGAGCCGGGAAGGGCCTTGGCTGCTCCGTGCCAGGCTCCGCGTCCTGTCGGCTGCTCCTCCCTTTCCTGGCAGCCACGGGCCCTGCTCTGCCCGGAGAACGTGCTTGGCTGGACACCCTGATCCTCTGCAGGGAGCTTATCCTGAACAGCCTTCCTCCACCTCCACCTCCTCCTCCCATCCTGTGTCTCCATGTTACCACTGCCTCCAGCAGCTTTGGCTCAATCAATTCCAGCACGGAGGCACTTGGCCAAACCCTGGCAAATACCTCCAGGGCCAGGATGCACCATGGGGGACAGTTGCGATGTGCCTGTCCTGGACATCCCCAGGCAGTGAATGTCACCAGTGGAGCCACCATCACCCAAGGGGGTGTGTGACTGGTGCTTTTGGGGAATATTGGGTGTCAGGGGAGCTCGTGGCATCCCAGTCTCTTCCAGGAGCACATGGATGCTCTGCCTGTGCCATCGTGGTCTCCCTCCCGGCTCTATCCTGGCCCATGGCACATGGATGGCAGCTCCAGCCCTGTGGTCACGGCTGGGGAAGATGGAAGGACCCATTAAAGTGCCTGAGAGAGTTTAGAGGGTGGTTTATTGTTGTTTTTGCGGTTGTTTTTCTTTAAGCTGATTGATTGCAATAATGAATGGGGCCCAGAGATCAGCCAGAGCGGCGGCTCGAGGACACCGCTGGATTTAAAGTCCTGGTTGGCTTCAAACCCTCTCCACTATTTCAGCTTTCATCGGTAAAATACACAGAAAGCCAGCGGGATCTTATTTAGGGCTCTCCCAAGCCCAGATCTGCCCTGGGATGCTGGTGCCGGTAGGAGCTGGTGCCTTGTGCTTGCCAAGAGCTGTTTTATGAACTGTTGGCTCGTTTATTGTTCCATGGTTCGCTGGAGAGCGAATCCGTCAGGAGCTGTGGCTGTTCCACCACGCGGTTCCTCGGCATCGTGTGCCGGGTAAAGGCAGCACCTTCATCCAGGATTGATCCCACTCAGGGATGCTTTTATTTTATTTTCAAGTCTGATCCACTGAGGAAGGGATGGAGGAGCATCCTGTGGTCCCCCACTGCCCCGGGGTGTCCAGGCTGCATCCCACCAGCCTGGAAAGGTTTTCTCTGCTTCCCAAGCATCTTGCAATGAGCTCATTTCAAAGAGAGATTTTCAGGGCAAATTGACAGCTGATGACTATGGGAAGATGTTTTCCAAAGGAGAAACAATTTACGATAATTAGAAATTTATAAAATGTCTTTAAACATGGTGGTAATGGGGATAAGAAAACACTTGCTGCAGTGTAATCAGTTATTAGCAGCTGATCATTTATCTCGATGGATAGTTGCTGCTGGTACAGGAGACACGTGATAAAAGGACTCTTGATTAACTAATTTGAATATCTTTTGAGAACAAATTCTGAGTTCTCTTTTTTCTCCATTGTAACGGATCCGTACATCTGCGAGATAAACACGGAATGAATATGGAAATGAATATTATTGTGGGAGTGTAGCCCTCGAACGCTGCTGCCGCCGTCCCAGCCCTGGCCTTGGGAAGCTGCCTGGGATGGATCTAATAGGGAAGGAGCCTTAAAGATGCTGGCTGGGAAGAGCTGAGGCCGTGGGGTGCAGCAGAAGTCTGGAGGGGGATTTGCCAGGATGTGGGGTCTGGAGGGACAGGACCAGGCTGGGCCCTTCCATGAGCCCCTCTTTGGCCTCTGGAAGGAGCAGGATGGCAAAACTCTGGAGCTGCCTGTGAGCACCAGCGAAACACCAGAGCATGTGATAGCATCCCTTGATGGATGGGTTTTTTAAACACACGGCCTGTTCCTGCCTCCCCGGGAAGGGGAATGTGTTGCAGAGCTCAAATCTCTGCCCTCTGCGAGATCCCATTACGGCTCCTCTGATAACGCTCTGTAAACCCCGATTCCATTTCAGATGCTGAAACCTCGCTCTCGGCATCTGTGCCCTGGACCATTGGTGGCCCTGGGATGGGCCCTGGGGTGACCAGTGGCACCAGTGGGGACCAATCCTTGCTGCCTCTGCTGCTGTGCTGTTTGCTGTGTGCCCACGGGTGCCAGGGGTTAAAGATGTGGCCAGAGCAAGCTTCTATTGCTCTTTTCTGGCACAGCAGGCAAAGGGAGGAGGTGGCTGCTGCTGGGGGTGAAGTGGCATCTGCTCCCAGCCCCTCTTGGTTTCCCTGGCAGCTCCCAGCCCTCCATGCCAGCCGTCCCTGACCTCGCCGCGTTCCGGAGCAGCTCCTGCTGCCTGCGAGTTATTCATCGTCCTCAGCCACTAATGGACTCCATTCAACTGCTTCTCCCTCGTCCCCCCCCACCCCAGTGTGATTCATGTAGTGGCTGGAAGCAGATTCCTTTTGGCAGCGAGAGTCCCAGATATTTTATATTTAAGCATCATTTTCTTCCCGGGATTGCAATTTTTCCCTTCTCTCATCTCCCCCTTTCTCCTTTCAGCTCCATCCATGCTCAGATGGGGTCGTGGCTCCAGCTCCATCACCCACCATCCCCTCCCCACGTGCTGCTGAGGGCTGGGGGTGCTGAACACATCCCCTTTCCATCCTGGGAGTGGGAAGGGGATGCTCAGAGATGTTGGCACTGCTCCTTCTGAGCTGTATTTACTGCGGCGAGGAGCAAAGTCCACGTAGCTGTGGATGCAGTTTACAGGTAATTAAACTCAGCTTGGTGAGGATTTAAACATTAATATTGATGCTAAAGTTTTTAATAAAATATAGGGAAAGAGAGTAAGAGGTATCGATTCCTATAGGCCTTTTATTTTTTCTTTCCTCCGGCTTCATTGTCACAGGGAAGGGTTGGTGTGTTGGTGAGCATGAAATTAGGGTGTCCTGTGCTGGCACAGGGTCTGCAGATGGGGACAGATATGATCCCAGAGGGACAATCTGGGAAAGACTTAGGAGAATGCCTTTGGCATTGATCCATATGGTGAGGCTGTTCCTAACCCAGCCCTCCTGGACATCCTCTGTGGTAGGCACAGGCTTGCGGACAGCGTCCGTTTCTTGGGAATGGTGCTGAGCCCCCAAGGTTTCCGTGTCTGCTCCTGCATCCCGCGTGTTGCTCTCCGTCGTGGCTGGCTCAGGACACAGCCCCTTTGACCAGGCCACTGTCCGTGTGTCTGGGCTCATTCCAGCATCATTCCCATTCCCAGTGCAGCCTTGGGGGTCCCTGAGATCCCCCGGTCCTGTGGTGCCACCGTGGTCATCTGACCCCTCCGCAGCCGCTCCTGTGCCGCACCAGAGGCCGTTAAAAAGATGCTGACGGCCGTTTTTCACTCCCTGCTTCTCTGTATACACACAGGACCCGGCTTTATCTGCTTTCTCGCCAATATTTTTTTATATAACAGTGAAATATTTATATTGTCCAATAAAAGGCAGTAACTTGCAATCTCGCGCAAATTCACCGGAGACCGGGAGCTTCGTTGTCTGAATTTTCCACCCGGCAGTGACCCCTGGTAATTGGCTCCATACATCTTTGGCATCAGGGATTTACATACAGGGCAGGGGGTGATGGATGGCCGGGGTCAGCCCCTTGCCCTGTGCCGTGGCTGGCAGGGGGGCTCCTGGCTCCCTGTGCCAGCTCTCCTGTCCCGCATCCCCTCCTGGCACAGCCGGGTGGGTTTTGGTGATGCCAGGAAGGAAAGAGCCAAACCCCTCACAATTCAGGCAGCCACAGCTTAAATCCCCACGGTGCTGGGGTGCAAGGCTGGTTTCGTGGGAGTTTTGAGTTTTTGGTGGGACATGAAGATGGAGCAAACTGCAGGTCCTGCAGGGCAGGACAGCTGCTGGTCCTGGTGGAGGTGACTCTTTTTGTCACAACCCAGATTTGCCTGGAAAGGGCCCATTTTGGGAGAGGAGTGGGTGAGTTGGGGATGGGATTGAACGGCCAGGGGCCAGAGCTCGGGGCACAGCTGAGCCCCAGGCAGACACCTCCTGACCTCCACCAGCAGCACCTCGGCCCCCAATTTATCAAAAAGCAATTAATGGCCACCCCCCCGCCCAGGTTTTACGGTGTCTGTCTCTTCCCGCTGACTGCAGGGCACTAATTAGAGTCTGTCTAATGAGATTTCCATAGTGGGAATACGTCCTCTCACCATATTTCCCCACCAGACAAAGCTTTTGCCACAGTTTATGGAGCCAGCCTAAATTTTTTCTGGCTGTTTTCACCGTGGTACAAGCCAGGTAAGGACCAGGACATCCCCCGGGCTGCGGGATTTACCAGGCAGCACCCAAGAGCTCTCTTCCCACCGCATCCACCCCATCATTTTTATTCGATTTTATTTTTTCCCTGCATTCCACCAAAATTAAAAAGCCATCTATATCTTAAAAACCCTTATTTATGAACACTTAAGCGTAAGTAAGTCATCGTTGGACGGCTTCCCTCCCCGCTGATGGATGGAATCTGGCACCGGGGTGGACCGGGAGGGAAATCTGGCAATACAATATGCTGTGCTTGACTATTTTGACACTCGGAGTGCGATGTTTTTTTTACAGTTACTGATGAGCTTATGGCACTGCTCCTTTTGGAGAAGCGAGGAGGAGGCTGGGGCTGAGAATATTGATTAGCGAGCTCCTGATTATCTCAACAGCCCTCTCGGCTTGCCTTTTCTTTTGCGGGGAATACAGAATTCCTTCAATTGTTCATATGAACCCCCTTGTCGATGCTGCCCGAGCGACACCGAGCAAAACTGGTCTGGGGGAATCGTATTCCTCAAATTCAAACCCCAACCCTCCTCAACACCCTTTATTTTATTTTTTTCCCCTTCTTTTTCTTTCTGTTTTTGTCCACCTTTTGTTTTTGTTTTGTTCCAGAAGGAGCTTCGTGCTGTTGCTTCATCGCTTGCAGGGTGGCGGGGGGAAAGCGCAGAGTCTCATAAACATTTAATTGAACTCAGTTGGGAATTTAGGAAAAACATACCTGAGGTCCAGGAGATTTGCTGTTAGGGAATTAACTCGGCGGGACAGCAAATTTCCCTCCCCAGTAACGAGATTTTTGGGGAGCTGTAGATGTGAGTGATTAACAAAGGGAAGCTAATTAGCCACAAGGGCAGATTTTAGCCCCTAACCTTGAGGTTTGGGGATTTCTGGCTCTCCCCACCTCCAGTAGCTCTGTTGGGTGGGCAGAGCTGGGGGAAAGGGGCTTCAGAGGGGGTGCAGGATGCACCTGGATGCATCCCAGCAGTGCGGGAGTGAATTTTGGGTTTCGAGGCGTTTATAAAAAGCAAATGTCGAGCGTTCGGCGCGGAGCTGCTGGCACCCAGCTCGCAGCCCAGATGGGGGGAGATGGGTTGTTTGTTAGAAAAAAATGAATTAAAAAAAGACGAGAAAGGGGAGGGGAAAAAAAAAAGAGCAACTCTAAAATAGCTTTTCTTGGAGGCTGTGTGGGGAGGGGTGTTTCTGCCAGCCTGGCTGGGTGGGAGGGAAAACTGGCAGCGTTGTAGGGAGGGCTCAGAGGAGAGCTGGGCAGCAGGGGCAGGACCTGCCCTGGCCACCCACAGTCCTGGGGGTGATCCCAGGCCTTTCCCACCCGCTTGGCTCTTGGGGATTGAAATGGGGAGGGACAGAGTGGACAGAGCTTCCAGGCAGGCCAAGGAGCCACAAGTCCCGGGAGGTGCCATGGTGTGGCCAAGATGTGTTTGGGAGGTGCCGTGGTGTGGCCAGAGGGGCCAGGATGTGTCTGGGAGGTGCCGTGGTGTGGCCAGGGGATGCCACAGAACGAGCAGGAAGCACAGTGACACAGCCAGGAGGTCCCACGGCCAGGAAATGCCTCGATGTAACTGGGAAGTGCCGTGGGGTGGCTGGGAGGGGCCGTAGCACTTCCAGGAGAGGCTGTGGCCCATCCAGGAGAGGCTGTGGCCTGTCCAGGAGGGGCTGTGGCACGTCCAGGAGGGGCTGTGGCACGTCCAGGAGGGGCTGCGGCACATCCAGGATCCCTTGGATGAGGTTGCAGTGGGGGATCTGAGGAGGGGCCGAGCCCCTGGGATGGCACAACGTGGGAAGGCAGCACTTCTCCATCCTCCATCCTGCCCCAGGAGCTCCACATCCCCGTGTGAGCCTTGTTTGGTCTCGTGGCACTTCAGGACACCTGAATTCTCCCTGGCAATTTAATGCTCTCTTCAGGGGCTGCTTCCCCTGCTCCTCTAATGTGCTTGGATGGAAACCCCTGGAGAGCTGCTGGTGTTCCGAGCTCGCCGTCAGCGACACGTTGGGATCTGTCATCTGCTGAGCATTACCTGGTTTTAAATCTGTCTCTTCGGAGCCACGGAACTGCATAGGAAAATATTAGAGTAAACAATGAGTGGATTTACACAAATGTGACCGATTTCCATATTTTTCATCACTTCATTTTATTACCGGGTTTACGGATATGCTCATTTATTTATAGGGCAATCCAGTATTGATTCATCCCGATGCGCTGTGCATAAACACATAAAAGAGAGTGATAACAATAGGAATACATTTTCAGTCTTTTAAATACTGCATTTTTCTCCAATAGTCTTCATTAGATCCGCTCCAGGAATATGAGCAATGTCCTTCGGGAAGCCCAGCCGGCCCCTCTGCCCAAGTGGCTCCAGATTTATGGGGATGTCAGGGAGAGCAGGATGCTATTCCCAGCCCATTCCCCAGCTCTGCCACCTTCCTCCTGCCAGGGAATGTTTCCACAGGAGGTTTTGGGGGATTTTATCCCAAAAGGTGGATTCTGCCCCCCGAGGTTGGATTTCTGGGCTGCTTTGGTGCCAGGTGGTGCAGGGTGGACACCAGTGAGGTGCTGCTGCTCCTGGAGCCAGGCTTTAGGGGGCTCAGGACTCTGTTCTTCTCCTTTTCCCCCTCTTTTCCCTTCCCTTTTTTCCTTCCTTTTCTCCTTTCCTTTTTTTTTTTTTCTTCTCTTTTTCCCTTCCCTTTAATCCTTCTATATTTTCCTTCTCTTTTCAAATATTTGTCCTTTTTCCTCCTTTTCATCTTATCTTCTCTCTTTTCTCTCTTTCTGCTTTTTCCTCTTTTCTCTCTCTTCTCTCTTTTTCTTTTTTCCCTTCTTTGTCCCTTGTTTCCTCTCTTTTTCCTTTTCCCCCTTTTCCTCTTTTTTCCCCTTTTTCCTCCTCATTTTCCCTCTTTTTTGAATTTTTGGAAACCTCCACCACTCCTATCCCATATATATCCCCCTCAAATCCCACTTTTCCTCTCTCCCCATGAATATTAACCAGGGAGAGCCGAGTGCTCCATCACCTGCATCACGGGAAGGAGCCCATAAAAGCGGGGTGATGGATGGCAAACATTCCCCCTCTGTTCCTTCCTCTAAATGGGAAGGAAAAAAGGGAAAAAAGATCATTTTAAAATATTAACCTGGAGGGGTGTGGGTGGGCTTGTTGGGCCCTCTCTCTCCCTCCTGTTCCTGAATACATCTCCTAAATATTTGGGCTCTTGTATAATTTTTTTCCTCGAGGAAGGAGTAGCAGGACCAGGAGAAGAAATTGTAACCACGGAGGATAAACTCAGCTCTTATCTTTTCCCCCCTCTTCAACTAAGGGGCAGCTCCTTTCTCTCCCCAAAAGCAGTTTAATGGCAACAGCTTGAGAGGGACAAAGTTTGAATATCCTTGTGCCGGAGAAAAGAGCAGAGCGAAAGCCCTGCTAATTACAAAAGTTGCTTTATGAAAGATAATTCAAAGCAATAATTTAGCAAACATAATCAAGTAGCGCAGATGGGGATTTTGATGAATAGTTTGCAACATGCAATTAGCAGCTCTTGCAGTTACATATCATTAACCCTCAGAGCACAAAAATTATTTTCTCATTATTAGATGAAAAGGTAAAATTAAGCTGACTAGACAGTAAAGGAACAAACTACAATTAATTACCTTCATTTATTACAGTCATTATTTTAAACTTTTTTTTTTTTACTCTGATAGATAGATGAAAACATCTAAATTAAAAGTTTTGTTCTGCTAAATGGGAGGTGAAACTTTGCCATGCTCGGGGTGCGGGGCCAGCCTGGCTCCATCCCAGCTCCATCCCAAATCTGGGATCAGTGGGAACCCCCTCATCACCCCACACCATCCCTGCCTGTATCCCCCACAAACCTGGACCACTGCTGTCAGCCACACGGGGAATTTTACCTATTTTTGCAGGAAAATATTTTTCCAGGGACGTAATTTTCCAGGAAAATATTTTTTGTGGAAAATAATTATGGGGGGCTTGCAAGAAATCCGGCCTTGCTGGGAATTAACCTGCCCAGGTGGCACCTTCTCGTGGTGATGGTCAGAAATCAGCCTGTTCCTCACTGGGCTGGATGCTGAATACTTTGATTTCGGGATTTGTGTTGGTGGCAGATGGTTCGGAGCTGCCAACTGTCAGCAAATGCACTAAAAAATAAATTCGGGGAAAAAAGAATGAAGAGGGGGAAAAAAATGAAGGCAAGAACCAGCTTTAACAGCCAGTGAAAAAAACATGGATTAAATTATGGTGGGGAGGGTGGATCAGCTTGAAATATTTTCCCTGTCGCCGACGTGGGGGCTCAGCCCAAGAAATCAGAGGAAGGGAAGAGCTTGGGCACCTTCTCCCGGAGCCAGCAGGGTCAGGATGATGTGGGGAAAAAAAGGGGGAAAAATAACCTAATGAACTGAACATTCCCTGTGTCTGCTCTCAAGAACTTTGCCAAAACACCGTTGAACTTGTCAGGCAATATTACAACAAAATTAAGAACCAGCAGCAATTTTCTCTTGTTCGGGATCCCGCACTTTATAAAGTAAATTATTAATGCATTTTTTTTCTCCGTTAAGCAGTTATTTGCAGCAGTCTTGGTGTATTTCTCATTAGAAATAACATCATCTAAAGAACTTATATCGATTCTTTACTCCCCCCCCCCCCCTCTTTTTCTTTTTTTTGTTAGCTAATTCAG
>VZTJ01000622.1:66187-103786 GCA_013397795.1 Orthonyx spaldingii | reverse complement strand
CTTTTTTCTTTTTTTTAATCTCCGAATCATGGACGTGAACAACATATTCCTGTGATGTTCCCTTTAACTAGAATTCTCAGGCTTTATTTTTATGTTATTGATCTTTTTGACATGAATTGCGTTTTGGCCTTGTGAAAATCTTGGGAGCTGCTCCTGCCTTTGGAGGAATGGAGGGGGCTGTGGACTCAGGGGGTGTGTGATGGGTCTGGGTGGGTGTGCAGTGGATTTGTGGGGGTGTGTGACGGCTCTGCGTGTGTTTGGTGGGTCTGTGGATGTGTGTGAGGGGTCTGTGCGTGTCTGTGATGGATCTGTGGGGGTGTGCGATGGATCTGTGCACACGTGCGATGGATTTAAGGCGTTGGTTGGACACGGAGGCACCAAAGGACCCCCACACGTGGCTGGTTCCTCGTGGTTGTCCAGCCCCACACCCGGAGCTCTCCCAGGACAGTGGCTCCTTCCCAATCTCCCCCCTCCTCTCCACCCTCTCTCTCTCTCCCCAACTTCTTTACACATCAGCAAAAAAAAAAAGCACCCAAGGAAAACAGCGAAGGCTTGAATTAATTTTTTCATCATTTTTTCTTCAACATTTGGGGTCTCTGTTGCCGCTTTCTCCCCCCGGCAGCTGTTCCTCGGCGCTGAAAAAGAGCTCATTTGTGGTTTACTGCCACCAGTATTTAGATGGAAATAACCCACTACTTATCCTGCACTTGATCTCGTGGATGTAAGAATAAACTCTCCGCCGGTGCGACGCGAATCCCGCGCCTCTGGAGCGGGGATGCTCAGACGCTCCGAGCTCGCCGCCGCGCCGGGAGGAGCGCCGGCTGCGCCGGGGGAGTTTTACCGTTTTGTCACTCAATTATAATAATATTTCTGCTTCCAAATGTTTAAAAAGTTGGCTTCGGAAGGTATAATCATGGCACAGAGGCCAGCCTGACAATAGTAATTAATTAGGCTATTACGCATTCTGCAGTGATAATTGCTTTGCTGGAAAGTCACCAGCCATGAAAAGGACCCGGCGCGTAAATGTAATTTATCAGACGGCGGCGATCCCGCGCCGCTGCCGAGCCTCACCTTGAGCCCGCGGATGCTGCAGACGGAGATGGAGGGGGGAAAAACGGGAATTAGGAGTAGCTGGATGTGTAATGCCGAGGCAGGGCTCGCTGCGGGCACGGGGGGTTCTGCAGGTGGAAGGAGAGCGGGGAGCGGTGGGTTTGTGTCATTGATGGACACATGGATCCTGGTGATGGGGAGAACGGGAATGGTGCCATCCTGATCCCACTGAACCAGGGCTGCTTCCAGGGACACTCAGCTCCCCCCATTTTTAGCCATTTTGTCCTCTTTTTGGCATGTTTTTGGATGTTGCCTTCTTGGATGCGGATGCAGGGTTTGGTTCTGCCTCCAGAAAGGGAGAATTTAGGTGTTTTAATTATAAAACTTGGATTTTAGGGCTGATGTGGGCTTTCCCCAGGTGTTTATTCAGCTCTGTGTGAGGAATTACAGCAGTTTCAGTGTTGGGTGAGCCATCCCTGTGCGGAACTCGGAGCTGCTCCTGCAGGAATCTCCCCTGGCATTTGAATAAATTATCCCCCATCCGGAAAAGATGACCGAAAATGTTAAATATCTCTCTTCCACTGACATTTCCTAGAACTTTAGTGGGACTCTGGAAGAGCTGAGTGGGTGCCCTGCTCACCACCCTGCCGGTTTCCCACACTGGTGATGCCCTGGCACCGATATGGGCCGGAATGTGCTGGAGCCCAGGGGATGGGGCAGGAGCTGGGCTGCTGAAATGGCCCCAGATTCCTTGTCTGGTGGAATGGCCTGGCCAGCAAATGGAAGATCCTGCAGCTCCAGTGGAGTTATTGGATGGGAAGGTGTTCCACTGGGTCTGTGGGTGCTCCCTGGGAATTTGGGCTGAGGGGAGGAGTTCACCCCTCTCATGAACCCGGAGGGAACCTGGATGTATCCCTGGTGAGCCCACGATGGGAGAGACAAGGTCCAGGGAACCGTGGCATGGAGATGCTGCAGGCTCCTTCCCACCCCAGAGCCACGATGTTCCCAAGGGGGGATGCTCAGATCTCACAGGGATTGCTGAGGAGAGGGAAAGGCTTCAAAGGTTCCCCTTGAAAAACGTTTTGTCTCTGTGATGTGACTTCAGGGATAAAATGCAGTGCAAACAGCTCGATCTGGAGTCTGGGCCAGCTCCTTGCCCCTGGCATGGGTTAGGGAGGCACAGGGGGAGGCACGGGTGATGGAGAGGGAATGGAGAACATTTGGGCTGGATCTCTGCTCTGCACCCTTTTCTTGGTGCCAGCTCAGGGGAGATGAAGCTCGTCAGAGCAGCTGGGGCAGTTCCAGGCATCCTCATCACCCCGTGCCTTCTCCTGCTCCCCTCCTGTGCAGTCCAGAGGGTTTGGGAGCGGGGAGGTGACACTGCCACGAGCAGCCCAGCGCCGCTGTGTCCCCACATCCTCACAGATCCCCCATCAGGCCTCACCCCACCGGCAGATTCAGCAGGCACGGCGCTGTCCTGCTCCAGCACACCGGCAGTGCCGGCTCCTGGCTGCCTCCTCCCTCCCTTCCCCTCTTTACTATTATTATTTCAAAGCACCCTGAAGCCAAGCGTTTTTGCAGAACACTGAAGAAAAGCCCCCAAATTCCTCCTCCGCTGGAACGGCGGTGCTGAGAAAGTAGGTTTGTGTACGAGCAGCTATAAAAAGCTCGGCTTATACAATTTTAACAATAGAAAAATGATCTTTGTGCTCCAGTGCCTGCGAGCTCCGGAGGAGAAGGCGGCTTGCTCAGGTGGCTGCTGGATTACAAATGAGCCGTTTGCTTTGGGTTGGAATGACAAGCAGTGGCAATCCGGGCTGGCGGGGTGAGCCAGGAGCTCTGCTGGCAAGGAGGAGGGAAAAGATGCTCCAGTGTGGGAGCTGCCACTGGACTGAGGCACAAAGTTCAGGCTTTGTTTCATAATTAGCCCATCGGTGTCTTAAGAGCAATTTAATTGACTATTTCTCTGTCACAATAGCGTGTCTGCTGGGTGGGCACCTCTTCCTCCATCGCTGGCTGGTGTGAGCACCCAGTTTGGCTCCAACTGGACATTTTCCAGCTGGGAATGGGTCACTTCCATCCCTGACGCCTGTGTCCGTGTGTCCTTCTTGTGCCCCATCCCATCTGCTGCAGGTTGGGCTGGAAGTGAGGGGTAACCAAGGGGACCTGGTGGGCAGCAGCCCCTGCCCCGAGGTGTCATTGTGCCTTGAAAAATTAAAGGCAGTAAATGATTCATGCTCATAAATGTTGGATGGGAACACGCAGCCGATTGATATTGTTGGGTTATTGGGATGTGGCTGCTGTGAGTGTCACCAGCACCCTGGTACCCCAACAGCTGAGGGGGACAGGGACAGGAGGACATGTCCCAGTCCTGGTGTGAGCACTCCTTCCACCCCCAGCTCCATCCTGGGAGAGTGTCTGGACAAGGCCATGCTCCGGATCCGGCCCGGCAGGCCCAACAACGGGCAGGCTTCTTTATTTCTTATTTAAGCGCCGACATTAAATTATAATTTTCATTTACTCAGAGCACATCAATGATTTAGGGCGACGTGACATGGCAGCGGCACGAGGAGTTTAGCCACAGGCAGCGAGCGGCTGCGCGGGGCACAGAGCCGTGTGCCGGTTTTGGTGGCACCAACCCCGCTGGCTCGGCCGGTTCCGTCCTCCAAACCCACCCCTGACCCCTATACCCCTCTCCCCGCAGGTGACTGCACTTAGTAAGAGAAGCAAGGAGGCTGAGACGGCTTTCCTGAGCGTTTACAAGCAGTTGCTCGAAGCTCCAGGTAAGCAGCGCGGTGGTGGTGACCTGGCTGCCTAACGAGTCGCGTGCCGGTGCCCAGAGGAGCCAGCGAGGACCGCGGCACCGTCCCCGGCACGGCTGGCGTCGCCGACCGCGGCCGGCGCATGGTGCCCTGGAGATCCCAGCCGAAGAGAGGAGAGGAAGCAGCTTTTGCCGTCGCTGTGTTTCAGCCCCTGAGCCAAATGCATCTTGACATTAGGAAAGGAATACATTTGCTCAGCCCGTGTAGTAACACTGCGGCTATTCCCGCTTGTCTGTTCGACGGTAAGTTGACCGAAACGGCCGAGCAGCACGAGCCACGGGGACGTCCTTCCCGTGTCACCCTGTGGCCGGGGCGCCGCGCTCTCCTGGGAGGGGGAAACTGAGGCATGGGGCGGCCCTGAGGTTTGTGCTGGCAGAGCCAGTCCTAGGGACAGGTGAGGGGCTGGGAGCCCCCTCCCGCTGCTCCCTACTTTGGGGGGGTTCGTGTGCACCAGGCACGGAGCATCCCCCGGCACGCCGGGGACAGAGCGCCGCAAACGGCTGAAAATGCGCGGAAAGGCTCCTGCAGGGCCACTAATTCATTTTCCAGACATTTAGGAATAACAAAATGTTTTAATGATTTCTTAGGGGAATTAGGGAGACATATTTTTGTCCTCATTAAATTTTCTCCTGTGCTACGAGAACCAAATGTCAGCTCGGTTTCCAGAACCCAGTTATCTTCCCTCCCCACCTCCCCGCGCTCACCCGCCGGCTCCTCCCGCCTGCACATGGATGCACACACATGCACGCCCCAAAACTGCTTCCCTGTGCTCTCTGCACTCCTCCTCCTCCTCTTCTCCTCTCTCTGCCTTCCACAGCATCATCTCCTGCTCCCCTCCTGCTCCCCAAATCCTCCCTCCCGCGGTTCATCCCCGTCTGTTCCATGTCCACATGTCTCTCGACAGGCGAACTCTTTGTGGAATACTTTCCAAGCGCCACATAAGTCCTGATTCGACATTTTTTGCTTTGAATGGCTGCTGTCAACACAAATCTCTGGCAGAGACTGTAACGGAGCCTGATTGCTCAGCAAGTATTTTGATAAGTGAGCTGGCTGTGTGTCTGTAATTACGGGAGAAAACCGTAAATCTTTTGGATATTGTTCACACAGATGTGGCGTGAAGGGAAGGGGGGGAAGCAGTAAAATGTGTTAAAAGCATAATTAATGTCATTGTTGTTGGGGATGATTTGATTTAAGGCTGACTTTGACTCGTGGAGGGATTCGTAGGGCGCTGGTGGAAGGGTTTGAGCAGGTTGGGATGGGGTGGCAGAGGAGAGGCCATCCTGGTGGAGAGGTGACAATACCGTGGAGGTACTGTGGTGTTCCGTGGGTGTCCCATGGGTGCACCAAGGGTGCCCCGTGCTCCTCCTGGAGCCAGGCAGCAGCGTGGAACCTGGGTTGGATGGAATGGCCCTGGCACCGGGAGGAGCTGGTGGCCCCCAGGGATGCAGGTGCTCCCTGGAGCTGTGCCTGCTCAGGAGAAGGTGAGGAGCAGCTCTGATCTCTGCTCTCTGTGAGCGGGGACAGGACCCAGGGAAGGGCTGGAGCTGTTCCAGGGGAGATTTAGGTTGGATATCAGGAAAGGTTCTTCCCCCAGAGGTGCTGGGCACTGCCCAGGCTCCCCAGGGAATGGTCCCGGCCCCGAGGCTGCCAGAGCTCCAGGAGCGTTTGGACAGCGCTCTCAGGAATGCACAGGGTGGGGTTGTTGGGGTGTCTGTGCAGGGCCAGGAGTTGGGCTGATGATCCCTGTGGTCGCTTCCAGCTCAGGATATTTCGTGATTCTGTGATCCTGCTGCAGCACTGCCGGTGCCACTAAAGGACGGCCAATGACGCCAGCTAGTGGTGGCGCCTGTATATGTATTTATTTATTTTATTTATATATATTTTAAATACATATATATATGGCTGTGCCGTTGCTGAGTGATGCTGCACCACAGCCCCGGAGCGTGAGGTGCCCCGAGGTCCTGTTTAGGCACACGTGTCCCTCATGTCACCGTCACCCATCAGCGCTGCTGGCAAGCGGTGAGGACAGGTCTAACCTGTCCCGATGGAAGCTGTGATCCAGGGAGCCAGGAACTACACCCCAGTGCCTCACATGCAGTGGCAGAGCCAGCCCCAGAGCCGAGGATGGCGTTGCCCAGTGGATGGGCAGTGTGGCATTAGCTCAGTGTAGTTTTTCCAGCCGGGAATTTGGCATCTGCGCTGCCCTGGCTGATGCAA
Organism: Orthonyx spaldingii; assembly: GCA_013397795.1. Classification (NCBI taxonomy): domain Eukaryota; kingdom Metazoa; phylum Chordata; class Aves; order Passeriformes; family Orthonychidae; genus Orthonyx; species Orthonyx spaldingii. The sequence goes on along the minus strand of VZTJ01000622.1, from coordinate 97,697 downwards.
AGATTTCTTTTTGCTTCCCAAAGCTCCGCTCTCACCACTGCATCCCAGAATGGCAGCTCCAAACCGGGAACAGCACATGGAGGGGGACCACCCCAGCTGTATTTCAGCAGTGGGGCTGCAGCTCATGGGAAGGAAAATGCCAACCTGAGGAGAATCCCTGGAGCTTTATCGCTCACACACATTTTTCCCATATTATTTCTCATCTTGGAGGCAGGAGGAGTTGCCGGTGTGGATCGAACAGGGCCTGTCCCAGCGTTTATCTCCACGGAGGCAGCTCACAGGCTGGCAGGGAGCCTCCTGCTGACACCCCCAGGGCTGGGGAGCGCAGGGGGGACCCCGGCAGCCCCAGGAGCATGGGGTTTAATTATCCATGTCCTTATCCCCACTCATGTACTTAGGGGCGTTATTAATGGCTGTGGGAGCATCCAGGCTGGCTGGGGCTGCGCTGCTTCGCCGCCATCCCGCACCCTCGGGTGGGGAACCGGCCTGTGGGATGCTGAGCTGAGACATGCCACGAGCTGGAGGATGCTGTGAGCACCCCAGGAAGGTCCCAGCTGGAGCCAAGCCCCTGTTCCAGAGCCAAAGCAGGCAGCACTCAGCATTTGCCTCTGGGTCCTCATGGGCAGAATCCGGGCACAAACCTCTTATTCCATCCGTTCCTGGGGTCTTTGTGATGTCCTGCAGAAAGAAGGGAGAACGTTCCCTGCAGAGGAGGATGCTCCAGGGGCTTTTGGTCTGGCAGTCACCAATCGTGCGTGGTGGGTGCTGTGGTGGGCCCTGTGCCCCTCAGCAGCGATGCTGTGGGATGGCAGGGCAGCAGCAGGGCACACAGACCCCCAGATCCCATTTAGAGGAGCACGTGTCCTGGCATGTCTCATTTGCATCCATATGGGCATGGACCAAATCCTGCATCTTTTGGGCAGGTTCACCCCAAAGTCCTCTGCTGCTGTGTTTGACCCCCAAATCCCATGACATGGCCCCTTCATCCCACACTGCTCCCATCTCAGCCAGGGACTTGCTGAGCAGTGGAGCTGCTCTGTGTCCCGTTCTGAGTGGAGGCAGCCAGTGGTTGGAACTTTTTTCCACCACCGTTATTATCTTTTACCCTTGGATGCCTGCCACGCGTTCGTGCCGTACGGTAGCACGCCCAACTCCATCCCACTTCCCTGTTTGTCTAACTTTTTGACCCTGGAGAATTCAAATCTATTTTCTTTCCTCTTCTTTTCTATGAAAAAAACCCCAACAACAAAAAAACCCCCACCCTCAAACCTATATTAACCTGGCTCAATAGGAGGCATTTTCTTGAACTTATTAAAAAATCCAGACTTGTAAATTAATTTGTTCGTGTTGTACAATGGCAGTGCAGATGGACTCATTAGCATGCACACAACAAATAATTATAGATGAATTTTTAGCTGGCCTGCTTAATGGGCTTGCTGGGTTAATTATGTCAATGTATAATTACATCAGCCCTGGGAGACATAATGGCACACCCCGCTGAGCAGACACTAGCTAATGATGGTGTAATGCTGACAGAGGGAAGACGGACGGCTCCGGATGCACCTGCTTACCTCGGCACAAACCACCATTGTCTGCGCCCAGACCGGCCCTGCCGGAGCCGCCGGGGCCGCCGCTGCCACCGGCTCGGGCCGGGAGGTGACGCCCCTGCCCGTCCCTCCGTGCCTTGGGGCTGGCAGTGAAAGGCAGGACCCCAGGGATATTCCAGTGGTTCCTGGAATGGCAGGACCTGGTGCGTCGCCATGGCTCCTGGAATGGCAGGATCCAGGATGTCCCCATGGCTCCTGGAGTGGCAGGATCTGGTGTGTCCCCATGGCTCCGGGAAAGGCAGGACCCAGAATGTCCCCATGGCTCCAGGAAAGGCAGGACCCCAGGGACATTCCCATGGCTCCTGGAATGGCAGGACCCCAGGGATATTCCCGTGGCTCCTGGAATGGCAAGATCTGGTGTGCCCCATGGCTCCCAGCAAGGCAGAACCTGGCATGTCCCCATGGTTCCTGGAATGACAGGACCTGGTGTGTCCCCATGGCTCTGGGAAAGTCAGGACATGGGGGTGTCCCTATGGCTCCTGGAATGGGAGGACTCAGGAGGTCCCCATGGCTCCTGGAATGGCAGGATCTGGTGTGTTCCCATGGCACCTGGAGTGGCAGGATCCAGGAGGTCCCCACGTCTCTAGAAAAGGCAGGACATGGGGGGGTTCCCACAGCACCTGGAATGGCAGGACCCAGGAGGTCCCCATGGTTCTGGGAATGGCAGGATCTGGTGTGTCCCCATGGCTCCGGGAAAGGCAGAACCCAGGATGTCCCCACAGCCCCTGGAAAGGCAGGACCCGGGGTGTCCCGGTGTCACGGGGAGGTGGGAGCGGGCCGGGGAAGGGCCACCCCTGCTGCTCACCGCCCTCCCCGCGTCCCGCAGACCCCGCTCCTGTGCTGGAGGCTGCCCGGAGCCTGGAGGACCGGCTGCAGCAGCTCCAGCGCCTCGAGCCCGAGCCGCCGCCCCTGAAGGATCTCAGCCGGCCCTGGAAGAAGCACACGGAGCTCGTCAGCACCAAAGGTACCGCCCCGCCGGGGAAGGGGGGCGGCCGCGGTGCCCGGCGGGGCTCCCCGTGTGCCGCCTCTGAGCATCCCTGGCACGCAGGGTGTGTCCCAGGGCCAGGACGTGCCCCTGGCCGCCGCTGCTGTCCCCTCCGCAGCCGTGTGACTGTGTCCCCCCGCAGAGCGCAGGGAGGGGAGGTCGCCGGCAGCCGAGTCCCCGCTCCCCGGCCTCGACGGCAAAGCGCCGAGCACAGAGACCTCGCTGCAGAGAAATGAGGCAGACAAGCAAAAGTACGTGAGTGCCGGGATCGGGGTGTGTTTGGGGCGCTGTGGGGACACGTGGCACTGTCCCCGCTCCTGCACGGGAGTGTCTGTCCATCCCCCTTCTCCCTCCCTTTGCTGTCGGGCTGGGAGCGGTCACGTCCGGCTCAAAAACCTGACACCGTCTCAGACACGCTCCCGGTGTCCGTCTGTCTGTGCATCCCCAATCCCAGGTGGTTTTGGGGAAGCAGCGGGCACGGGCAGAGCCGGGACAGGCCCCTCCTGCCGTCGCCTTGCGCTGTGTCCCTGGCACGTGGCTTTGCTCAGGCTAATGGATTGAATCCAGGGCGCTGGATGAACCTCATTAGATGACCTTTTAATTTGGAGGCTCCCGGCCTTCTCGGTGCCTTCATTGTTATTCCTTAACACGCTGCACCGGGAAACAAATGAAGAATCTTTAAACCCTAAATTGCAGATCTCTGCGAGTAAGTTCCTGGCAAGTGCAGGCTATAAATAATGCAGAATAACTTTTCCCTGATTGCTTCCCCCTCCTCCAGTTAATTACAGGTGGGGGTGGGCTGCAACCCCCCCCTCAGAGGGGTTTCAGCCTCAGGGATCGGGGACCGTTTTCAACCCAAAGTGAATTTTTTTACACTTGGGGCAACAAACCCCTTGACATTGGGGGGTAACACGGCTTGAACACATCCCGGTATCCACTGGTGGGTCTTTCCTGGCTTCAGTGAGTGCTGGGGTAGAGGAGGGGGTGCAGTGAGGGATCTCTGGGTGGTTTTGGGGGGTTGGCACGGCCGCGGTGCCCCCGGTACATCCCTGGTGCCTGTCTCTCGCAGGGGCCTGCAGGAAGCTCAGGTCACCTTGGCCGCTCGGCTGGGGGAGGCAGAGGAGAAGATCAAAGTGCTCCACGCAGGTAGCGGGGCCGGGACAGGGGCTGCCGACCATGGGGGGCCAAGCCCCCACCCCACAGCTCACCCTCCTCTCCCTCCTGCCAGCGCTGAAGGCCACCCAGACGGAGCTGCTGGAGCTGCGCTGTAAATACGACGAGGAAGCTGCATCCAAGTAAGTCCCCAGGAGAGCTGGGTCGCGCTCAAAGCTGAGCTCAGCCATGTTTTGGCACCACTGGGACATCCCCGTGGTGCTGCTTGAGGAGCTGGGATACTTCAAGCCACTGCAGGAACATTCTGAGTTGTGGTGTCACCAAAACTGTGGGAAAAACAGAAACTCTCCAACAGCATCTTTTCGGTGTCAGAGGATCAAGAAATTACTTTATTCTGGCCAGGGTGTGCAGTAGAAATTATTTCATCCACACATGATCGGGTTGTGCAGCGAAAATCATTCCATCACGTGTGGTCCTTCACCAGACTTTTCACATATTCATACATAAAAACCCCACAGAAATTCACATCCATTGGTATTAAATTACATCAATTACACAACTCTTAGTATTCAATATCCTATTGGTTATTGATCCCCCTCACCTTCGATGCCAATTGAACCTCATTCTTTGGTTCTCCTATCGATCTTTTCCCAGACCAGGTGTCTCTGACCCACCAGGGGGGCAATGTTTGTTAATGTTCATTTATCTCCTCTGTACCTCCTGGCCACTCCCAATTGTTCCCCGGTGGAGAGTCTTTTGAAGAGAAACCTCAATTCCCCTCCCCCTGGGCAAAGGCGAACAAGCCCCTGACTAAAGTTACCAAAAAATTTCAAAAGTTGTATCATTCAAAAGTTGGATCCTTATCCCAAAACCTCCTGCCCCTTCCCTGGGCTGTGTCTGTGCCTCCACACCTGCTGACACCTCTTGTTTTCTGTCACAGGGCAGATGAAGTCGCCATGATCATGACCAACCTTGAAAAAGCCAACCAGGTGAGCCAGGAGCTGACTTTGGAGGAGCTGATGGGGTTGGTCCTGCAGAGCCCGGGGTGCTGCACCCACCCCGAGCATCTGTGTGGCCTCGGTGTCTGTCCCCAGCACTGGGAAAGGGTTGCCAGGCACCAGGATTGGGAATCCCTGCAAAGGAGAGCTCAGGTGTCCTCCCCGTGGTGGGACCCCCTGCCCCATGCTGGGGGTCACGGGTGTATTTGGGATTCTGCCAGGCTCCATTTGGCTGCTGGAGCTGGCACTTGTCACCTCCAGCCTCTCCCGGGTGTTTTAGGGCACGGCTCACACCGCTCCAGTGCTGGGTTCCGGTGTAATCATTCCTGGTCCTGCCCATTCCTGTTTGTTAGTTTTATTTAATTCTGAAAATGTAGGTACAAATAAATGCATGTGGATAATCAAAGAGGTCTAAAGAACAATTTGCGTATAAATAAAACCAGTCTTTGTGGTGGAAAAAGGCAGTGTCCTGGAGGTATTCTGCAGCCAGTGCCTAAGGATTGGGATTAGGAACTGTGTTAGGACATGGGGACCTTAAATACATGGGGGGAGCTTAAATACCTGGGCTGGGCTTGTGATGCTGGAGGTGGGAGCAGGATCCTCAGGAGAGGCACGGATTGGGGCAGATCCTGAACCCCGAGCAGGGTGGGACGAGCTGCAGTGCCCGGCCTGATTCCTGTTCTGTCCTCTTGCAGCGGGCGGAGGCGGCGCAGAGGGAAGTGGAGAGTTTGCGGGAGCAGCTGGCAGCCGTCAACAGCTCCCTGCGCCTGGCCTGCTGCTCCCCGACGGGCACTGCAGGGGTGAGAGCATCCCTGGGGCCAGCAGCACCCCTGGGGCCAGGAACATCCCTGGGGCCAGGAGCATCCCTGGGGCCAGGAACATCCCTCGGGGCCAGCAGCACCCCTGGGGCCAGGAACATCCCTGGGGCCAGGAGCACCCATCGCGGCTGGCAGCATCTGTCACAGCCAGGAGCGTGCCATTGCACTTGGGAGCACCCCACTGATGCAGGAGCACCTTTTTGTGTTCGGGAGCACCCACCATGTTGGGGAGCAAGCCCAAAATGCCCTGAGAGTGTTTCCACCCTGAGGTGGTGGTGCTGGTGGTGCCCTTCAGCCTCCCACGGAGAAGGGGACAGGCACTCCCACGGCACCAAAATGGACCTGGGAGACATTTAAGGGCAGAAGGAAGGTCTGTCCCTCCCCAGGGCTCTGTCACCTGGGGATCAGGTTGAGCACTGGACTCACTTGCTTCCTATGGGGACATGTCTGATGGGGAGGGTGGCCCTTGTCCCTGCACTGAGCGGCCGAGAGCTGACGGTGTCCCCTCTCCCAGCAGGACAAAGCGAACTATTCCATGTGCTCAGGGTCGAGGTTGGAGGCAGCTCTGGCTGCCAAGGACCGGGAGATCCTGCGGCTCCTGAAAGATGTCCAGCACCTCCAGAGCTCACTGCAGGAGCTGGAGGAGTCCTCTGCCAACCAGATCGCCGAGCTGGAGGGGCAGCTGGCCACCAAGAACGAGGCCATCGAGGTGCGCCCGCGCGGGCTGGGGGCGTGCCGGGGGTGGGGGACGCGGGTCCGGCCGTGCCCAGTGCCCACTGGGAGCTGGCTGTGAGGACTCCCCTCCTCTGCTCCACAGAAGCTGGAGGAGAAGCTGCAGGCACAGGCGGACTACGAGGAGATCAAAACGGAGCTGAGGTATGGCTTGACCCACGGCACCTTGCTGCCATCCCGGCTGGCCAGGTGCCACCGGCACCCGCGGCGCTCCCACAACTGTGACACCCTGCCACAGCCACCGTGTCGCCCCCTTGTCTCCCTCCCAGCATCCTGAAGGCGATGAAGGTGGCCTCTGCCGGCTGCAGCCTCCCGCAGGCAAGTGCCACAGTGCGTCCCGAGGCGCTGGCCGGGCTGTGCCAGCCCTGCCGCTGGTGCCTCCGCCGCCTGGCCCCATCTCGGCTTGGCTCCTTGCAGAGCATCTCGAAGGCAGAGGAGGCCCTGCTGCTGGGGAAGGAGGCCTTCTACCCCTCCCAGAAGTACCTGCTGGAGAAGCCCAGCCTGCTGGCCAACACTGGTAGGGACCCCGGCTTCTGTGGCATCCCGTTGGGAACATCGCTGGGAACGTGGGCGGCAGGGACAGAGCCTGCCCTGACTGTGGGAAGGAGCCTGGAGCTGGAGGTGGGGTGGAGGAAGGACAGGCAGTGGGATGTCACCTGGGGAAACCGAGGCAGGAGCTGTTTGGCTGTGGGGCTGTGCCGCAGCCGCGGCCGGGGGACTCTAGTGCGTCTCCCTCTCTCTCCTTCATCTCTAGAGGAGGATCACTCCGAAGACGAGTCGGGGAAGGATCCGCTGGGCATGGAGCAGCCGTACCCATCCCCCCACCACGCCCCGGCCGATGACCCCGCGTCCCCCACTCCCCTCCCGCCGCTGCCTGGCCCCGGCGTGGCCCCCGACGGTCCCCGGACTTTCTCGCTGTCCCCCTTCCCGGGGGGCGAGCGGCTTTCGGGGGACCCCAAAGCCCCGCACCTCCCGCTGCCCAGCTACAAGAGCGAGAGCAGCAGCGGGGCACCGCCCTTCCCCTCCTCCTTCTTCGGGGCCAAAACCAGCTCCGTGCACCCCGTCCCTGCGCCACCCACCAGCGCCGCCAGCCCGCCCGGCGAGCCCTCCGAGGGCAGCGCCGGCAGCTCCGGCGAGGAGGAGCAGCTGGACACGGCCGAGATCGCCTTCCAGGTGAAGGAGCAGCTGCTGAAGCACAACATCGGGCAGAGGGTCTTCGGGCACTACGTGCTGGGGCTGTCGCAGGGCTCCGTCAGCGAGATCCTGGCGCGGCCCAAGCCCTGGCACAAGCTGACGGTGAAGGGCAAGGAGCCGTTCATCAAGATGAAGCAGTTCCTGTCCGACGAGCAGAACGTGCTGGCCCTGAGGACTATCCAGGTGCGCCAGAGAGGTGAGTGGTTGGGGTGGTCCTGGCCAATGAGTCCTGTCCTGGGATGCTGCGAGCGATGCCGTGGGATCCCCTCCCACTGGGTTCACCCTGGCAGCACCCTGGGGTGCTCCATGCCATGGCAGGGGAGCTCACCAGACCGTGATGTGCCGGGACTCCGGTCCCACCAGTGGCAATCCGGGATTTTCCCTGGTGGGATGGAGCTGGCTGCCGGGTGGGATGAGCCCTGGCAAACGGCAGCAATTAACAACAACCCATCGCCGTGGAAGCTGCATCCCCGGACGTGCTTTACTCATTTATTCTGACAAGTGCCATTTAATTATTCATTAGGCTGTTCCGTGCTGTATGAATCAGTGTGCTCGGGAATATTTCATTAAAATAATGAAGTTTTAGTGCTGCAGAACCTCAGTGTTGGCACCACCATGGAATGGTGACTGCCATCTCCGGGGACAGCGGCTGCTGGCGCCATCTCAGTGGTGGCAACTGGTCACTCAAGTCCCCGTGGTGGCACCAGGACTGGACAAGGCACATCCATGGTCCATGGACTTGCTGGTTTCAGTCTGGAGGGCTCTGGTTTATCCCCTGGGTCTGATCCATCATTAGCACTTCTCCGGCACAGCCAGGAGGGCACAGTGCTAGGGTTGGGGACATGGTCCCCATGCCTCTGTCTCTGCTCCTGGTGGGAAGCAGGTGCCCTTGGATAGGGCGAGCAAGGTGGTGGGAAATCCGTGACAGAGGCAGGAGCTGGCAGCCAGGGCAACCAGGGCTCCCTGTGCTCTGGTGGAGACTAATCGGGAGTGACATTTGTCTTCAAACCAGCATCCCTAAAAATAACTGAGCATGAGGAGCAGTAAATACTTCCTGACATACCAGTGGAGCTTGTAAAACCAGCGCCGGTGACAAAGCTGTTTTCCTGCCTCTTTGATCAGGTAGCATCACGCCGCGGATCAGGACACCGGAGACCGGCTCCGACGACGCCATCAAGAGCATCCTGGAGCAGGCAAAAAAGGAGATTGAGTCGCAGAAGGGAGGTAGGTGCCAGCAGGGGAGTGGCTCCAGGGGTGGCTGAGCCCCTGCTCTGCCCCGTGGCAGCAGCACTCAAGGGGGTGCTGGTGGCTGGGTGCTCTGTGGCTGTGGGTCCCATCCCAAAAATGGGCTTTTTTTGGGGGTGTTTCACCCACTGACATCCATGGAGAATTTTTTGGGGCATGTTGGAAAGAAATACCATATGGGATGGAAGAGTCCCCATGCAGCAGAGTGCAGATCTGGGCTTTCAGAAACTTTGGAAGCACTCTTTTCCTCCCCGCTGCCCCAAACCAGATGATTAAATGAGGATTCAAGATCCATCTGGCATGAGAATCATTAAAGCAGCTGCTCTCACAGTAAATTACAAGACATGAAATACATTAAAACAGGTAGTCTGCTGAGAAAGCAGAATCCCGGAGAATTAAATTAGACAGGAACGGTGGAAAAACAGACAGGGAAAACAAACATGTTTGTCTATCGCGTTGTTGGTAATGGGATTTATTCTGCAATCATCAAAAAAGAAGTCACCTTTGAGTTGGGGTGCTGATGTTCCAAACCGGATCGGGATAAACCCCTTTTCTCCCACACTTTGAACTGTGGCCACACGGTGTGCGCTGCTCCTCAGGGCTCCCTCACCCTTTTTTTCCACAGGGGAGCCCAAAACGCCGTCGGCATCGCAGGCAGTGGCCAACGGGGCGGGTGGCAGCAGCTCGGAGGACGCCATCAAGAGCATCCTGGAGCAGGCGCGGCGGGAGATGCAGGCGCAGCAGCAGGCGCTGCTGGACATGGAGTCGGGAGCCGGGGGGCACGGGGGGGACGCGGCACCGGCCGAGCGCTCCACGCTGGCCACCGTCAGCCAGAACATCGCCCCCGCCTACGTCAAGCAGGAGGAGGCCAGCGGGGCCAGCCCCGGCCCCCCGCAGACGCCGCTGGCCGTGCTGTCCCCCGCCGCCTTCGTCCAGAGCATCATCCGCAAGGTGAAGTCGGAGATCGGCGATGCCGGCTCCTACTTCGACCAGCACTGGGCGTCGGAGCGGAGCCTGCTCAGCCGGCCCTACACCTCCGTGTCGCCTTCGCTGTCCTCCTCCTCCTCGAGCTACTCCAGCATGGCCAACGGCCGGGGCTGGCCGCGGGGCGAGCCCGGCGAGGGCGGCACCAACGAGGACGAGCTGCCGCCGGCGGACGAGGAGCCCCAGCGGCTGTCGGAGATGAAGGTGGAGGGAGCCGGCGCGGAGCCGGCGGCCGGTGGGCGCCTGTCCTACTACCCCACCTACGTGCCACGGACCCTGAAGCCAACGGTGCCGCCGCTGACGCCGGAGCAGTACGAGATGTACATGTACAGGGAGGTGGACACGCTGGAGCTGACCCGGCAGGTCAAGGAGAAATTGGCCAAGAACGGCATCTGCCAGAGGATCTTCGGAGAGAAGGTACCAGCCTGGAGAGGGGGGTGTCCGGTGTCCCCTCTGCTCTGTGACCCAGAGCCTGAGGCTCCTTGATGGCCTTCACCAGCTCCTTCCAGAGTCTTCCTTTTCCCCAGTGTGTGTCCTCTTGGAGGATTCTGAGTCCTCAGGGTCTGACCCAACCCCAAACAGTCTCCCAGTGGCCACCACTAATTGGTCGGTGGCACTTCCCACCAAGAACGCCCAGTCCCCTGAGTGGAGCCCTGCGGGGACCACCCTCCCACCCCACCGGGTATCCCAGGGGGACCCACTCTCAGCACCCATGGCTGGGGACAAAGGGACCAGGCATGCTGTGGGGCAGGGGTGGCAGTGGGTGGCATCCTGCTCCCCCTCCCTTGACAAGGGGGCAGAGGGCAGGCAGCTCCCAGCAGCGGGGGGGAGTGCACCCCACCTTCAGCGGGTGACACCTGCGTGGTGCCCAGGTGCTGGGGCTGTCCCAGGGCAGTGTGAGTGACATGCTGTCGCGGCCCAAACCGTGGAGCAAGCTGACACAGAAGGGTCGGGAGCCCTTCATCCGCATGCAGCTCTGGCTGACGGACCAGCTGGGCCAGGGGATCAGCCAGCAGCCCACACCCTCCCAGGGTAAGTGACACCGCTGTCCCCCCGGCGCCCATGGTCCCCATGTCCTATCAGTGTCCCCACCACTTCTGTGTCCATCCCCCGCTTCCCAGTTGGTTTGTCCTGCTCCCACCCTGGCCCTGGGAAGAGCTGTCCCTGCCACCTCCAACAGCAGTACCCTGATCCTGGGAGGCCCCTTTCATCCCCAACCCCCTTCACTTAAAAACAAGAAGAAAGCCACATCAAAACTCTTGGGCTTTGTGCCTGACATAAAGCAGTAACTGGATTTTTTTTATTATATAAGTGACATTTTCTTTCTTTAATTATTCCACCACCACCTCCCACTTTGCTGCAGCCACTGGAGAGGCTTGGCCCGCATCCCCCCTCTCCAGAGGGCAAAGCCACAGGCATCCCCCAAGTGACCCTCCTGCTCCTGCCAGGTCCCTGCACTGTCCCCTTGCACTGTCCCTGCTGACCCCTGTGCCCCGGTGTCACACAGCCAGCCCGGCGGAGCCCCAGCCGTCCCCCTCACCGCCCCCCAGCCCTGCTGAGCACGAGAAGGGCTGCCAGGAGCCCCTCACCTTGGCCTTGGAGAGCAGCAAGGAGAACCAGCAGCCCGAGAGCCGCTCGACGCCTGCGCTGGGCGGGAAGGCATATCCCAACAGCCAGGGGCCTGTGGGCATCCAGGAGATCGTCGCCATGTCCCCCGAGCTGGACACCTACTCCATCACCAAGAAGGTCAAGGAGGTCTTGACAGACAACAATTTAGGTGCGGACCCTCCCTCTGCCCGGGTTTTTGGGAGCTGCTGGATTCAGCACCCCAATTCCTATGGATGCAACCCCCTCCCCCAGACTTTTTTCTGTGGTTGCTGGAGGGGATTTTGGGATGATGCCGGCTGGGAAATGGGGATGCACCTGCTCTGCAGGGGGACTGCAGCGCCCGTCCCGCTGCTCTGCCCCCTCTAACCACCTCTGCTTCTCCTCCGCCAGGCCAGCGGCTGTTTGGGGAGAGCATCCTGGGCCTGACGCAGGGCTCGGTGTCCGATCTCCTCTCCAGGCCCAAGCCGTGGCACAAGCTGAGCCTGAAGGGGAGGGAGCCCTTCGTCCGCATGCAGCTCTGGCTCAACGACCCCCACAACGTGGAGAAGCTGCGCGACATGAAGAAGCTGGAGAAGAAGGGTGAGGGACGGGGTGACACGGCCCTGCTGGGTGTGGGGGTGGTCCCGGGCCGGGGGGCGAGCGGCGCCAGCTGGGTGTCCTCTCCTGCAGCCTACCTGAAGCGCCGGTACGGGCTGATGAGCGCCGGCTCCGACAGCGAGTCCCCCAGCGCCCGCTCCGAGTGCGCCAGCCCCAGTGTGCCGCCCCAGGAGCTCAGCCTGCTCCAGATCAAGAAGCCGCGGGTGGTGCTGGCGCCGGAGGAGAAGGAAGCCCTAAAGAAAGCCTACCAGCTGGAGCCGTACCCCTCCCAGCAGACCATCGAGCTGCTCTCCTTCCAGCTCAACCTCAAGACCAACACCGTCATCAACTGGTTCCACAACTACCGGTACGGGCGCTCCCAGGCTTTGGGGGTCTGATGGTGCTGTGCCACCGAGGGGGTGGCACTGTTCCCCTTCCAGCCTTCACGGTCCCTCTTCCCTAGATGGGAGGTGCAGACCCACTGGAGGTGCACCCCAGGCTGGCGGGTGGTGTTGACTATCTTCACCAAGTCATGTTGTGCATCTAAAGAGGTTTCCATGCTCACATCCACCTGCTCACCCTGGAGCAGGAGCTCCATGGTGGGGGAGGGAAAGCCTTATGGAGGCTGCTGGAGCATGGGATCCATCCCCACAGCAGCCCAGTCCTGGGGAGCAGCACACGTTTCATCCTTAGGTGGGAATGTAGTGGACACTTGTCCCATTTTCCTGGCTGGAGATGGGCGGTGGCCACGGCATGGGGCCATGGGTGGTTGTTGCCACCCATCTGTGGTTGTGCCCCGCAGGTCACGGATGCGCCGGGAGATGCTGGTGGAGGGCGCACAGGACAATGACACGGACCCGGAGCAGAGCGGCGGGACGGCCATGCCCGGGCGCCGGGCCCCACACAGCCCTGACTCGGACGCCGAGGATCACAAACCCATCGTGTTCGTGGGGGGCGAGCCCCCGTGTGACGCTGTGCCTGTAAAGGTGAAGGAGGAGCAGGGGGACGTGGGCGGCTGGAGCCGCCGGCGGGACTCACGCAGCCCGGCCGGAGCGGCCGAAGGGACCGGACCTCCCCAGGAGGAGCGGGGGACAGCCCCCCACGCCACCGCCCCCAGTGCCGGCAGCCTCCCGCGGCGGGGAGGCCGTGCCAGTGCCACCACTGGGGGACCCCCACCGCCGCCACCACCACACCCCGACAGCTCCCAGTCCTCCGCGGGGTCATCCCGTTGCAGCTTGGAGGTGTCCCCAACGTCACCCTCGGCGGCTTCCTCGCCCGGCCTCACCGGCTCAGCCTCGCCGGGACCGTCCTCCGCCGGGCCGGTCTCGCCTTCGCTTCCACCGGCGCCCGGCCCCCGGCTCAGCACCAGCGTCCAGCGGCGCCACGAGAAGATGGCCAACCTCAACAACATCATCCACCGCCTGGAGCGGGCTGCCAACCGCGAGGAGGCCCTCGAGTGGGAGTTCTGAGCCCCCCCGCTGCCCTAAATATATATATACACCCCCTCACATATATATATATTTTGATAAATGCAGTGTGCACCCAGAGATGACGAGCAGCCGGCGCCACGGAAGAGGAGCGCCCGTGGAAAAGGGGGGACCCCCCCGCTATGAAGCCGCCCTCCCCCCCCACCGGCTTTGTTTTAGATGTGAAAAACTGGGAACAATTTTAGAAAAGAAAAGCAAAAAAAAAAATCAAAAAATATTTATAGACCTCTTTTAGATATTTTAATAAAAGGATACTTTGGAATTTATTAACAGCTTAAGCTGCTTTGATATTAAAGATAGCTATAAAATCAAGATGATGTAGCAGTCGTGTCATTAAATGTACACTGAAGTCTTGTAGTTTGCCACTGGATGAGATTAAAAACAAATAAACAAAAATAACAACAACAACAAAAAAAACAACCCACAGAAAAGACTTTTTGAGCAAAGCCATCAAGAAGCACTATGAGACTGACCAAATTTAAGAAACTTTTGCAGTTTCCACCCCTGTCTGTAAGACACTGCATCGCTTCTGCCCCAGCCAGAGACTGCGTCCTAGTCCCTGAAGACTCTAAAGCGACCCCCCGACGCCATCGAGTATGTATTTAGTTCTGGTGGTTTATGTTTTTGGAAGCCTTTGTAACACAGAATGTCCCGTGCGGTTGTGTATGTTGTAGAAATGTCTGCAATAGCCTTCTGGAACAAGGTGTAGCATGGTCCCAACGCCGTCCCTCGCGCTCCCTCCAGCCGACGGCACAGTGGGGCTCGTGCCAGCTCCCAAAGGAAGAGAGAAAATGAGGCAAAAGCAAAGAAAGCCACCTGAGCTTGGGATTTTGGGAGTGGGATGGGAAGATGTACCTGGGTGTGATGCTTGAGGATGGCACCAGCTCGCTGGGGCTGGACATCCACGGCATCCCGGTTCCCTGTCTATGCGGGCAAGAAAAAGGTGGAGCCTCCAAGCTTTGCCCCTGGGGCAGCTGTGCTTGAGGTGAGAACCCAAAAATCGTGAGCCACCCAGCTGCTCAGGGCTGCTTCAGCATCACAGCCAGCTTTTGGGACTGAAGCACTTTTTTAGGGAGAGCGCCCGGGCAGGAGGAGCATCCCCTTCCCGCTGCCGTGTCCCCAGGCAGTGATGCCAGGATGAGCCCTGGGATGTCACATCAGGCTCCTGCCTGAACTGGGCAAGCTCAGCCACTGAGCTTTGGCTTTCCAGGGCTGATCCTGTGCAGACACAGAAGCTCAGTGGTGGCACCATCTCAGTGTGCTCCCTGTGTCACCTCCCTGACCCCACCACCTCCAGCCAGCCACTGCTAATGAAATGCCTTTAAACAACCTGGAGCGTCCCACAGTGGGCTCCTCTGCCCTGTCTCCGGCCCACACGCCGTCAGCCATCACCTGCTGAGGCCCGGGAGGGCTCCTTGCCAGGCTCCCAGGCCATGCATTGACGGATTTTCCACTGTAGACATTTTTATCAAAAGAGAAGGTATTTTTATACTCGGGTGGTAGCGGACGAGCGATGCTGGCGAGGGCACGGCTCTCCTTGCCTGCCTCCCCTGCCCTAGTGAGCTCCAGGGTGCCCATGGCTGCTCCTTCCCTGCCACTGGGCTGTGGAAAGCGGAGGTGTGACCACTGCCTGCCTTCTCCATCATGTGCTAGAGGGAACTTTAGCCGAACGGGATTTGAGGGAGCCCTTAGGATAGTCCTGAGCACGGCAATCCTGTTGTACGAAAGCCAGCGGGACACACCGGTCACGTTTTTGTTAGGCTCATGTTCTGTACTTCAAAAGTTTCTATGAGATCAATGAACTTTGTTTAACAATTTTGGAAGGAACAAGTTCTGTAAAGAGCCACTAAATACAGAAGTTGGATACGACTCTGGCCTTGGGGTGTGTTTTGTCCGGAGGCGGTGGAATGGGAACTCTCCCACCTTTGCCCGGTGCCTGCGAATGGGAACTCTCCCACCTTTGCCCGGTGCCTGCTGTTGGCACCCTCGAAAGTCACAGCTTTGCTTTGGGGTTGTGGCAAGAGCTCTCATTAGCCCAGTGATCGGGGGATAAAAAAGAGAGTGTTAAATGGGGTTAGTCCAGCTCAGGGCCCGATCCTGCCCCAGGAAATTCCTGTGCTCCTCCCTGCTGCAGGTTTGCTCCCACCCTGGGGCAGCTCAGCATCCTCCAGCGTGAGTTTCGGCTTGGTTTATCATAAAATCATCGTTTCATGGAATGGTTTGGGTTAGAAGAGACCTTAAGTATTGTCTTATTCCAACCCCCTGCGATGGGCAGGGACACCTTCCACTAGACCAGGCTGCCCAAAGCCCTGTCCAGCCTGGCACCGCCGATGGCACCGCGCCCCAGCACGGCTCCTGTTCGGAGCCAACCATTGCAGGGTAGTCGGCAGCTCCTGCCACAAGGCAGGGCTGGTTGTGTCTGACGAATTAATAAATCCATATGTTGCATATCTGTTCAAGCTTGTTTGTCAGCTAACATGTTGAGAAGGACTTATTTTTAATGGATATCCCAACGTCTGGAGAAGCTGGGCCAGCTGCCATGGAAACCAGGATCTTCCCCAGCAGCGAAGGACGGAGCCGCATGAACCATCTGGGTGCTCCGGGTGCAGCTGCACCCCGGCTGCCCTTGGCACTGCTCCAAATGCCAAATTCCATAGGGGAATGCCGTGCCTGGCCAGGAGCAGGCTCCACACTCTGCAGGGCTCCTGCTGAGCGGGTGACCCCGGTTGGATTCGTGCCTCAGTTTCCCCAAGGAGTGATTGCCCAACCCCTACAAGATCTCTTGTTAAAGAGAAGCTAGAGATGTTCATGCAGGCGGGATGTGTGGGCAGGGACATGGGGACATGCTGGCCACTTTCACAAGGGCAGAGTCACTGTCTCCTGTGTGGCAGAAACAGGGTCCCAGCAAGGCGACAGATATTTTGTCCTGGTTAAAATCCGCCCCTGCCATGGGGTCACCCTGGCACTGGGTGTCCTGATGTCCCCAGGGTGACACCATCCCATCCCTGCAGGCCGATATGGGGCTCCAGGGCACTGCAAGACCCTGGCACTGGCCATGTCCCCCTCAGGTGACACAGTCCCTCACCAGCCCCACAGACATTGTGGGGACAGGAGGAGGACTAAAATAAAGTATTAATTCCCACCTGGACCCCTCTTCCCAGGGGGCTTAAAGGCACAAACAAGGACCATGGATGGGAGGGAAGTTCTGAAACAACTTTTATTGTAGAAAAATCTTGTGCCTGTCCCAAGGGAGCAAAGGGAGCTGGAGCCACCCAGCCCTAAAGCAGAGCACCCTGACTGCTGCTCCCTGCTCCGGGGTGGGTCACCCCACCTCTGGGCCAGCAGCTTGAGTGTCTGTTGGGAAATAAAAGAGAAACACAGGCATGAGGCACCAGCTTTGCTCTGGCTTGGCACATGAATCACTGCTCACGCTCTGCTGCTGACACACACGTTCCTGTTTGCCACCACGAGCGATGCTTCCCCTTAGTGAGCTGGCACGGGGATGATGTGCTGTCCCAAAATATCCACCAGCAAGGCAGTGCCCGGAGCTGCTGCATTCCCCCTGGGTCTGACCCCCCCCAAATTCACCACCCAGGCTGCGAGCAGCAAGTGCTCCCTCTGTCATTCCCAGGGCTGGGTGGCACCAGCTCCCCAGGCAGCCGGAGCTTGCGGAGCTGCTGCTGCCGTTAAGGAAGGGCTGCACTCGCTGATATTTTCATTTAAAACCACATCCTGCTGGAGCAGAGGGATCTGGCAGAGCTCAGCCGACCTCAGTCTTGCGCCGGGCCGGGAGGGGAAGTTGGTAGCAGGCCCTCCAGCTCTGGAACACCCACACAGGCACTGAGGCGGGTGAGATCCCATCAAAATCCTCCTCCGAAAGTTGTCAATATGTGATCCCACTGCAAGAGCATCAAGGGGCCCCAGCAGAGCCAGAGAGGTGGTCAGTTCCCAGGAGGCCTCGGTCAGTGAGTGGTTTGTAGTGTGCTTGTGCAGAGTGGAGCACCCCACACCCTCATGGGGGCACGGCTGGAGGGTGCAGCCCTGCGGTGCCCATTTCACCACCACAGAGCAGCACCGGTGTCCCTTGGTGCCAAGCCCTCGTTGGCACCACCAGCGGGTGTCCATCACCACCACGGCCAGGCCAGCACATTCCGGAGTGAGGAGGGGACCGAGGATGACCAGCTCTGCCCTGTCCCTGTCCCTGGTAGCTTCCCAGCGCTCGGCCACCGCTCAGGGCCGGGGGCCGCGCCGCCTCTGCTGCCAGTCCTGCCGCAGCCGGGCCACCTCCCGGCTGTACTGCTCGTGGAGCCGGCAGAAGGTGGACGGGCTCTCGGCCACGGCCGCCCCGGCGCTCGCGGCCTCGCCGTCGGACACCCGCCTGCGCGGCGGCAGCGGCGGCGGCCGCGGGGTCCCCTCCTCATCGTGCCCACCGCCGCCAGAGCTGTCGGGCGGCCGCTCCGCTCCCGGCGCGTTGTTCCACACGGCGCAGCCGTTCTCCTTCGGCAGGATGGCGGGCAGAGCCGGCGGCCGCTCCCGGGGCTGCTCCAGCCCCGACGGCTTCGGCTTCCAGGAGTCCCCGCATCCCCCGGCCGGCCCCCAGCGCATCTCCTGCAGCTGCTTCTCCAGCTCCCGCACCACCAGCCGCATGTAGTCGAAGCTGGCTCGGGACAGCGACTTCACCCACGACTCCATGGCCGCCTGGCTCTCCGCCGCCAGCACGTAGGTGCGGGACTTGGTGCCGCCGAAGCGGATGGCGAAGGCAAAGCCCTCGGCCGAGTCGCAGAGCTCCACGTTGCAGCCCTCCAGCACGATGACGCCCACCGGCTCCCGGCTGTCCCGCTCCTCGAAGTAGAAGAGCATGTTGCCCTTGAGCACGAACCAGCGGCGGTGATAGGCCGTGTGCCGCTCGCCGCGCTTGTAGAGGAAGCCGGCGTTGTCGGCCGGGGAGTCGCAGGTGGCGTAGAAGGCCAAGCTCCGCTCGTTCAGCTTCATGGCTCCGCGCCCTGCGGGGACAGAGGGTGCTCAGCGCTGCGCCTTAATTGCGTGCAAAGGAACCATCGGCTTTTTGTTCTTGCTGCCAGCAGCCCTGGCGCCCAGGAAATGGAGCTGGCGAATGAACAACCCCCGGGAGAGTTGGGAGAAGCAGCCCGCTCCCAGACAAGGTGCTGAGTCCGGCGGATGCCGGGTGGGCTGTGGCTCCCCGGGGCTCACTGGGGACGAGGATCCCCCCACCCCCATTAGTGTTTCCCCACGGAAGAGCCCCAGGCAGGGCTTGCCCGGTGCCTCACGTCACCTGGCACAGGTGACCTCCCCGGCGGCGCCGTGTTTTCCGTGTCGCGTCGCTCCTCCCCACTGCGCGCAGGGAGGGTTCTGGCCGGCGCCGTGGATCCGGCTGCGGTTCCGGAGAGCCGTGGCCATGAACCCTGCCACCGGGGCAAGGCCACCGCTCCTCTTATCCCCTAATCGCTGCTGGCCTCGGCGTGCCAGGCTTTCCACCCACCTGGACTCTACCTCCGGTCTGCGGCGGTCACCGGCATCAACGACGCGCGCGTGGCCGTGGTGGCCGCGGAGCGCTGGATCCGGGCTGGGACGGAGCGAGGGGGCTTTGGGGCCCCGCTCCCGCACGGTCACCTTTGTCCTCGGCTCCCACCGGCCCGGCCCGGCCCGGCCCCGCGGGCGGAGCGCCGCTCCCGCCCGCCTCCGCCTCCGCCACCGCCCACCCCCGCGGCCGCGGCCGGGAGGGAGCGAGGGAGGGGCTGGAAAAGCGCTCTGGAACTCGGCCCCGGAGCTGGGAGCTCCTGGCTCGGCCGAAAACCCACAGGACACATCTCCGGGACTGACTCCCGGGCAGCACCGGGGAGAGCGAGGGGTGTGGGGGAGAGATGGGGGCACGGATGGGAGGACGCGGGGAAGAGGCAAATCCCGGGATGAATGTAACGATGTACTCATGTGTGGGAAATCCAGGAGTTTAGTGCTGAAAGTGGCTGCACAACGCTGAATTTTTGATCACATTTTGGAGGCAAAGGGTTGGGATTCTGGGAGCATCTGGCAGGGAATAGGCGGAGGTTGGTGGATGAAGTGGAGGACACAAGCCACAAAAGGAGGGGTGGTGACAGGACATGGGCTGGTCCTGTGTGGGTGGGAGATGCTGCAGGGGACCGGGCTGCAAGTCCTGGCTGCTCTCCTGACCTTCCAGCCGTATCCTTGGGCCAGAGCCAAGAGAGGGGGAGCTCAGTGCAAAGGGACAGCAGAAGCTGAGTGGGGACAAGCTTCCAGTCTGACTCCTGCTCTTGGTTGTCCTTCCAGGCTCACAGAACCACCTCGGCAGTGCTCTTGTCCTCACCATGTCCCAGTAAACACCAGGGTCAAGGATCTGCTCTCCTCATCCCTGTCCCTTTCCTCCAGTTTCTTCATCCCCCTGCTCTGCTCCACAGCCATGTGTGTATTTTAGGAACCAAGGCATTGGTGACCATTTTGCAGGTCCCCATCCCAGAAATGCTGCAGTCCCCGACCTCTGCCACAGGTTGTGGTCCAATCCCCACCCAGAGATGCCCCCAGTTCCCTGCACAGCTTCTCAGGACTTCGCAACTTTCGGCTTCTGTCAGAGGTTTCCAGTTCACCGAGGGTTTTCCCTGTCACCTGCAGACTTTCACTTTCAGTCTCTAAAAAGGGGTTAAAACCAGCACTAAAACCATCTGGGCTTTATCTTCCCTCATGAACAGAGCAGCTCTGTTCAAGGTCGCTGGTGGGAAGTCTCGAGTCTCTGCACCTCTTATCTCCCTGCCTTGCTGAGAGATGTCTTTTCACGAGGCAAGATTAGAAGGGGAAGGGCCATGGGGAGCAGCAATATCTTTATTAGAGCAGCTGGGGTAATTGGAAAAAGGCAGCAGAGCTCCCAGCTCTGCTTTCCTTTCCTGGGACTCCAAAACCACGTTTGCTCCTTGCAGCCTCACCAGCCACTTCATCAGAGCTAGTTCCTCCTCCACAGCTGCTCTGGAAAATCACCCAGATTCCTCAAAAACACCGACAAAATTCCCCTGTGGATTTTTGCTTCCCCGTTGTGTTTCCCTTGGGACAGTCGCGTGTTGCTGCACAAGCTCCAGGACTTCCCCTTCTGAGCTGCTCCATATTTTCCCTGTTGTCCCCCAGCGTCCCCTCAGCAAGGAGCCCCGGACCCCGTGCCTCAGTTTCCCCTGTCAAGTTTTGATGGGAAAGATGCGAAAATGAACTCCCACGTTGAGCTTGCCCGACAGCAGGGACAAGGGAGAAGAAAAGGGTCTGAAAGGAGGCGAGGGGGTTTCAGGAGCCTTTCTGGACGTGGGATGCCCTCGGCTCCCGCTTCCTGCTGCTCCCATGACCGTGACTCGGTGCGGTTACGCAGCGGCGGCTGCCGGACGGCTCAGCGAGGTGAGCGGCAGCTCTGAGTCACCGCCAGCGCCGGGAATCTCGGGGTGCTGGGGGTGCCGGGGGCTCTCGGGTGCCCGGGGAGTGCAGGTCTCCATCGTGACGGGCAGAGAACCATCCCCCAGGGACGGCGAATGGATCCCAAGCTGCGCCTCGGGGCTCGGGGAGAGCAAGTCGTGACTGTCACAGAAGCGCGGGCGTGGGGCGGGCGCGGCGTTCCCCGGCGCCTTTCGGGGTGCGGGACCGGCCCCGCTGCGCTCCCACGAGAATTCCCCGTCCCACGCCGTCCCCAGGCTGGCAGCCGGGGATGGGGGAGCGCTGCCCCCGGGCCCCTCCGCCCCGCGGCGGCGCAGGCGGAGCCGGGCGGGGAAGGGCCGGAGGCGGCGGCTGCAGCGCGGGGAAGGGCCGGGAGAGGGCGGCGGCAGCGCAGCCACGGCGGCCGGAGCGCTCCGGGGCTCGGCGGGGACGCGGGGACAGCCAGCCCCGGGCCACCCCCTCTGTCACTGCACCCCGCTCCATCACCGCCCCAACCATCCCGAAATCGCCGCCTCCATTACCGCCTCCATCCCCACCCAGCCCTCGGAAGGGGCAGGTAAAAGCCAGGCTAAGATTTTGGGGGGCGTTTTCCAGCTCAGCACAGACCCTCACAGCCGAGCATTTCCAGATGGGGTCAGCCCCAGGGTCCCCTCCGGGTGGGACACTCGAGGCAGACATTACCTCGGTGTGGGATGGCAGAGGTCACCCGAAACCCGTCACATCCCACCCTGAGAAACGCAAATGAGCCGCTTCCCGGCCACGCCGCCCACCCTGAAAACAGAACGCGCCAGAGCACAGAAATTAAAGAGGGAAGTGGGAAGGAGGGCTGGAAGCCAGTAAAGGGTTTTACAGGAGAAGAAAGCGGTTAAAAGCTGAGGGCAGCGCAGAGCGGAAGGGAAGCGGCAGCGTCTGAGTGAGTGTGTGTGTGTGTGTGTGTGTGTGTGTGTGTGTGTGTGTGTGTGTGTGTGTGTGTGTGTGTGTGTGTAAGAGCATCTGCGCAGCTCCACATACACACAAAAAAAAGAAAAAAGCAGAAGTCGGGGGTAGTGAATTAGCAGTTGGGGACTGAGAAAATCCATACAGGAAGCAAAACAAAAGAGAAATCTCAGGCCACTGGGGCTGAGGACGCTGAGAGGGCGCTTCTGGCTTCTGGCATAGATGAAGTTGATAAAGAAAAGTGCGATCGCTGGGAGCTGGGACAGCCGCCCGCGGGGAGCGGGGCAGGCACCCGGATCCGCCGGCCGCTCCTCCGTTCTCAGGAAAAGAGCCAGAAGGTGCAATTATGCATAAAGCAACGGCAGGAGGAATTAAAAAGCAGATTTTAAGGTAAGATTTTATCGCGTCAGCTGCTCCCAGCCATTTCCCTGGGGGGGTTGGGAAGGGCTGGTTGGATGCAGAGTCACCTGGATCCCTGGCAATGCCCGAATGGGCTGTGGGGTTATGGCTTAAATTGGATCCGGGGGGTTGGTGAGGCTGGAGGAGGGCAGCAGGGCTGAGTCCGAACCGGCTATGGTCCAGGGGTGGCACAGCACCAGCGGGGAGTTTGCATTTCAGTCTTTTCTTCGCTGGAAAGAGGATTGGGAATGGATGGGGTGAACGACTGAGGTGCACTTAAAGCACCGCTGAGGATGGACCCCGCTGGGGGTGACACACGGGTGTTGTTCACAAACAGCTCAGTGTGCCTCAGCCCCCTCTCCAAGGAAAAATTCCTGCAGCTTCCACCTTCCCAACACCCCCAAACCCATTGTGTGGTGTCTGTAAAATCCCAGCTGCCACATCCCTGGGGTTCCTTGGTGTCCTGGGTGGGCACCAGACCCTGGCACCACCACGGCTGCTCTGACTTCTGCCTGCCCAGTGTGAGCAGCCTCTGCGTGGAGATCTGTCCCTCTGTCCCTGGCACTGCTGCCATTCCGGACAAGGCTTCCTACACAACCTTGGCACAGCCAGAAACACGAGTGGGGAATGCCAACGGGCCAGACGTGACGGTACAGACCACAATCCAGCCCTTTACTGGAAAAAGGTGCAGTGGAAGTTTATTTTTCCCTCCATTTCCCATGGCAGAGTGGGCGGCTGCAGCTCTGCCCTGGGGCCCCTGCTCCCCTGGGACGAGATGGCACCAGGATGGCACCAGGGTGGCCAAGCCTGACCCGTGGCCACCCACACCAGTCCCCAGCCCTGCCTGGGACCAAAGGGACACTGTGACCGCTCTGTCACGGCTGCAGCCCTCGCCCACGGTGTGGGACAACTGTGGACCCTGTGTCCTGATCCGCTCCGGCTGGACGTGGGCAGCAGCCTGCGGTGCCTTTCGCCACAAGATAATTTGGGAAATTATGAGAAACGGGGTTTGAGACGGCATCTGGCCCACTGCTGCCACCGCAGAGGTCCCCTGAGTCCCATCCCCGGGGCTGGGGGAAGACGTGGCCGAGCAGGAACAGGCAAGTGAAGTGTTTTCCTCCCGAGCCTCCGGGAGACCCCACGCTCAGGTTCCCTCCCGATTCCCGGGGGGCTGGGGCAGGGGGGGAGCGGGCCGGACACCCCCAGATCCACGGAGAAAACATTCTAAAAGTCATTAAAGCTCTATATATATACGTACACATGTAAAAACTGAAAATAAATCCACCCCGGGAGCGCGGCCGGGCTGTTTGTGCCGCTGCCTCCGCGGGCGCGGATGCGATAAGATAAAGGCAGAGGCGGGGAGGGGGGGCGCGGAGCTGCGCGGAGCGGGGCGCACCCGCGGAGCCGCCGGCAGGGCCCGGACGGACGGGCAGACAGACAGACAGACACGCGCGCGCACACACACACACACAGGAACATTCACACGAGCGGACGGACAGACAGGCGGACAGACGGACGGGGCGGCCCCTCCGCTCCGCCCCCGCGCAAGCCTCCGCCCCCGGCCGCGCCGCTCCGCTTTACATAACCCGTCCGGGGCCGGGGTCCGCGCCCCGCGCCTCCGCCCGGCGGAAACGCGGAGCCGCCTGCCCCACACAAATGCCTGAGCCGAGCCGGGTTGAGCCGAGCCGGGCTGAGCCGAGCCGTGCGCCCCGTCCCGCCCGCGCCGTCCCGGCCGCTCCGCCGCTCCATCATGGGCGAGCGGCAGCCGGACGCCTTCTCGTGCAGGTAACAGCGAGCGAGCAGCGGCAAAGGGACGGGACGGGCTGGGCTGGGACGGGACGGGACGGGATGGGACGGGCGGCCCCGGGAAGCGGCCGCTGCAAAGCGAAAGTAGCGGCGGGAGGAAGCGGCGCGGCGGCCGCTCCGCTTGTGCAGCCCCCGGAGCTTCCCCGGGAGCCCCGGGCTGGATCCTCTCAGCCAGGGAACTCCGGTGGCCCCGTTCCGGGCTGGTGATCCCCTTCCTCTGGCAGCCCTCGGACAGCAGCCCCTTCCCCCTCGCCCCAGTTCTGTGCGGCGCAGCCTCTTCCCTGCCCTTCCCTCGGGCTGCCTCTTTCCAGGGACTGTGCTCGCCCTTGGGGACCTTTGGTCTCCCAGCGCCCGTTCTCCTCGTGGGCTCTCCCTCGTGCTCCAGGGCTCTGTTCCTCTGTGGGTGCGCCCATCCTGGGGACCCCCGTCCTTCCAGCACCTCAGTACCCCAGAGCAGCTCCTCTCCTGGGATCCCTCGGCGTCCCCCATTTCCCAGCATCCCTGTTTTGGGGGTCCCAGAGCCGGGGGTGCAGCATGCAGGGAACCGGCCCTGCCCCTCTCCTCTGCCTCCCCCGAGACCCCTGCAGGCCCTGCCATGGGGGTGACCCCTCTGGGAGGCTGCAGGACCCGTGGGGTGATGCCCACCTGCCCCATGTTATGGGGTCCTGCTCTGCCCCCGGGCCCGCTGCGAGTGCCAAGCAGAGGTGCCACCCGGAGCCTGCCCAGCCCCTCCTCTGACTCTCTGCTCCCTGCAGACTTTGTTGGCTCCGTGGCTTGGCAGGGGCTTGGAGCACGAGGCCGATGCACCAGCGGTCAGCAACCCTGCAGCCTCCCCGTGCCCTGCCAGCCTGCCCGGTCCTGCCCGTGCCAAACCCCACCAGGGTCACCCGCAGAGAGCCCGGGCGCGCTGGCTCATGGCACTGACATGGTCCTTGCAGCCCAGGCTGGGATTTACTGTCAAGGAAACCGGGATGAGTTGTCGAGCTGCGATTTCGATTTTGTTGTTGTAAATTGATTCAAGATGTGCTGGAGTCGTGGGATGGTGGCCCAGGGACTTTTTGGGGCTGCAGCCAGAGAAGAGGTGGCCAGCGTGGAGACCTGTGCTTCCAGCTCCTGCATGTCCCCTCTGCACCAGGATTTGCTGTCAGGAAATGGGATTGGATTTTAAGGGCCCATGGAATTAGTGGCAGCTTTCACTTTGACTTGTTTGGAGCTAGAGCAATTCTTTGGATTTCTTTTTAACTTGTTTTTGCAGCAGGAGAGCCTCATCCCTGTGCATTCTTCCCTCCCCACAGCTTCTTCAGTTTTCTCTTTTACCTTTATGTATTTATTGCCTCTGGTAAGATCTGGTTTGCTTTCACTGGAGCCCACAGGGCTGTGGGGCTGCCAGCACCCTGTGCTGGAGAGATCGGGGTGCGAGTGCCAGCGGCTTTTGAGGCATCTTCCATCCTGAGCCAGAGCAAATCCTCCCCACTCACACACCCATGGGACTGACGGACACCGTGAGGGTGTCAGGACAAATCCCAGCGGGTGACACAAAGTGAAAGTGCAAGCGCTCGTCGCCAGTGGGGTTTGTGGTGCTGGCGGCTTGGCAAGGAGAAAGGGCCACATCCAGCAATCCCTGGGGGAGTGCTGAGCAGAGCCTGGAGAGCCAGGCTGGCCGGGAGCTGAGCTGCCAGGGCTGCTCCCCGCTGTCCCCGGGGACCCCCAGCCGGCTGCTCCCCACGCCCGGTTTCTCCCACGCCTACACCGCAGCGATTCATTTCATGCAACAAAACAAGCCCTGTCGAAAGAGGCCACCCCGCTGCCGGGCTTTTCCCCGCAGGCAGTGGGTGTAGGAGAGGGTGATGGTGCAAACCAGGCTGCAAGGTGCCAGACACCACGGGATGGAAGCAGGCTGAGGGTTTCTGGTGAGCTGGGCTGGCCACAGCTGTTTGTCCTGGTGAGCTGCTGTGGGCCGAGCCAGCGTGGAGCTTGGATTTGATCCGAGATGAGTTTGGGTTGTCTCCATCCTGTCTGTCCTGTTGGAGTGGTCAGGGGAAGCCAAACAGGTGAACTTCCCTCGGATTTGAAGTGCTGTAACATCTCCCACACCCCCAGAGGTCTGTGGTGCTGCTCAGCCCACACAGAGCTGGAGATTAAGGCCAGTTTGGGTCTTTAATACAGAAAGTTTCGCAGTGCCAGGAGGTGAAGTGAGAGGAGAAAGGGGGGGAAGAAGGGCAAAATCTGCCTTCCCACACTGGCTTTTAAACTGGTTTTCTACGGCCTGTGTGGATGTGTGGACTGGGGGATCTCACTGTCCTGCTCCTTTCTTGCTTTTTAACTCGCTGGCTTGGTTCAGCCGAAAAAGAGAGAGGGAAGCTCCTGGGACCCCATGGGATTCGCCAGCTTGTGTGGAAACAGCTAGAGGGTCCCAGGGAGTCCCAGAGATTCCTCACCATCACGAGGGGTGCTCCAGAGGGAAGAGCAGGACAGTGGTGGGCAGTTTCTGCAGCGGGTGGTGCTGGCACAAATGGCCTTGGCTGGTTTACAGCGACGCTGTAAATACGTGGGTGTATCCCACATCCCGAGGCTGCAGCAGGGCCCTGTCCTGCCTCTCCCCTGCACCGACCCCTCCTGCCTTCCTGAGTGGCAGCATCTCCACGCCCACCCCCAAAAGTCTGCGGCACTCTGCTTATCCCCCTCGATCCAGGGGTGCATCCAGATGTTCCCCCAGCATCTGCCACCTCCGGGGGATTGGGATGAGGAGAGGGTCTGCACCATCCCCATCCTGGATGCCCTTGCAAGCCCACCTGTGGCTGGCTGGATCCCCCGGGGACCTGCATCCCCCTGAGCCCCCCCTCAGGGACCTGCATCCCCCCGAACTCGCCGTGCCGGATGCTCTTCCATTGAAAAGTGCCGTTCATTGTAACCCGGCCTTTTATAGCCGCCTCGGAGCGGCTGCGGGGCCATGCCAAGAAAGGCTGCAGCCGGCTCAGAATAGCTCTTTTCATGGAGGACATCCTGGGAAGGAACAATGTTCCCGCTCTTGGGATTGTGGGAACTTTGTATTTCTGCCGCTCGGGAAGCGGGGGGCTGCGGGGCTGGCCAGGGCGTCTCCCAGCCCCTCACTTCGCCCTCTCCTCAAAATAGTCCTTGGGATGAGCTTTGAATAGTCCTGTGCTTATAAAGGGAGCTGCAAATGCCTCTGGACGCTTCTCCTCCGGCTGGGAACAGTTATTTCTGGGAGAGCCAGCGCATCAATCACATTTCCTATTCACGTCGCTGGCGTGCGTTTTCCTGGCGTGGAGGTTTCATTTTCGGGTGCTGGTGCTGCTCACGCTCCAGGGCCTCCCACACACAGCGAGTGAGCAGGGCTGGGCACAGGGCACCGGGCACGTGGCCTCTGCTCCCTCACGCTTCCCCTCGAGGCCGGATTTGCGGCGCTGGGGGCTGGAGGGCGACCTCCCCATGTGGCCACAGCCCCTGGGTGGCTGTTCTGTGGTGGGAAGGTGGCGAGTTGGACCTGGCAGCTCCTCCGTGGCGAGGCCAGCTGGCTCCGAGTGCTCATGCTCCCGGAGCGGGTGGCAGGGTTGCTGCCCTGGCACTGCTTGGTGCTGCCGGCTCCTCTGGCTGCAGTTAAACAACAAATGCATTTACTGGGACAAATAACCCATTGGGGGATCCAGGCGCGGGTTCCCGTCCCGGCCGGTGCTGGCACGGCCGCCGCAGTAACTCTCAGGTTGGGCAAGAGCTTAAGGGAAGCTCCCGGGGATGGCTGGGCTGCAGGGCTGGATCCTGCACAAGCCCCAGCTCGCTGGCCCAGCCCGCATCAAAGTCGCTGTGGCCGGTCCGGCCTGTCCTGCTCTTCCTCGAGCTCCTGGCCCAGCACCCCAAAACCACCTCAGCACCCACAAACAGCCCCGAGGTGGGGCAGGCTGGGTGACGTATGGCTCTTCCAGCAGCCGGCAGGGATGGAAGCCCCCATGGACACATCCACATGGGCTGGATCCTCCATTCAGAGCAAATGAAAGCAATCAGTTGTTGCAGGAAGTGCTTCGTCCGACCTGCAGGATGGCCAGGAGCTCCTCACGGGAACATACGAGGAATAAGATGTAAATTCTGCCTTAAAGCAGCTGGATCTCAGCATTGTGGAGCACAACGGGCTGGAGCAGGGAGAAGCTCACCCGGCAGCGGGAACTCGCATCCCCATGGATGTTGCTGCTGGAACCTGGGGCTGAGCAGAGGAGCTGCTGTGGTAACTCCAGCACGGATCCATCCGGGACAGCTCTTTCCACGCGGGAACTGCGCCAGGCAGAAGCAGCGAGGAGGTTGGCGTTGTTCCAGGCTGGGAGGAGGAAGCGCTGGGGAGTATTTCCCATCGCCGAGCTGGAAAGGCGCGTTGCCACTGGAGACGGCCTTCGGCTGCTTCCCACCGCGTGCCACAGACGAAGCCCGGCTCTTCCCGCGCCGCAAACCTCTCCCGAAGCCGGCGCCAAGCGAGCCTGAAACCTTGGAAGGCGAATTCCCCGCGCTGGGAATCTCCCACCTGCCCGAGGAGCCGCTCGCACGGGCGCCTCGCTTCCCTCCGCGTTGTGCGGGAGCATCCCGCCGAGCGTGCCGGCGGCGTGGGCGGCGCGGCGGCGATTCCCGGGCGCCGGGAGGAAGCGGGAGCGCGGCGGAGGACGCTGAGTCATCGGCAGGCTGGCGGCGCTGATAGACGGGGCCCTGCCGGGGGATCCGGCCGGGCTGCGGCGGGCGCATGCCCCGCTCTGCCGGGACGCCGGACGGCCCCGGGCCTTGGGCGGCTCTTCTGAGAAGCCGGGCCCGGCGAGGCTGGCGGGGGGCAGATAACATCTCCCCTCGCCTGCAGCCGCGGCGGGACGTGCTCGGCAGGGCAGCGGGTGGGCAGAGATAGAGCCCCGCTTCCCGGCGTTATCGCCGCCCCGGCTGCGAGCACCATCCCCTGTGCCCGCACGTTCCTCATCGCCCGCTCGCTTCTTCCTGGCCCCTCAGGGCTTTTTTTTTCTTTTTAATTTTTCCTCCCCCTGACAAATGCAATCACTTTTCCTCCCCTCCCGGCAGCCGGGGCGCTGCTGCCGGAGTTTCGGGGAGGCGGCGGTGCCGGCGCGGCAGGATCCGGGTGGGTTGGCCGATGTTTCCTTCCTGAGCGGAGTGCGCGGCCCCGATAAGTGCCCCGGGTGAGCACGAGGTTCGCTGGGGAGCGGCGGGGCCGGCCGTGGGGAGCAGCGCTGCCCGCTCAGCCGGGCACGCCGGGCCGGCTGCACGTCAGCCACGGTGCCGGCAGATTGGCCCGGCAGCGAAATCAGAGACACGGTGTGGTTTGCCAGAGCCCGGCAGCTCCCCGGGCCTGCAGGCAGCCGAGCATCCCCTCGGGAACTGCTCACCCCGGGCAGTGCCGGCGGCGTGGCCGCCTCTCCCCAGGCCGCTGGGGCCGGGAGGATCTGGCAGCGAGGCAGCTCCGTCCCTGGATTTCTGCAGCTTTCCATGTTCGCTTCCTCCCCTCCCGCCCCCATCCCGGTTTTATCAGCTCCGTTGAAATAGGTCCCTGGAGGGAAACCCATCGGCGCTGCGGAGCCTTGGCAGGAGCCGAGCGGATGCGGCCGGGCCAGGCGTCCCCGCGGGCAGCTGCCGGCAGCTGTGCTGGCAGGGAGCCGCGCAGCCTCCCCGAGCCGCGACCTGCCCGCTCCCCGCCGCGCAGGTGGGGAAACTGAGGCACGAGGCTGGGGGCTCGGGGTCCCGCGTGACCACCGGGGGTGGCCGCCGGTGGCCACAGTGGTTGCTGACTGGGAAGCGCGTGTCCCATGGACATTTCCAGTGTGTCCATGGGAACGAGGCGGCTCTGAGCGGGACCCAGCTGAGCACATCCCGAGTGGGGGGCGGGGGACACGCGGGGACACCGGGGCTGCCCTGACCACCCGTGTGCTCTGTCTTGCAGCGCGGCCGCCTCGCTGGAGCCTCGGCAATGAATGGGCACTCGCTGCCGGCCGGCACGCCAGCGCATCCCCGGGGCTGGCATGAGTTCTGCGAGCTGCACGCCATCAGCACCGCCAAGGAGCTGGCGCGCCACTACCTGCGCTTCGCCACCGAGCACCCGCACCATGACCTGCTGGCCGCCGAGAACTTCTCGGTGCAGTTCACCGACCTCTTCCAGCAGTACTTCTGCCACGAGGTGAAGGAGGGCATCGCCATGAGCCAGCTGCGCATCCTGCCCGCCGGCCCGGCGCGGGATTACCGGGACACGCACCGGCGCCACACCGACGCTGCCCTGGCCACGGTGGCCACCAAAGCTGAGGCGGAGCCCGGAGCCCGCCCCGAGCAGCCCGTGCGAGCCTCCGAGGCTGCTCCCTCCGGACTGCGCAAGTCGTGGAGCTCGGAGGAGCTGGCGGGGCCGGCGCGGAGGCCCTTCTCGCTCAGCCAGCTGCGCAGGAGCTGGCGCAGCCTCTTCCGACGCCGCTCCTCGGATGCGCTCCCCGGGGATGGCGACGGGGAGGCGGCGGAGGCGGCTCTCAAGCCGGGACTGGGGAAGCGCATCCTGCCCTGGGGGCTGTCGCGGGAGCAGCCCCCGGAGG
The DNA here is from genome assembly GCA_013397795.1 of Orthonyx spaldingii. NCBI lineage: Eukaryota > Metazoa > Chordata > Aves > Passeriformes > Orthonychidae > Orthonyx > Orthonyx spaldingii. The sequence goes on along the minus strand of VZTJ01000622.1, from coordinate 67,197 downwards.
TGCGCAAGGAGGGGCTCCTCAAGTACGGGCTGCTGGATGAGAACTCCCTGGACAGCGGGACGCGCTGGCAGCGCTGCCGCCTGGTGCTGCGGCGAGCGGGGCCGCCCGACGCCGAGGAGTTTGTGCTGGAGCTCTTCGACCCGCCCAAGGTAAGGAGCTGCCGCCTCCTGCCTGCTCCAGCCGGTGATGCTGCGGGTCCCACGGACGGGGACGGTGCCCGGGTGCCGGAGCATCCCGCAGGGAGCAGCACGGCCACGGTGCATCCGGCACCACCAGGGTTTCTCACCGTGAGGGACACGGATGGGTTTGCTCTGCCACTGCTCTCCCTCTGCTGGGCCTTGTTTGTTTGATACCTCTGAGAAGAGGCAGAGCCACCCCCGTGGGGTCACGTTTGGGCAGTGAGAGATGCTGAGGCCGAGGTGGTGTGTGCTCATTGCTGCTGTTGGTCAATGTGTCATTGCATTTCTCCCTGCTGGGAGCCCAGGGCTGGGTTTTCCAGCTGGGAGCAGCGTGCCTGCCTCCCGAGCTGAGGATGGAAGCTGCTGCTGGCCTCCATCCCACTCATCCCAGCCTCATGGACCCGTCCCAGCAAGGTGAGGGGGGCACCCAGTCTGATGAACCCCAAATTCACCCCGTCCCTGGTGCTGTGGCTTCAGCAGAGCGAGCATCAGCTTGCCCAGGCAAGCTGGGAGAGAAAAGGGGAAGTAGGAATTAATCTCTGTGCCTTCCTCTGCTCCCAGTGGGACCTGCAATTTTACCTCTTGTGAGGAGTTTTGTGAGTGGAAGTTCAGCTCTCAGCTGCTCCAGGGAGCTCCCGTGGTGCTGGGACGTGGCTGGAGCGGAGACGATGCAGGATGTGAGGGAGTGGGGAGCAACGTGGAGGGAGCTGGGGTGTTTAATCTGTAAAAGACAATTCCTCCACATGGCAGGCCTTGCGCAGGCGTGGTGGGATGAATTTTCTCTTTTTTTTTTTTTTTTTTTTTTTTTTCTTTTTTTTTTTTTTACAAATT